>CM055066.1:2449830-2735567 GCA_029204045.2 Tillandsia leiboldiana
GGATGTCTCGGATCGCCTGGTTGAGCTGGCACCAGGGAGCGGTGTTGGTGCGTGCTACATTGGTTGTTCTCTCTTTTCCCCCAGCCTTTTGTTGGCGTGCGTGATGGTCCTTCCACGTCTCAGCAGGAGTGTTAGGCTTGTGGATTCCTCGCCCGTGATGGACTCGTTTCCTTTGAGATCTGCGAGTACTTGTGGTACGAGGGACGCCCGTTGCGAATTCTGGCTCGTGAGATGAGAGAATTACGCAACCGGGCCATGCCGTACTAATTACTATTTTGTCGAGGAGTAATCACGGGGAGTGAGTAGCGATTGGGGAGTTGGAGACTGTGTTGTTGGATGCTTACCCTTAGCTTTGAACTCCCTTTAATTTGAGCCGTGTTTGTTTCGAGGACGAAACTTTCTTTTAGTGGGGGAGGATGTGAGGACCCGGAATTCCCACGTTTGGATTACTGTTGGATCTGCGGCTTCCGGAGACCCATGTTGGGTGTTAGAGGTGTTTGCGCGCATATTGGACCCAAGATTTGGACTCGGCATGAAAAACGGATCAAGTTTGCTTTCCCGGGAATTTTTGAGAAATTTTAGAAGTGGAATTTGGCAAATCGGACAGCGGATTTGGATTCAGCGCGCGAAAACGCTCAAAATGGACTATTTACTTGTATTTTTCGGAGCTCGGATGACCCGGCACGGATTTCGAGGTCTTGGGTACTGTTCCGGCTGCCGGAGAGGCGCCGGCGGCGGCGGCGGGCGGCGGAGCGCGGCGGCTGGCGGCGGCGGAGGTGCGCGGTCCACCGCGGAGGCGTGCACCCGGGCGCTGGCCACGTGGCGCCTCCCGGTTGGCGGGCGCAGTGGGCGCGGTCCACGGGATGGCGCGGGTGCACGGTGGACCGGAGCGGGACACGTGGCGTGATGGCATTGGCTGGTGCACGAGCGCGGCGGTCCACGCAGCTGGCAGCTGGTGCCTCGGGATGCGGGCCCGACACGGGGCCGTGGGCGGCGCGGCCGCGCACGTGGGCGCGACGTGGGCGCGGCCGGGCGCGAATCCCGAGGAGTTGACTCCGCGTTCGGCGGCAGAGCTGGAGGACACGTGGCGCGACGCGGTTGGCCGCGCTCGCTGTTGCCTGTTCGGGGACACGTGTCACTCCAGGGGCGATTCGGGCGCAGCTGGTTTGGGGTACATTTTGGGTCACTGTAGCAGCCCGGAAGATTCGGGCGCCCGGAAGTTGGGACAAAATGGGTATTTCAGGATTTGTTGAGTTGGGCTATAAATAGCCCCCTTTGGCCTGCGTTTTGAAGGTTTTGCCGAGCTCTTCTCAGGCAGAGGTTTTAAGAGGAAATGTTCCTCACCTTGTGCTCCACCTTGTGATGGATTTACAGATTTTTTTGGAGGCCTCGAGATCCGCGCTTTCTGCGACGCGGCGCACTGCGACGTTTCTTGGATTTTGGCTTCAACCGTCGCCTTTCAGTGTGGGAGACCCCCTGAGCTACCCCGATGGAATTTTGAGACGATTTTTGCGGCACCGCGTTCACGAGAGGTACGCCTTCGATTTCCGTGTTGATCACCTTGATTGATTCTGAGTTCTTGGCACGGTTTACGAGGCATTTCTAAGCCACTATTTTGCTGGTGGATTTCTGGACAGCGGAGGCTTGCCGGAATTTTATCTCCGCAACCGAGTGTCGGATCGAGACGAGCCTATACACTTTTTGGATCTACTCGTCGCAAGGATTATCATTGTATTTTTCCGGGATTTTTCTGAGGCTTGCCCGAAGGTATACTATTCCCCTTTTATCTGTGTTTGAGTTTACAGTTGTGTGGTTGTGAGTGTTTGCGCACCTGTACTGTGGAATTTGTAACTTGGCCTACGGGGCTCGGATTTGGGCGTGCAGGTACCCGTTTCGAAGGTCTCGACGAGACGCTCGCGGTGATATTTTTATCGGAATTTTCAGGGCACTTTCTGCAGGTGGGAATTTCAGATCTTCAGGACTGTCTTCTGCAGATTTTTGTACTTGGTTATTTTGTGGAATAAAGTGTAACCTTGGACCTTTTGTTGTACCCAGGAGTATTTGCGGATGTTTGTGAACCCGTTGGGTTAAGGATTAGTGGAGGTTGTTGCTTCTGGTGTTTTCAGCTGTGGAACTCCGGACAGTTAGCATTTTCTGGTGGGTGGCCTTGTCTTCACGACCTATGGACTGTGCATTAATTCTATCTGTGTAGGGACTTGCATGTTATAGATGTGTTTTATATAGCATGCTAGATTATAGGAATTGATGTTCCTGATGTTGATAGATCATCATGTATTTATTGTCCTTCCCTACAAGCTGTTGATTATTGTTATCTTGGAATTTGACCTAGCACCCCTGTCATATGATTGCATGTGTAACCAGACTGGTAGAAAACCCTCACTTGGGCTAGGGTTATTTCTGCTTTAGACATCCACACTTCTATCTTTCCTGGACATAGTGTTCTTCCTCGCCCGGGTAGTGGGCCGAGTGGTCAGGAGTTATCTTTTAGTGTGGGATGCATGTTACACTCGTGCTTGGGAGCAGAGTGGCGTCTGGTAGATGTAGTTGGTTGTTCATCTGTAGCGGGAGCCGTTTGGGTAGACGGCGGTCCCGAGATGTTTTATTTTTCTTGTTTTATCTGTCGCCGCTGTGCTAGTGGCAGCGGTAGATCAGTGTTAGCAGAACCTTAAACCCAGAACCTTTTTGGACACACATATGATTTTTGTCAACCAAATATTTTCTTCCAAGCATCGTAGGGTCGCCTGAGTCTGTTCCTGTTTGATTGGACGAAGGCATTAGCCCTTCGAGGCTTAGATATAAAACTTGGTTTCAACTGTTTTCCTAAGCATAACTAAAAATCATTAAATATGGATTTCTTACAGATCAGATGGCTTCAGTAAGAAATGTCACAGTTTTTCCTATAAATTAACCACCGAGATGATTCGAGTGGTCTGGGTTCTAAGGTCTGCCTTTTCTTGGGACGAGAACAACGAGAGGCTATGCCTAGAGCCTGTTCTTGTTTGATTTGGGTTGTAGGTTCTAGTCTTTCAGTGTTCCCGGACCCTTCATTGGGTCAGTGGTTGAGATGTTCGGCCTGTTTGGCCTGTTGAGTCAGCTGTTCGCAGTGGATGCGATGTCGGCCTGTTGAGGCAGTTGTTCGCAGTAGATGCGACGTTTGGCCTGTTTGGCCTGTTGAGACAGTTTCTCGCAGTGGATGCGACTTGGTGCCATGAGTTGGCAGAGTGTGATCTAGAGGTTGTTTCTCTGATTTAGTGGTGGAGGTGGTTCTCCCACTTAGCCTTGAGGATCTTGGGGTTCTGGCAGATCGAGTCGTGGAGGTTTCCCGACTCAGCCATGGTCGTGCATTTATCAGATTGAGTCGTTGAGGGTTCTCCGACATAGCTGTGAGAGTGTGTTGGGCTATTCCTGTTCGAGTCGAGGTTCTTTTTCCGACTGAGTTGTGCTTTGAGCTTGGAGTTACCGATCTGTTTGATCGTGGATCATAGCCTGCATGAGCCACATTTGAGCTTGACAGAGATACTTTACAGAGATACTTGAGATGGGTTACTTTTTACTCGAGCGGGTCGCTCCCCTCGAGTGCCACTCCGGAGTAGGCGAGATCGGGTTGTTATACCGGCGTGAGATTGAGCTTTTCTATCGCGACTTGTCGTTGCATTTGTCCCTCTGGCTGTGCTGGTGTTGGCAGTCATGGACGCCCTACGTAAGTCCGCTCCTCCGGGACGTAACGGCAGTAGATCCTACGTAAGTCCGCTCCTCCGGGACGTAACGGCAGTAGATCCTACGTAAGTCCGCTCCTCAGGGACGTAACGGCAGTAGGTTGGCGCAGGCTTGACTGGACCCGAGGAGGCAGTCAGTTCAGATTGAGTGATCAGAGATGAGAGTTAGTTGTGGCATCATGTTCTTTCTGTCCCACTCTTTGAGCATCTAGATAGAGGCATAGTAGCTGTAGAGTTTACTTTTCCCAGCTTTCCTTATAGCACTGCTTTTGTTACTTTATGCCTCTAGTGGACTTAGTGGGCAGACCGTCGGGCTTGTTGGCGGCACCCACTGAGAACTACTTGGGACGTAGTTCTCACACCCGTCGTGGTGTCTTTTCCCACAGGAACTTCTACTCCAGTTCCTGTTGTTCCTGTTGCTGATCCTTCTGACCGAGGCGAGGGAGTCGCGAGCTAGTTCCCTACCCGTCGTTGGAGTGTAGCGGTACCCCTTCAGAGGAGAGCTTCAGTAGATTAGTTATTTTATTTTCCTCCTTTGAGAGACTGTTGTAGTGAGGATTGTTATGTTTTGAGAGCCTGTACACTGATGTATTTATTGGAGATACCTCCCGGTTGAGTTCTGAGTTTGTATATGAGGATTCTGCATGATTATCATTTTTGGGAGACGGACATTGTTGTGTTATTTCCAGTTGTACAGTGATTGATTTAGTTATACAGCAGATTTTTTATTTATAGCTCTGATATCTGTTTAGCTGTAGTACTTTTCTTGCAGGTAGGACGCTTCACCTATGCGGGTTTGGCATAGGTGGCGGATCTGTTGGCGAGCCGGGTCGCAGTTTCGACCCCGGGGCGTGACAGATCTCAAACCAACTGGAGTTCTTCATGCCTGGCTACCTTTTTCCTCACCTCCTCTCTCGCCACCATCTATACCCGCCCAATCGTCCAACAGTGAAACTCCGAGTGCCTCCCCCGAAATACCGAACCAACCACCATTACAATATCAACTTTCCCTTACCTCCCAACCTACAATCGACACTTCCATAGAACAGTTGACTACCAATAATACCATTACTAATTCTAATTCTCATCCTATGCAAACTAGATCTAAGTCAGGTATTATCATGTGAAAGCAACTGCTCACATTGAATGCCACTCGCCACCCTTTACCCAAAGCGCTACTTGCCACTACTACAGAAATTGAGCCAACTTGTTATAGTCAAGCTTCTAAAAGTACTGAGTGGAGGGATGCAATGGCTGCCGAATTTAATGCATTGCAAAAATGCGGTACATGGTCTCTTGTCCCTTTTACCCCTAATATGAATATTGTTGGCTGCCGTTGGGTTTATCGAATTAAACGACGAGCTGATGGTAGTCTTGGAAGATACAAGGCCCGCTTGGTAGCTAAAGGTTATCATCAACAATCTGGGCTTGATTATAGTGAAACCTTTACCCCTGTTGCCAAGCCTTCCACCATTCGAATTGTGCTGACTATTGCCATTCATTTTGGGTGGCCCATACGTCAACTCGATGTCCATAATGCTTTTTTGCATGGTATTTTACGAGAAGAAGTATATATGCAGCAACCTCCTGGTTTTGTTGATCCTCTTGCTCCAACTCATGTTTGCAAGCTCCATAAATCGATTTATGGATTAAACAAGCACCGCGTGCTTGGTTTGAACGCTTTACAACATATCTTTTTGCGTTGGGATTTTATGGTACCGATGCTGACACTTCTCTCTTCATCCATACTTCTCATAATGGAGTTCTTATTCTTCTTATATATGTGGATGATATTATTATTACCGGCAGTAATTCCACTTCTATTCATAATCTAATTCATGAACTTGGCAATCAATTCGCAATGAAAGATCTTAGTCCTCTCCATTACTTTCTTGGTATTGAGGTACATCGCGATTCAACAGGCATCTTTTTACCTCAATCAAAATACTCAATTGATCTTCTTACACGTGCATATATGGATGGCGCGAAAGCATGCACTTCACCAGTTTCTTCTCATAAGAGGCTCTCCCTCACTGAAGGCGATTCTTTTGATGATGCAACGTTCTATCGGAGTATTATAGGGGGACTCCAATATTTATTTATGACGCGACCAGATTTAGCCTTCTCTACCAATCAGGCCTGTCAATTTATGCATGCACCAACTTCTACACATTTAATTGCTGTTAAAAGAATCCTTCGATTTCTCAAAGGAACAGTGGACCACGGACTCCATATTGGAATCGGCAATCTTGATTTGCACGCCTATTGTGATGCAGGTTGGGCAGGAGATCCCGATGATCGCCGCTCTACCAGTGGTTTTGGTGTCTTTCTTGGTCCGTGTTTAGTATCTTGGTGTGCAAAGAAACAACCTATAGTATCTCGTTCTAGTACGGAGGCTGAATATCGCTCTCTCGCCCACGCTGCTGCTGAGCTTTCTTGGGTATGATTGCTCCTTAAAAATCTTCACATATTTCTACATTCTAAACCTATTATTTATTGTGACAACATTAGTGCTATCCGACTTGCGTACAATCCTATCTTTCATGCTCGGACTAAACACATCGAAGTTGATTATCATTTTGTACGAGAAAAGGTTATTCGACAAGATCTCGATGTTCATTATGTAGCGTCACAAGATCAAATTGCTGATATCTTTACTAAAGGACTATCTTCTCATCGATTCAAATTTCTCAAAGACAAGTTAATGGTGCGTGCACCTCCCATAAGCTTGAGGGGGCGTAATGGAGGATCAAATGATGATACAATTAAGGAATTGATTATGGATAAATCAAATTCTCATAACAAAAAATCTACCAATTATGACAAGTATTCAAATCACGAGAAATTGAGGAAACTCAAGAATGACAATCTCGCAAGTATGGCAACCACACCAAATAGAAACAATTTGAATTCAAATGTTGTACACTTATAGAATGTAATTGTGTAAATATTATAATCTCAAGAATAATGAGATTATATTTTGTATCCAATAATGCTATATATTAAGTGTTGGTTTTGTACTCTTAAAGTAGTACAACAATCATTTTTCCATCAATTACGATTTGCTTCATATATATATATATATATATATATATATATATATATATATATATATATATATATATATATATATATATATATATATATGTATATATATATTTTATATATATATACATATATATATATATATATATATATATATATATATATTTGCTTCATATATTGCTTCATATATATATTATTTTTTCAAATTTTTAATTAATTTTCTTATTTAATCCCTTTTTAATATCAGTTTTGTGAAATACTAGTATCATTTCTCAGTACCTTAATAATTTTCAGATAAAATTTTCTCTTAAATAATTAAAAATAAGGACTTCTGCTTATTTACTCTTAACTACTATTTAAAATTTTTAAATTTATTTTGAAATTACAAAATACTTTTCTAAAATTCAATTCCCATTAAAAAATCTTAGAAGTTTTGAGATATTTGAAATTTTTTATAAAATTAAATAAGAGCATTTTAGTCAACCAAAAATATAGTAAATATTTTAAATTTTTTTTAAAAATATACTAAATATTATTTTTTAAAATATATATACAAAATCGACTATATCGATCCAGATCATTGCTATAGTATTTGTGCCGTGCCGTGTCATATAAATTATTACAGCATCAGTGTAAGTGTAAGTGGGCTACCGAGCCCGGCCCATATAGCGACGGGCCGCCCGACTCGTTTTACCTCCTACCTTTGAATAAATTATACAAAAATAACCAAAATTTTGAAAAAAATTAAATAATAAAGTTAATTTTATATATGTTTCAATAAAAATATTAAATAGTAAAATTTTTTTCTAAGTGATCAAATTTATCACTTTAAAAATATTCTATAATTTGCAAATATATTTCTCCAGAAATTTTGATTTGTTCATATCAAACTATCAGTTTTCTAACCAAGAAGACGTAAAATAATTATTTTACCATTTCAAATTTGTATTTTTTTTTTCTCTCTTCTTGTCTTTGTCGTGCCATGTGCAGCATATCTCACTATGGTGGAGGGTTCCATGAATATAAATAAATAAATAAAAAAGGTGGCGAAAATAATTATCAAAATACAAATTATATATATATATATATATATATATGAAGGATAAAAATATTAATTTACTTTTAGTAAGATATGATCAGCACTTTTAACTCATAATTATTTAAATTTTATTAATAAATATATATATTTATAAATAAATAAATAAATTTAAAAATAAATTTGATAATTTAAATTTTGCAAAAATATACTTATTATTTCATATCTTGCGAAAATCATACCCAATTATCCTTAAATAATAAACCCCCTCCCCTTATCACAATTCACAAAGCAAAAAAAAAAAAAAAAAAAAAAAAAAAAAAAAAAAAATCCCGTGAGCGCGCGGGGGAAATGGCGTCGCTTCGTCTTCGTCTTCGTCTTCGTCTTCGTCTTCGTCTCCCTCCCAGCAACGGTCGCCTCCTCCTCTCCTCCTCCTCATCATCATCATCATCGTCGTCGTCTCTCTCTCTATGGAACCCTAACCCCCATTTCCCCTTGAGACCTCGCTCTCGATTCCCAAGTAATCCTTCTCTCTCTATATATATATATAGAATATGGGGTGGGATTTTGAGGTGGAGGCTGTTGTGGGTTGCAGGGATATACGCTTTCTCCAGCAACGACATCAAGGTGGGTTCCAACATCGAGGTGGATGGGTCGCCATGGAGAGTTCTCGGTATCGAGCTCTCTCACCTCCTTTCTCTCCCTTTGGCCTTTGCTTTTCTCTTTGAGGGCAAAATGTGTGGATGCTCCTTTTCTTACTCTTTTCAGTTTTTCACACCATGAAAATTGGGAGCTCACGGCATTTCCCTCCCTTGGGACTCAATATTTGCTCGCACACCTCCTTTCCAAGTTCATGATTTTAGGGTTGCTAACCATGTTCGATGTTCTTAATTTGTTCTGTAGTTCATATTTAGCCTAGAGTTCAATGTCACTATGTTCACCTATTTTCTAGGTTCACATTATGTTTACTTGTACTTAAATCTTTTTCTGTATACATACATGAGGGTTAAAACCCTAATTTTGATTAACATGCAAGAATATCCCCTTTAACCCAACAAAAGTTTAAATATTTTTCTATGTACATACATGAGGGCAAAAAAAAAGTTCATGTTCCGTGAAAGCGATTAATACAATGAGAATCCACAATGCGCATGAATATTTTGTGAATTTTGTGTTGTATTTATGGTATATGGTTACTTTATCCCCATTCTTAATTTATTGGGTAATGTTCGATCACATCAACATGCTTGAATTTATAGAGACTGTGAAGTGGTGAATAAAGTAAGCTGATTTTTCCCTTTTTCTATCTCTATTTGTTGGCAAATGTAAGCACTTATTGCTGTTTAATACTTCTTGGCTTGTTTACTTATATTCAGTAAAGGAGATTTAAATTATAATTTGCGAGGATTAATTGGTAAGTTTGTGGTGCGTAAGTTTTAACCTCTTCTTATCGAATGACAAATATAGAGTTTCTTCATGTCAAGCCCGGGAAGGGTGCTGCATTCGTAAGGACGAAAGTGCGGAATTACGTCACAGGCAACACAGTTGAGAAAACATTTCGAGCTGGAAGTACGGTAAATACAAGCATAAGTTATATCTTTAAGATTTTGTAAATTGGGATTCACTGGTATTAGATATATGTTTACTCTTTAATTCTATCATGGTAGATGCCATATTTGAGAAACAAAGCTTTATTCATATTGTTCAACAATATCTGTCTTGCCAAGATCTCAATGTAGTGTATTTTAATATATTTTTCATAATGACTTATTTAAGGGATTATTGTACGATGCTCGTTGAATCTTCACGCTTTTGTGAAAAATATTCTAAATCATAGTTTTGAAAATGATCCCTTTAACTCATATATACTGTGTTCGATCTATTATTTCATAATTCCTTATCTAAAAAATACGTTTGCACACCGTATGCAGCATTTTTTTATTTGTGGTAACCTGAAACCACAGGTCTCTGCAGATAGCCGCATATTATCTAGATTCCTTGTTCAAATCAGTTTTAGTTTGTTTAAATAAATGTCTCTACTTTCTGGTACATATTTTTGGTGTAGAACACCAAGTACGTTTTTTTATGAATCGTATGCATCGTCACATTAGATTTAGCTAATTTAATTACTGGGGACTTGAGAATTGTTTTTGGTGCCGTATAGTCTTCGATCTGTATCATCACAATCTATTTGTATGGTCGTTCTTCACCCGCAACTATAGGTTGATATCTTCGACATTCCTTCTCCAGTTCAGTTGCTTTTTCATGTACTCATCTTTTTGGTTTTCATGAATCTGGTATTAATTCATATATTTTATTCTCAAATAGTATTAACTCTCTATGGTATATTGTACTGATGTCCTGGCAATTTATTTAATTTTTATACTCTTCCAGATACAAGAGGCAAATATTGTAAAAGAAACTAAACAGTTCACTTACAAGGATGGAGACCAATTCGTTTTCATGGATCTGGTACTCGTCTATATATGTTCTTGCAAACCTGTCTTATATATCTTCTGTGTACTTTACTGGTTACCTTCACTGATGTGATACTCTGCATATCTGGTAACGATCGCTCTTGTTATTTCAAGCTCCCATTAGATTCTCCCTAGTAAGAAAAATATAATAAAATAGTAAGAATGAGAATTGTAGAAATATATTTGTAATTATGCACGAAGTCATCAATCAAGGAAATCTTTCAGTTAAAAACCAGAAATTGTATGTCTCATCACTGCTCTTTAATGGTTTTACAATCTTTAATTTTGTGAATAAGTATATCTAGAGGGCTATGCTTGATAAGTTGATATTGGTATGGAATATTGGAGTAGTTCTTCCATATCTCTTCAATTCTTCCCTGGATGGTGAGTCATGTGCATTTTGGATTGCTAACCCATACATAATCTTTCCAAATAGTGTCATGGGGAGGGTGTGATTTATGACATTTGTTTGTTACAACTTACAAGGATCAGTCCTTGCAATTAATTATTAGGACATATATAGCAATACGAAAAGGGCATAATTCTATTCTTCTTTATACATCCTGTAACTATATCTGTTAAAATTAAAAAAATGGAAAAACTATGCTGGAACACGATTTTATTCTAATGCAATGAACTTTAGAGTTTGTACACAAGTTATGTTAAGAGTCATTGTTATCGGGCCCTTGAGATTTTCTCAAAGGCTCAGCTTTTGCTCTCTTATTCCTGAAATAAGGAACTTTGCTCCCTTTTTTTTTTTCGTGAGCCATTTAATCATGTGTATTAGGAGTAAATTTCCAGTAAGGTAGAACTCTATTATTTAGTAATTACGATATATTATAATGTTCAACAGGCTTCTTTTGAAGAATGCCGTTTAAATGAAGCGGAAATTGGCGACAAAAAGAAATGGCTGAAAGAAGGAATGGATTGTAATCTGCTTTTCTGGAATGGGCGGGTAATATTGTTTTTTTTTCTCTCATTTGCTCTTTTGACCCATCTCATCTTCGTAAAAGATTATGTCATGTATCCGCATTTTATCGTTGATTGTTGATGTGGTTGATACATTCAGTGCAAGTATTGATATTAGGTGAATGTTTTGGTCCTAAAATGTAGTTTTTTCTCAGGTTATTGATTTTGAACTTCCCATCACTGTTAAGCTAACTGTAGTTGATGTGGATCCTGGTGTGAGAGGTGACACTGCACAAGGTACTTTTTTTTTTTTATTTTATGTTATTTGGGTGGTAATATTTACAGAAAAATGTATAATCTTTATTTCTGCCGGAGTTCCATGGAATTGCTGCTGCTTAGTTTTAAGTTTGTCGAATTTAGTCCTAATAATAAACACTCTAATATCATTTAATGTAATAAGGAAAAAATTCAATGTCTATTCAGTAAGATCTTGTTTAGGACTTTAGATATCTTGTTCCTTGGATCAGCTTTTGCCCCTCTCATTTGTTACATTTCTACAGTTTATATAAATAATGCATACTAGTAATATACTAATCTTAGGGTTCTCCTCAATAAAAGAAAAAAAAAGAACAAGTGGAATAATCTTATGTTCAGGAATTCTACAGTTACTGATTAGAGCATGTATATATATATATTCCAGGGGGATCAAAACCAGCAACACTTGACACGGGTGCCGTGGTGAACGTGCCCTTGTTCGTAGACGTTGGCGAGGAGATAATCGTTGACACAAGAACAGGCCAATATATGAGCCGAGCGTAACGGAGATCTAATGATTTTTTTTTTTTTTTTCGAGCCAGTGTTTCCCTTAGTCATTTTCTTTGGCTTTCGATTTGTTGTCCAGTTTCTTGCTGTTGAAAATTTCGACTTCTGTTTCCAGAAAACATAATTAGAAGCAGATTCTGCTGTATACATTGCATCTTATACAGATATGAAGTTCTCTCAGCCTATTTGGTACAATTCGAAATTATCGAAACATGTAAATTGCGCAATCTGAGATCTGTATGTTTGTTTTGTTAATATGCTGTTTGGCACCAAATCAAAGTAGAATTGAATTGATTTCAAATCGGCGAATCCACGCGAATTGGAGTGAATGTGATTGGCTTGAACTCTTTTGTTTACTGCTTCTGTTTTATCCTCCGCCGCAGGGACCCATGAACGAGTTTTGAGTATTTTGGATTGGAAAGTTTTATTTATATTTGAGAACTACAAATCATGGCAAATTCCATATCAAATTACCTATTTTGCTTATACTTGTTGAAATCATTCCAAATCATCTGAAATCAAGTTAAACAAAACCACTAATATTTCCAAACAACATGAGTCTCAAATAATAAACCGTTCTTAACGCAAGATTTGATGATTGATACTTGAGGTTTTAAGTTCGATACTTAACTGCTTTATATTTTTAAGCTAAGTTTGTTATTTTTAAACAATAAATCAGGTGGATAGCACGCTATATTTCAAAACACAAATTGTTTATACTTCTTATTCTACACTAAAAAATAAAACAAACTAGTATATGATTTGTTCATTTCATGGTAAAATTAGTACATTAAAGCCTTTTTGGCAAACTTCTTGATATAGAGTAATAGCTTAAATTAATTTATTTTTTAAAGTTTTTTATTTTATTTTTTTAGTTGATCTGTTTGGAAGAACCAATTAAGTAAAAAAGTCACTCTATAATATTGATATTACAGAGTAATTTTGGGATAAAAAAAAAACTAATTATATTTTTTTAAAAAAAATATTTTATTAGTCTTGTCGCTTTCCCACCTTTCCTCATCCATTCTCCTGCCGCCGTCGCCACTACCGTCGACATCAACACTGCCCACGATGCCACCTTTACCGATGATCCTTTTATGATCTTAACCGGTGAAAAACTCGAACAATAAAAGAATGACAGGCGATAATAAAAAGGATAAAATTTTTGATGTTTTAAAATTTACGATGAAATTCATTATATTTTAAAATTTCTTATGAAGAAAAATATAATATTTATTTAATTATTTAATTTTTATTTATGTTTAATTTTTTTTTTTAATTTGATATAATTTACTAATAAATTATCTTTTTTTCATACTTTGATCTGGAGAAATTTTATTTTGATTAATATAAATTTTCTTAATTTATTTTATATAAGAATTAAAATAGAGTATTTTTTTAAGAGTTCAATTCAAACAGTAAAAAACAGAGTAATATTTTTATAGAGTATAAAATTTTTCAAGATATCAAATATATTGTAAAATAAAATTCTGTTTTATTTTTTTAGTGATCGAACAAACCAGTTATAAATCTTTTGGGCATTATTTATGGTTGGTTGATGTATAAATTAAGCAACCAAGGCATGAGTGATGATAGAAGCCCTAGGACTTAACATGCCTACCCATAAATCCTCATCATAAGCTTTGATGAGTGGAGTGACATTAATTCTCCCAACAAAAATAAGCTTCCCATGGCCCCAATGGCCCCATGGTCCCATGGCATAGTAAAAAGTTGTGCTAAGGGGAACATCACACCATGGGTCACACCACAACACACCCCTCTCACTTTTCCTTTCCTTTAAATGATACCTGGCCCATCTCTTTTTTTTTTTCTTTTTTTTTTTGGGTTCTTGGCCTTTGAGCTTTTGGTTGTAGGACTGGAAATTAGGTTAAGGGTTTGGATTGGAGCTGTTTGCAGAAGCAAGTGTTTAAAATGAGAGGGCAGATGAGCTGGCAAAAGCAGGGGACTTTACAGCATGTGCCAGCATCAATGGATGCTCTTTTATGCCTGGGAGGTCATTTTCAACTGATTAAGAAAATATAGTAAAAAAAAAAAAAAAAAGGGAAATCCAACATGAGTAGGTTAGACACTGGAATTGCTTAGGGACCATTTTCACCTTTCCTGTCACCACACCAACAATAGATAGTATTAGATTAGAAAATAGAAACCATCTACATCTATGTTGGACCCATAAACAAACAAACCACTTTTCTCTTCAATGTAAAATCCTATATTTCTCTCCATATTGTAAATTCCAGCTAAAAGAGACCAAAAACAAAAACAAAAGAGTAGCCTACATCAACAGCTCTGCTTGGCTATCTTGTGGGCACCTGATGAGCTCCAAAATGTTCACCACCTCGCCCATGCTGGGCCGGCTTGACGGCACCTGCGACGTACAAATCAACCCTAATTTCACAACCGACACCGCCTCCTCGACTGGAAACTTACCGCCTAACCTCTCGTCGATACACTCCTCCACTCTCCCTTCCTCCAATGCCCCCCTCACCACGTCGCAAAGGACCGCCACATCATCCTCCATGTACTCCACAGGCCGCCGCCCCGTCACTATCTCAAGCGCCAAAACCCCGAACCCATACACGTCGCACTTCTCGGTGATCTTCACGATTTTACATGCGAATTCCGGTGCCATGTATCCAAGCGCGCTTTGGACTTTGCTGCTAAGAACATATCGGTCTAGCATCGGCAGCAGTTTGGCCAATCCGTAGTCCGCAACCTTGGGTTCGCCCGCCCCATCGATAAGAATGTTGCTCGACTTGAGATTGTAGTGAATTACATTGTGACGATGTAAATGAGCCAAGCTTCTAGCTGTTCCAAGGATGATATCAAACCGTTCCTGCCACGATAGATGGTTCGCTGGAGAGCTCTCGTGAAGGTGTTTGTATAAGCTACCGCCAGGAACAAACTCGTAGATAAGTAGTTGCAAGGATGGAGTCCAATAATACCCTTCGAGAGCGATGAGGTTTGGGTGCCTTACTTTCCCTAGCTTGTTCACCTGTCTCTCGAAATCTTCTTGCGACTTCACTAGGCTCGAAACCGTGAGCTTCTTGATTGCCACCGGATGGCCGTCCCCCAGCACGGTCTTGTACACAGTACCAAAGCCCCCGCGGCCCAGCTCGCAATCCTTGTTGAGTATGGCATGGGCCCCGAAGCTAAACTGTGGATCGGTCCCAGAAAACATTACAAGCTTGCCCGAACCGGCATCAGTCGCAGGTGAATGGCAATGGCTGTAGTAATCGTCAGAATGGACGAGAGCAGCTGTGGAGGGAGAGGTGGAGGAACGAACTCGGATGTTAAGGACCGTTATTGTGATCACGCCGATCGCGATTAGGGCGGCGGCCCCGATGGCTACGAGAGCGGAGATGCTGAAGATTATCTTCTTGTGACGGGCATCGGATGGAGAGTTGGGGTCGGAGATGGGATCGGAGGAGGAGTTAGGATTTAAGACGATCGGCTTTGGGAGGACACCAGGGCACGAGCGGTTAAGGACAGACCCGCAAAGGCCGGGGTTGTCGGAGAGGGAAGATGGGGAGATAGTGTTAAAAAAGTTTCCGGCGGGGAGGTTGCCGGAAAAGAGGTTGCGAGAGATGTTGAAGAAGAGGAGGTGAGGAAGGTTGGAGAGTTGCTCAGGGAGTGTGCCTGTGAGTTTATTGGAGGATAGGTCAATTGTTTGGATGGTGGAGAGATTGCCTACTGCTGTAGGAATTGCCCCTGTGAGATTGTTCTCTGATAGTATCCTTCATGAACAAAATTCGACCGAAGAACAAAGAAAAAATTGAATTGGTTACTGATCGAAAACTCTAAAAGCTAAGAGAATCATCAATGATTTTACTATTTTTCAATTCTTTCCTCCAGCATTTAAGATGATGATGTAGACAAAAAAACAGAGAAGAAATGTATTGATTATGAATTAAATGACTAATTTAGTAGTAGCTAACTTAGTCTAAAAGGACAAATGCTAAAGATTAGAGAGGATAATAAATTATCAACAAACTGCGCAAAGTTAGCTAAAAAGGTTAAGGATAATTCAAAACTACTATGACTAAGACAGCAGTGCTCACAGAAAAGTGTTTATCACAAAAAAACAAAAGAAGCAAAAAGAATAATGTTATGAGAAATCAAACAAAGTGCTTTGGTGAAAGATTAGTTCTAAAAGGGAGCTTCAACAAATCCCTCTATCTCTCTGTCCCTCTCAATAATGAGAGAAAAAGGTTCAGGAACAACTTATATCCAAATATTTATTGCAGTAACTAAGTATAACATCAAAAAATAAGAAGAACATGAATGGAAAGAAAATAAAAAGGAATAGAGAAACTTACAAAGCTGTGAGGGATGAACAGTTCCCTATCTGCACTGGGATTTCTCCTGTAAGTGAGTTCTTGTTCAATCTCAGCACCTTGAGAGAAACCAATCCCCCAATTTCATTTGGGATGCTCCCATTCAATAGGTTCCAACTTAGATCAAGCACTTCCAGTGACTCGATCTCCCCAACTGTAACAGGGACAGAACCCGAAATCGAGTTCTTCGAAAGATTTAACAACTTCAATCCATGGAAGTTCCTGATATCAAGTGGAACTTCACCAGAAAATGTGTTGTCAGATAAATCCAACACACTCAGATTCTGCAGAGCATCACTGGGGATTTGTATAATGCCGCTCATTTTGTTACCCGAAAGTGAAATCCTCTTCAGTCCTGATCGAAAAATCCAAGATGGGAGAGCACCCATCAAAGAATTCCCACTGAAGTCCACTTCCAGCAAGCCTCTACAAGCACCAATCGATTCCGGCAAGTTCCCCGTAAAATTATTCTCAGAAAAATCCAATTTCTGCAGGAAGGTCAGATTTTGGATCGAATCGGGGACTCGCCCGGCGAATCGGTTGCGCGACAGATCCAAAAGCTGCAAGCTTTTCATCTCCCCGATCGAATTGGGAACTTCGCCGGACAAGGAATTCGACCCCAAGCTCAAGTAACTGCACACAGAAAGCTTCTGCATTGATTCAGGGAGATCGCCATTGAGCAAATTTGAGCTGAGATCGAGCGTTTTCAACAGAGAGCAGCTCCCGATGTCGGCGGGGACCGGGCCCGAGAGCCGATTCCCGCGCAAATTGAGGGTTCGAAGCTTGTAAAGCTTACCGATTCCAGCAGGGAGCTCGTCGGACAAGGAATTGAAGGAGAGGTCGAGGGATTTGAGGTTGTACAAGCACCAAACTGAGCTCGGAATCGACCCCCGCAACCTGTTCGACGAAATGTTTAGGCTGACCAGGGCCGAGCACCCGCCCACGGTCGAAGGGACGGCTCCGGAGAGCGCGTTGTCGGCGAGGGAGAGGGCGCGGAGCGCCCCGCACTGGGCGAAGAGCTCGGCGGGGATCGGGCCCGAGAGCGCGTTGCCGCTGAGGTCGACCGCGGCGAGGGTTTTGATCCGGGCGAGGCTAGGGTTCAGCGCCCCGGAGAAGCCATTCCGGGCGAGGGAGAGCCTCTGGAGCGACTCGAGCTGCAGGAGCCCACGGGTCTGGAGCTCCCCGGCGAGCCCGAGCCCTGCGAGCGCGAGCTCCGTCACTCGCCCCGAGCGGCGGTCACACGCCACCCCAGCCCAGGAGCAGGGCGACTCGTCGTCCTCGCTCCACGACCCGAGGCTGGAGCGAGGGTCACGGAGCCCCACTTTGAATACGATGAGGCCGAGCACCTCATCGTTAATGGCGACAGGCGCAGCAAGCAGAGACGGGACGACGACGACGACGACGACAACGACGACGACGAGGAAGGAGACGATGGAGTTGTTACACAGCAATGGTGCCATTTTCGTTGTCTTTTTTTTACTTATATATATATTTTTGGGAAATGCTAGTTCGCCATTAATGGAGTTACTACGTATACAAATGGAGCTCTCTCTCCCTCTCTTAACACACACACTCCATAGGAATATATATATATATATATATAGAGGAGGCCACTCTCTACACTTCCTCGTTGTGCGTGTCACTGTTTTAGGCTGAGCAATGGGGCCCACACGTGATCGTGCACCGTTCTCCTACACCTCCATTTAAGTGAGTATCATGAATTTTTTAAAAATATTTAGAATTATTATCCCATATATATCTAGTTAAAATATCATCTTTCACACAGTAAACTTTAATTACAATAATATAATTTTAAAATTTTAAAACTATTATCACAGAATAAAATTTTAAATTTATTTTAATTTACTCTACAAAATTTATCCATCAAGTTATATGTTCCCCATATGAAGCGCAGTGCTATTTACAACTGCATTTATTTTCATGCTCTCTTTAGAAGCTTCCCATTTTTCATCATAAGATGGTTGGTTGTAGAAACATACATATACCATGGATGGCACCACCAAATAACTTTGTAATTAAAAGCATTAAATATGACCTCTTTTATGTGGCACAACACCATTAATTACATAGTATTGTAGTTAATGCATGATAGCTTTTAAACTTTCAAATATTAAAAAGTTGGTAGTACATATGCTTTCAATATGTATCTTTCACATCCTTTTTGATGATGGGATATTCATATCATAATTATTCTGATATTATTTATTTTGTTATTTAAAAAAATTTAATAAAAATTAATAAAAAAATTATAAAATTTTCAAATACCTCTCACATTTTATACAAAAGCATTGTTGATTGGAATGTATAGCTTAGAGTAAATTTTTTTATAAATTAAACTTCAGATGAAATTACCTTTTTTTTTTTTTTTTTTCTGGTGTTTAATAATAAAACTAGATCTAAATCTCCGAGCACAGTACATAGATCTAGATGAGAATCCTATATAACCTACACTAATATTTTTTTAAAAAAAATATATTATAATAAATAAGCAACACTACACTATGTATGTAAAATTATACAAAAATAATTTTTATATAAACAAAATTTTATATAGTTTGAATTTTTATTTTTTTTTTATAAAAACTGAACACTTTATTTTTAAAAAAAAAATTGTAAAAATAATTATTAAAAATAAAAACTAAGCACACACATATAAAATATAAAATTTTAAATTAAAAAGAAATATATTTTTTAATATATTTTACAAACCAACCTTTCTTTAATGAGTGAGATTTTTTTACCCTTCCCAAAATATTCAATGTGGGCACTACTCTTTTTTTGGCTCTCCATTTTGCATTAAATGATCATTAAATGCGTGGTCGCTTCTACCTCATTAATTGCAACCAACTTTTAAAATAGAGGCAACTTTGTACTAAATGCAAATCTTATTCCCTACACCTTGTGTATATCTCACAATTATAATTTAACTTATTAAATATGTTTTAGTTAAAATTTAAATAATATATATCGTATCAATAATATAACGACATGATACATCTTTCTTATCGATAGCATAACTTAAAATTTTTTTTTTCTTTAAATTATTAAGTAATATTCTTAAGGGGCAATTTCCTACATACTCCTAAAAATTTTCCTGTTTTCAAATTTACCCCTCTTAGAAGGCTAATATTAAAACTACCCTTCTTACGTTCCAACTTCTTTCCAAAATACCCCTGAAGTTAAACTCTGTTAGTGTATCGTTTGGAACTACCGTTATCTGTGTGTAATTACT
This sequence comes from Tillandsia leiboldiana, assembly GCA_029204045.2. Classification (NCBI taxonomy): domain Eukaryota; kingdom Viridiplantae; phylum Streptophyta; class Magnoliopsida; order Poales; family Bromeliaceae; genus Tillandsia; species Tillandsia leiboldiana. Next base: position 2,469,465 of record CM055066.1, read on the forward strand.
ATTTTGCCCTTTCAAATATACCCTAAACCCTAAAACCCTAAACCCCTAAACCCTAAAACCATAAACCCTAAAACCCTAAAAAATTCTAAACCCTAAACCCTAAAATCCTAAACCCTAAACTCTAGAACCCTAAAAAATCCTAAATCCTAAACCCTAAACCCTAAAACCCTAAACCCTAAACCCTAAAACCCTAAAAAATCCTAAACCCTAAACCCGGGCAAAATAGGTATATCTGATAGTTTTCAACTCCGATTATTATTTAACTCTAGTTTAACCCCAGTTAACTTAACAAAGGGAAACGGTAGGGGTATTTTTAATAACGGTGGAACGTATGAAGGGTATATTGGAAAGAAAAAAATAAGAGGGGTAAATCAGATATTTCTTCATATTTCAGGGGTACACAGGCAATTATCCCTATTCTTAATAAATTTAAAATATTTAATAAATATATATGATAAATAATTAAAAAAAAATTATTGTTAAAAAAATATATATTTATTTAATATCATTATGTATCAACACATATGTATTTTTTATGATCGATATTTATCGACACGATTCAACACAGACCGTATCTACAGTACCAATAAATTTTCACCATGATTTCGATATTTAAATTCTTGATTTTTAAAATCAAACACCATTATTTTAGGAAAATGGTTTTTTCATACAAGAGGAGTGCATATGGGTGCATGAAACATACTTATACACCTGGTGCGCGCAATATTTTGGGGCAGTAAATGCGACCCAATCATAAATTGCTTTGTGGATCGTGTTGTGGACTTTGGTTCCCGTCACCTCCCACGTGGAAGCAGCGGCACGTGATGAGGACGTTTGCTCACGTGCCGAGCTCATTGTCTAAAATTTCAAATTTGAAATCATTGGAGTCAACTGTAATAGGTAAACAAAGATACCTACTTTTTTTATGCATAAATTGAAGGGTAAATTACAAAACATCTCCCTTGCAATTTTAGCTATGGTCATGATCAATAACGATTTAGAATTCGGGTCCAATTAATCACATCATAATTTAATTTATAAAATAATTTAATTTGATCATTTGAGTTAGATAAATTAAAAAATTACTGTGAATTGTTTAAGCTGGTGAATCGGTTCGGTATTAATCAAATGGGTTGATTTTTTTTTTTTTTATCGACTCGTATTAAAATTCGATAACTTAGAATCAACTTAGCTGATTTTTTTTTTATTATTATTAGTATAGATTAGTTTTATAAAATATAAAATTTACAGACTAATATATTTAATTTGATTTAGAAATCAATTTTTAAAATTAAATATAATAATAGAATAATAATGTTTAAATATTTTTTATATAATAAAATTAAAATTAATAATTAAACACTTATGATGTCATCAAGGTGTAGATGCGGGCACGACGGGAGCGAGCGCGGCGTCGAGACGGCGTTCCGGCGAGGCCCATGGCGGTGATGACTTAGACGTTTCATGAGGCGTGGGAACGAGACGGTGGGCTCGGAAGGAGAAAAAGAGAAAGATGAATCTTGAGCTGAGAAAAAAAATAAACGAGAAAAAAAATAAACAAGAAAAAAAAAAATAAATTAAATTTTATATTTTTTAGATATTTTTTTCTTATCCATTAAGTGATATAAAAAAAAACGATTGAAAATAAATATCTTTTAAAAAATAATAATAAAAGTCTTGTAATTAAGATCAAGAATATAAATCTTATTTTAAATAATTTAATTTTTTTAATCAAAATTTAATTAATTAAGCATTATTTATATCGTTAAATAAGTAAATAATTTATATCTATCATTAAAATTATAAATTTTATAATTTTTAAATTATTAAATCAATAATATTAAAAAAATTAAAATTTATTTTTTAAATAATTTAGATCATATTAATAATATCGATGGATAAATTTATAAGTTTATCATTAAAAAAAAAAAAAAAAAAATAGCCATAAAATTTTAGATAGCAAAAATGCAAAGCAACCTACATTTACTGCGCAAATACAAACACTTTCTTATATGCTGTGCTTTTAATTAAGAGCTATGCTACATATACACTTCAAATAGGATGTATACTATACATTCTATTTCATTTAAGGGTGAAAATTTATCAATCGATTATTTTGAAATGATTGATAAAATTCACTTCATTCTTAGATGAATAAAATATAAAATGTACATACTATTTGGGGTGTACACTTAGGGCCCGTTTGTTTCGGGGTTAGAACAAGGAATAAGGGGTTTATCCCTCTTATTCTACCAAACGTACCAGAAATTATTCGGTACAGTAGTTCCAGTACAAACAGAATAAGCTGGAACAACAGTTCTTATCTATTATTTTATATTTTTTTTTTACCAAACTACCCCTCCTCCCCTCCTTTCTCTCTTCCCAGTACACTCTCATAATCACAAATCCCTCTCTCTCCTCTCTCTCTTTTCCTTCTTCCCAATACACTCTCATCATCACAAATCCCTCTCTCTCCTCTCTATCTTTTTTAATTTAATTGGATGTTAAATTAAATATTATTTTCAAAATTTTAGCAATTTTATTTTGATTTTGATTTTATTATAATTTTTGTAAGGTTTTAAATTTTAAAATTTTATATTCGAAATTTTAACTTTAATTTAAACAAATAAAATGTTAAATTAAATATTATTTTCATAAAATATAATTTGAAATTTGATTTCGAATTTGATTTTGATTTTGATTTTGATTTTGATTTTAATTTTATCTTAATTTTTGTAAGGCTTTAATCCATTAATTAAAACGAAGAAAGTAAATGTTATTATTTGAAAATTAAAAAATTTTATTTTTAAAATTTATAATTTAAAATTAATATTATAAAATTTTAAATTTTAAAATTTAAATGTTGAAATTTTATATTTAAAATTTTAAATTTAATTTGAGAAAATAAAATGTTAAATTAAATATTATTTTTAAAAAATATAATTTGATTATGATTTTGATTTTATCTTAATTTTTTTAAAGTTTTAATACATTAATTAAAACGAACTAATTAGATTTTAATAATTTTTATCACAGGTTAAATCTTGAGGGCAAAAATATAAATTATTCCAAACTAACCTCTTTATTCTTCTTATTCCTCATTCTCATACTAAACATAAAATTTTTTATCCCTGAAACCATTCCAAACGCTTTTTAATACTAGTTTCGTATTTTATACTTATTACTGGATTAGCTATTTCTGCCTTAAACCGTTAGAATTAACCTTTAATTAATGTAGGGATATATATATATTACTTGTCCTTTGTTTTTGCATTTACTGCAGTTTTTACCAAACTCTAGATCTACTGTTTGTCGTTTTGCTGTTTGGACGATTCTCCGTCGAATTTTGAAGCTTCGTGAAATGCAACCCAACTTATTAATTTGTAAAATGCAATGACCAAAAAATAAAAACGATAATTTTAATTTATTAAATATTTGGTTTAATTTTTAAAATTATAATAACTAAATTTTACTATATAATTTAGTTAACTAAATATTAATAAATTATTAATATAAAATAATACAAAAGTATTGTTGTAACATTTTATTATTAAATATAATTTTAATTTTAATAACTAATTCTCTTTCAATTAGTGCTCTTTAAAGTTAAGAAGTCTAACGTATATATATTCACTACTTATTTTTTATAACTCTTAGTGTTTAATTAATATGAAACCTATAATTAAAGTTGTATAACTTATAGAATAGTGAAGCCTATATAAAGAAAGCTTATCTACTCTCTTTAAAAGATCAATAGAAAGATAAAAAAGAAAAAAAAAAAAAAAAACTATACTACTTGAGAGAGAAAATAGGTCAAAGAAAATGTGTTTTTTTTTTGGGAGTTTTGGGCTCCTCTGCTTGTGCAGAGTTGGTGAAGCCACACGACGAGGGTCGAGCCATTGTATCCTGGATGGGACAAGCCAGTGTTTTGCTGCATCGGTTCGAAGGCTTAGGCTACCGCAGAGGGCTTGAATCTCCTTAAAGAGAGCGAGATATTCGTGCCTCGGCTTGATCAACTCGTTGATACTTTTCATATTTTATTGTAGTCTAACCTCTATTTTGTGTATTTACACCAACAATTTTGAGGAGACTCAAAAGATGGAGACTACACATGAAAAGTCCAACGATACTACCGGGAATCTTAACAAGCCCTTCCGCTTCAAAGGAGCCCACTTCAAGAGGTGGAAAGAAAAAGTGCTATTTTACCTCAATCTACTTAAAGTGGCATATGTCCTTACGGAGAAAAATCCAAAGAAGACTAACACCGACAATATGACAGAAGATGATCTTTTCGAACACTACGAAAAAACTGAAAAATACGAGAAGGATGAGTATAACTGTCGGTATTATCTTCTCAACTGCCTTTCAGACCAATTTTATTATTATTATGAAAATACTTGCTCCTCTGCAAAAAAGATTTGGGAGGCATTGCAGCTTAAGTATGATACAGAACAAGCTGGTGCAAAGAAGTACGCTGCTAGTCGCTTCTTTCGCTTCCAAATGGTCGAAGGAAAATCCGTGGTGGAACAAGTTCAAGATTTTTAAATGATCGCCCATGAAGTTCAATCTGAAGGAGTTAAGTTCGGAGACAATTTGATCGTGCTATGGATCATCGATAAATTACCACCATCGTGGAGGGAATTCCAAAAGACCCTTCGACATAAACAAAAGGAGATGTCTCTCGAGACATTAATTGCACGCATTCGCGTGGAAGAGGAGGCAATAGGTCAAAATGCACTTGAAGCAAAAGAAAATGATGCTAGCGGCACTAAGTTAAACTTAGTATCATCTCATTCTTTATATAATAACAATCATTCTAGAAATACATATTTGAAGCCTAAGAAGAAAATTTGAAAGAATAGTGGTAGATCTTAATTTAAGAAAACTTCAAATAACCAAATACCTCGAATTTGTAAATTTCGAAAACGTAAAGTTTTACCTCAAGCTAACGTTACCGAGAAACCACTTGTGGCAATGATTACAGACATATGCCTGGTTGAAAACTCTGAAGGATGGTGGGCAGACTCTGGTGCCAATAGGCATGTCTGTCATGATAAGACTTGGTTTAAAGTTTATACTCTCTATGAACGACTAAGAAGTATCATACTTGGTAATTCACATACTTCTGAAGTTTTAGGGAGTGGTGAGGTCGAGTTAAAATTTTTTCCAGAAAATGTGCTCATCTTAAAAGATGTGTTGTATACACCTTTGATTAGGAAGAACTTGATGTCAAGTTTTCTTCTTAATAAAGCTGGCTTTAAACAGACCATTGAGTCTGATCAGCATGTTATTTCTAAGAATGGAAAGTTTGTGGGTAAAAGTTATGCATGCGATGGAATGTTTAAATTAAACATTGAGAATAAAGTATCATCTACTTCTGTTTATATGCTTTCTTCTGTGAATTTTTGGCATGCTCGTTTGTGTCATATTAATAGCAGATATGTCAGCTTGATTAGTAGTTTAGGATTAATTCCTAGACAGAGTAGTGATTTTGACAAATGTGAAACATGTAGTAAGTCAAAAATCACTAAACGACCTTATAAGAGTGTTGATCGAAGTACCGAATTACTTAAGTTAATTCACAGTGATATTTGTGAATTTGAAGGTACTCTAACTCGTGGAGAAAATAGATATTTTATTACTTTTATAGAAAATTTTTCTAAATATACTTATGTTTATTTACTAAAAAATAAAAGTGATGCTTTTAACAGATTTAAAAATTTTCTCCATGAAGTAGAAAATCAATTCGGTAAAAAGATTAAAAGAATTAAAAGTGATCGAGGTCGTGAGTATGAATCTACAGGATTCAATTCTTTTGTTCAGTCTTTAGGAATTATTCATGAGACTACAACTCCATATTCGCCTGCTTCTAATGGAGTGGTCGAGAGAAAAATAGAATACTTATTGAGCTAACAAATGCTATGATAGTTGACACTGGTGTACCGTTAAATTTTTGGGGTGGAATCATTTTAACTACAAGTTATGTCTTGAATCGCATGCCACATAAGAAGTCTAAAATAACACATTTTGAGTTGTGGAAAGAGTATAAGCCAAATTTGGAATATCTTAAAGTATGGGGTTGTCTAGCTTATGTGAGGCTATCAGACTCTAAATGACCGAAATTGAGTGTTAGAGCTGCCACTTGTATATTTCTTGGATATGCCTTGAATAGTTCAGCCTATAGATTTTTGGACATTGAAAATAATGTGATTTTTGAATCAGGAGATGCTATTTAAAAGTATTTCGAACAAACCAAGTTCTTCAAACTCTCTTTCGCAAAACCAAGAACAATATATTTTTGAACCTAGAAAGAGTAAAAGAAATAGAATAGAAAAAAATTTTGGCCCTGATTATATTGTTCTTAATATTGAAGAAAACTTATTTTCTTTACAAGAAACTTTATCTTCAAATGATGCTATTTTTTGGAAAGAGGCTGTAACTAATGAGATGGAATCCTTAATTTCTAATAAAACTTAGAAATTAGTGGATTTACCTCCAAGCTGTACAACAATTGGTATTAAATGGGTCCTCAGAAAGAAATTGAAACCGGATGGGAGTGTAGACAAGTATAAAGCGAGACTTGTCGCAAAAGGTTATAAACAAAAAGAAGATCTAGACTTCTTTGATACCTTTTCTCCGGTTACTAGAGTGACATCCATCAGAGTTCTCATTGCTATTGCAGCAATATATGATTTACAAATTCATCAGATGGATATAAAAACAGCCTTTCTGAATGGTGACCTACATGAGGAAATTGATAATATGGACCAACCTGAGGGGTTCATAGAGCCTGGGCAAGAAAATAAAGTGTGCAAGCTAAATAAATCCTTTTATGGCTTAAAGCAGGCACCTAGACAGTGGCATGACAAATTTGATTCTTGCATGATTGAGAATGATTTTAAATCAAACGAGTGTGATACGTGCATCTACTACAAGATTTTTGAAAAGTCGCATGTAGTTGTTAGCCTTTATGTGGCTGATTTGCTAATTTTTGGCTCTAACTTAAATATTATTGTTGAGACAAAAATTATGCTAAATCATTATTTTGAAATGAAAGATCTTTGTGAGACTAACTTTATTTTGGGTATGAAAATTACCAAAACACCAGATGGTATTTTTCTTGATCAGTCGCATTATGTTGAGAAAATTTTAAGAAAGTACGACTTTCTTAATTGCAAGCATGTGACTACACCTTTTGATTCAAATGTTCACATATTTTTCGTTAAAAGTGAAAATGAAATTATAAATCAAAAGGAATATGCCAGTATGATTGGAAGCTTGCGGTTTGCGACTGATTGCACTAGACCTGATATTGCATATGCAGTAGGGATACTTAGTAGATTTACAAGCAAGCCGGGTACAGAGCATTGGCATGCTATGGAACATGTGATGAGATATCTCATTGGTACAAAAACTTATGGCTTGTTTTATGGGAAGTATCCTGCTGTGATTGAGGGTTATAGTGATGCTGATTGGAATACATTATCAGGTGATTCTCTCTACCACTGGTTATATTTTTACTTTAACAGGTGATGCTATATGTTGAAAATCTAAAAAATAAACTATCATTGCTAATTCAACTATGGAAGCCGAGCTTATTGCTTTAGCTTCAGCTAGCGAGGAAGCTAGTTGGTTGAGAGACTTATTGTCTGAGATTCCATTTCTGGAAAAACCAGTTCCATCTGTGTTGATACATTGTGATAGCACTACTGCTATTGGTAGAGTAAGAAACCGTTATTATAACGGTAAATCCAGATCCGTGAGAAGAAAACACAGTACTGTGAGATCATATATGAACAATGGTATTATCAATGTAGATTATATTAAATCTACTGATAATCTAGCAGATCCATTAACCAAGGCCTTCGGAAGAGAAAGGATCTGGAATACATCGAGGGGGATAGGGTTAAAGCCCATAACATCATAAACCACGTATGAGGATACCCAACCTGATGATCAGAGATCCTAAAAGTCGGGTTCAATGGGAAAAACGAATTATATGATGGTCGTAAGTCGTAAAGAATGCACAACATATAGATCTACGTAATCTAATATTTACCTATCCCTATGATGTGAGTGCATTCATCTTGTAATGGAATGAGGGTTGAGTTATTACACTCTTTATGAAGTCCGTGTCTCTTATGATCAGAGTGTCAGAATTACAGGAGCACCCTTTACGGATTTCACTTATGTGAGCATGGAAGTAGGGCCGCTTCTATGAAAACGAGCTTTTTTTTCAAAAATACTCATGAAAATCAGGATAAGCACAAGGCCGTAACGTGCTAGCTAGTAAAGCACATGTCAACACCTGGATTGTTATATGTGAACAGTGACACTTTATTTTCCTTAAGCAGCCAAAGTTCAAGTCTGAGACCACTCTGGCTCTAGAGTAGAGATCATTGTTTCACTAAGTGAGGGTTCAATGCAGATCACACCTTCTTTATGTATAATAATCCCTCTTTGATTGTCAAACTCTTTTTAATAATAAAATGAATGGAGAATGTTGTAACATTTTATTATTAAATGTAATTTTAATTTTAATAACCAATTCTCTTTCAATTACTGCTCTTTGAAGTTAAGAAGTCTAACATATATATATATTCACTACTTATTTTTTATAACTCTTAATGTTTAATTCATATGAAACCTATAAAGTTTTATAACTTATAGGATAGTGAAGCCTATATAAAGGGAGCTTCTCTATTCTCTTTAAAAGATCAATAGAAAGATAAAAAAGAAAAAAAAAAACTATACTAATTGAGAGAGAAAATAGGTCAAAGAAAATGTATTTTTTTTTATGGAGTTTTGGGCTCATCTATTTGTGCAGAGTTGGTGAAGCCACACGACGAGATACGAGCCGTTGTATCCTGGAGGGGACAAGTCAGTGTTTTGCTGCATCAGTTCGAAGGCTTTGCCTACCTCAGAAAGCTTGAATCTCCTTAAAGAGAGCGAGATATCCATGCCTCGGCTTAATCGATTCGTTGATACTTTTTATATTTTATTGTAGTCTAACCTCTATTTTGTGTATTTACACCAACAAGTATTATATATAGTAAATAACACAATAATAATTTCTAAATTAATAATTTATTAATATTTAGTTAAATAAATTAGATTGTAGTAAGGATGGCAATCCAGCTCGCTGTTCGCGAGCCAGCTCGTGTTCGGCTCGAAATGAGCTCGAGATCGAATCGCTCATTTAGTAAACGAGCCAAAATTTTCAGCTCGTTTAATAAACGAGCCGAACATGAGCTGGGTTAGCTCACTCGTGTTCGGCTCGATAACAGCTCGAATATATATATATATATATATATATATAAGTTTTCAATTTTTTTTTGAATTTTAATTATTAGATTAAAATTTTAATTTTTAAATTTTCTTTCAGCTTTATGCTTACTAGTAGGAATAAAAATCAAATTTATTGTTCGCGAGTCAGCTCATGTTCGGCTCATTAATAAACGAACCGAACACAAGCTGAATTTTTATGCTCGATATTTAAACAAACCAGCTCGTATTCGGCTCGTGTATTAAACGAGCCGAACACAAGCCGATCCTAGCTCGCTCTTGTTCAGCTTGTTGACACTCCTAGATTGTAGAGCTAAATTGTAATAATTTAGTTAATTTAAGCTAGAATTTTCAAAACTTTTAATAATTTAGTCAAAAGTGTAATTAATATTTTATATTTTCTAAGAATAATTTAGACTAATGGGATTTTTTTTGTGTTAAATAAAAAATTTAAGTGCTCATTTCAATATTTTTTTATAAAATAAAATAAATATTTTATATTATTATATATATATATTATTTAACCGACAATTTAGAAGAAAAAAAAAACAAAAACCAAAATTTCCCCACTGTGAAAGTGTTCCGTATACGGACCGTTGGGTTGTGACGTCATCGGTGGGAGAGGGATGATTTAAATTAAATTAATTGGGGCGAAGCATTAATTTGCGGTCGCGGTCGTCGACACGTACCAACTCCGAGCGAGTACGACGCGGTCACGGCGCATTAACTGTCCTGCGTTTTTAATTGGCTCAGTCCGTACACCACGTGGTACACTCGGTCTTTCAAACAATTTTTTGGTCTCGAAAGTCGTGTGCTTCAGTGTTTTTCACTGGTACCCCCGCAGTATCCATAAATTAAAGGAAAATGCTATGTGTACACCCCTTTCGGGGTGTACATCATACACCTCACCCATCTAAGGGTGGGGGTGTGATGATGGGTCACTTGATGTGACCCGTAAAAAATATCGACACCATTAAAATGGTGGAGGTGTATGATGTACACCACTTCGGGGTGTACATGTAGCATTGCTCTAAATTAAATTTACGAATATTATTTTTTTTATTCAAAAAATTATGAATAAAATAAGTAGATACCTATTTAGTTTGATATTTAAAACAATTACGGGTATATATATATATATATATATATATATATATAAAATTAAAAATATATATTATTTTTTATTAATCATTTTTAGTACAAGTGATAAAAGATTTTATGGTTGGTACTCAAAGTCCTGTGTTTGAAGTCTAATTATTTTATATTTCTGAATAAATTTATTTTAAAAATAAACGAAGCTGATACCAAGCTATCTTTCTCTTAAAAATATATATATTCTTTCTCATTATTGATAAATAATATTACAGTAAATAATGAAGCATTTCGAATACATATTGCGAATTTAAAAATTATATATTTTATATTTTACATTTGGAAAATATAAAAATAAAAAAGAAAAAAGAAATTACATGTAGCCTGCAAACCCTGTTGGTCTGAGGGTGGGTATGGGTAAAGATGTTGGCTGCACAAAAATTTATCGGTAAATTTTATTCATACCTATATGACCCATCCGCAGGTTACCCAATCCACTTAGGTCTATTTGTATCTGATTTTTTTTTTTTTGGTTAATTTAATATAGCTCTTTGTAAATATATCGAATATATATTCTTATAAAATTTAATTTTTCATATTTATTCCTTCAAATATCTTAAATTGTTCATATATTTCTCTGATTTATTATCGTTAGCTCACTGTTTATTTTTTTTATAGAATATAAATGAAATATCAATTTTATCCTTTCAAATATATTTTTTTAAAAATATAAAAATATCTAAATGAATAAAATAATAAATTTATCTTACTAACTAATCAAAATTAAATATTTAATTTATAATTAACTATATTTTTTTAATAAATATTAATAATAGAAATTTTTTTGAAGGGATAAATATGTTTATATAGAGCTGTCTAAAATTAATTAATTAATTTTTTTTTCTTTTCAGACTCATTTGTACTGGTAACAGGGAACGTCATCTTTACTGGGCCACATTAGGCCCAATATAATGGGCTTTACATTGCGGCCCATTTTAAGGAGAGTGTTCGCATTTACGTGGGCCGGACACAAACGGCGAGCGTGTTTGTTTTGATCGAACTAAAAAGAGTAGAGCAATGTTATCTATACACTTTATTTAAAATATGTATTTTTTACTATGTCCATTCCAGAGTGGGCACTCACCCGCTCGTCACTTCAAAATGACGAATAAAATTTATTCCATCCTATAATGAATAAGATGTAAAATGTATATTCCAAATAGGATGTACAAAAAGTATTTACCCACTAAAAATGTTTCTCAGAGTTTCTACTCTTGATTTGATTTCTACATTATTCTCTGTTTTGGATTGGATTGTAAAAAGAATACGCTACGTGTGCGGGTGGCAATTCAGCTCGCTGTTCGCGAGCTAGCTCGTGTTTGACTCGTAATGAGTTCGAAATCAAATCGCTCATTTAGTAAATGAGCCGAACATGAGCCGAATTTTTTAGCTCGTTTAATAAACGAACCAAACACAAGCTGGGATGAGCTCGCTTGTCTACGGCTCGATAACAACTCGAATACATTTATATTATATTTATATATATATTAATTATAATTATATATAATATAGATTTTTATTATTTAAATTTTATTCTAACTTAAATATAAAATTCAACTCTGTTATAAAAAGACCTAAAATAAAAAATACTCATTTATAGCTAGAATGTTTTTAAAAGTATTAAAAAAGTTTAATTATTAGAACTGATTTTTTGGTCATTGAATCAAAAGCCAATAATAATAATTATTTGTGAACTATTGTGTATGATCCAAAAAATTATTAAAATTAATTCAACAAATAAAAATATTATAATGTCATACTTTAGTGCTTACTTTCAAAAGTATATTGACAAGGCTTTATATATAGAGTAATGCTACATGTACACCCCGAAGGGGTGTACATCCTACACCTCCACCCTTTTAATGGTGTTGATATTTTTTACGGGTCACATCAAGTGACCATTCATCACACCCCCACCCTTAGATGGGTGGGGGTGTGAGATGTACACCCCTTACGGATGTACAAGTAGGATGTACACCCCATTTAAGGGTGTACACCTAGCACTCCTCATTTTAGGCCAATTTAATATAAAAAAATTTATTTTTTTATGAATTTTAATTATTAGATTAAAATTTTAATTTTTTAATCTTCTTTCAACTTTACACTTAGTAATAAAAATATCTAACTTATTAAAACGAGCCGAATTTTTTAGCTCGATATTTAAACGAGCTAGCTCGTATTATTCGGCTCATTTATTAAACGAGTTGAACACGAGCCGATCTCAGCTCGCTCGTGTTCGGCTCGTTGACACCTTGCTACGCACGATCTGATAAATATCTACGTATATAAAATTTATAATTTTAATAATTATTTTAATAACAAATTCAATTTTAGAACCTGTATAAATTGAGTTTTGAAAATCCCGGTCTATAGACCCGGTCCACGCAATAACTTCATCTGCTTCCTCTCACCTGTACTTTAGCATCGCCCACACCACACACACCACACGCGTTTAGGGTTTCACTCCAAAACATCAGAGAGAGAGAGAGAGAGAGAGAGAGAGAGAGAGGAGACGCGAGAGCGTTAATGGCGTCGGTGAACGGAGGCGTCGCTGCCGATCGGAACAAAGCCATCGTCTTCGCCCTATGCAAACGACTCTCGCTCGATCCAGTGAGTTCCTATCATCTACGAAAAATCGGAAAAAAAAGAGGGAAAAATTTTAAACTGAAACCCCCGAATTATTGTTTTGGATTTGAAGCAATCTCAGCTGAATTCTGTTTTAGTACGCATTTTGGTTTCGATTTTTGGTTGTTGATGGTAATGGTTGCGTATTCTTGTTTAAAAACGAGAGCTTTGTGTAGATGTGATTCAAATTCGTTGTGTTTTGAGCTCAATTTGGTTGGAATTGATACTTGAGTGCCATTAATTTGTTAAATGGTATTCTGGGAGATGATAAAGTGCTTCATGTTTGGATGGTTTCTCTCAGAGTTTTCCCTTCGTTTCATATCATTACTTTTTCAGTATCCCTCATGCTTTGAGGATATGGACACATGTTTACTTCTTGCTTCAGATCGGTTCTTCTAAGATTCTGCAATCACCATTCTATTCAGCTTAAAGTGCGCGCATTTTGATCCCAATTTTGGCTTTTGATGGTAATTGGTTACCTCTTCCTGGTAAAAAATTAGATCTTTGTATTGAGGTGATTCAAATTCGTTGTAATTTTAGCTCAATCTAGTTGGAATTGATACTTGGAAGCTATTGATTACTTAAATCAGATACTGGGTGATGATAGGGCGCATCTTGTTTGGATGCATCTTTCAGAGATTTCCCTTTGCTCCATATGATTAATTTTCATATTTCTCATGCTTTGAGATAAGGGATTCTTGCTCCAAACCTGTTCTTTTTAGATTCATCTTAAAGTGTGCATTTTAATCCTAAAATTTGGTTTTTGTGAGCCATTCGTTGCCCCTTCTGAATGAAAAATGAGAACTTTATGCTGGGGTGTTTAATTTTGTTGTGATTTGTGCTCAATCTAGTTGGAATGTGATGGCGTGCTTCTTGTTTGGATAGCTTCTCTCGGAGGTTTCCCTTCATTTCATGTCATTATTTTTCCATTATTTCACTGATATGAGCACATGTTTAATGGCAATATTCTTCGAAGTTTTCTAACTAGCTCAACTTTCCTATTCATTCCAGTTTTTAAACTTTGCGCGTTGGCCTATTTATTTGGAGAATCTGTTATGAAAACTTTATTGCATTTACACCATTATGTAATGCAAGATGGTTGCTTTATTGGATTCAAATAGAAATCTGATTACTAATATGTTTAACTGGTTTTAGCAGAAGAAAATTTTCAGTGAGAGCATCGAAGAGTATGATATTGCAACTCTCTTCACAAACATTTTGCAGCTATCAGCGACTGAGGCTCCTCTCCCCAATAAAGATGAGGTTTAGAATTGCATGCTGCAACCATTTGTTTGAAGCATTTTCTTATTTATTTTCAGTGCGCACACTATCATTATACCGATACATATCATTTCTTTTCCTCTTCAGATAATGAAATGGGTAGCTTTTGCGAATAGTTTTCCTGGCAAAGATGACACGTCACTCAAAGCTCTGAATGAAGATTTGGTCCAGAAGGCTGTTTTACTTGGTGGTGGTCTCAAACCCTCGGTGGCAGACATTGTCGTGTTCGCGGCACTACATTCTTTTGTAGTATGTATCTATTCCCTTTTGCGCGTATCTTTTGTTTTAGTTTTCTGCATATATTGCATGTCTTCTGATGCACAAGTTGCTATTGGGAATTCATAATTTGGTATTTGGCTATGGTTGATATCAGAAATTCATATAGGAAAGCTTGCTAGTGTTACTTTTCAGGGACAAGTGTTAAATACAATATTCATCAACTTGTCAATCAGTATTTGAACAAATCCAAGGATTATATGCTGTACTCTTCTAACTTGTTTGTTGTTGAGTTGGTTCTTTTCTTTCAAGTACATCACTGATGAATTTATCAAAAGTTCAATCAAGCTTCAGAGTTACCTTTTTTCCTTACACTCTATCAGTACTTCAGATCAAAGAAATTACAATCTAAATCGGTCCACTCAATATTTCATTCTAATTGTGTACACTGGTGTTTTGCATCAGAGTCATCTTAATGATACAGAAGTGCAAAATTTCCCAAATGTGATGAGGTGGATGGACTACATTCAGGTATTGATTGAATCTTATTATCATTTTCCGTTGCCTCACTTTTGTTCTTCCTCTTTTTTCAATATTGTACAACTACTTTGTTCTCTTGATGAGAAAATCATACAGAGATTACAGCTTGAAACTTATTTGTCTTTGTAAAGTGAAAACTAACAAAAACGTAGGGTATTGATAATGTAGTGTGCCAATTTTTTTTATTTCCAAATATGTAGCAATCAGTGCCCTTATATAAGTATACAGACGCTAATGTAATTCATTTCGATTGCACAGAGAATGCCTTTGTATGTCATTCTATTTTACAAATTTTGTAACCAATCTCTGTTATATATAACCTTGTTTCATTCTATAATATATGTTAACACATACTGTCTTTGTTGACCTTTTTTTTTCCCTTTTTTGAAGCATATTTCATCCTCCATGTAGATATCTGATCTAGCAACTGATTGGAAATTGGTTGAGTGTAGAGCACGAGTTTTCAGCATCATTAATGTTTAAGAGAAATTGGCTAATTTAGATGGAGGTGGTTTTTTAAGTTTGTCAATGTTGCATTGAGCAGTGAATTACTTCCTATTCTTTAGAATCTATTCATTGCATTAGGTTCTATGTTTTTGACACAGTACTCAACGAAAACTAAAATCCTGTGGGGTGATTCTGTCCAACTGGTTCTGTTGAATGGTGGTAAGAAGCTTCGAAAGTAAGTCTAAGCCATATATGTGATTCTATCAATGCTCAATGTTTTCCTATGGGTTTTCACTGTTATACTTCATCCTTTAAGGTGATTTACCTATATAAAGCCAGTAAGCCTGAGCAAATTTGAGATGTTTTCTCTTGGTTTGTTTATTTTTCTTAATTATCTCTTACATTAAGTTGCCTATAAACTTCTGCAATCATGTCTGTGGTGGATGCTCGATAAAACAACTTAATTTCTTTTAATTTCCTAACCGCTGTATTTGAAATTCCCAATATTGCTTTGCTTTCGGCACATTTTCCATTTCAATTATTGCTACAATGCCTCCTGTTTATCTTTAATTCCGTTGCTATATGATGATTCTCTTTTCATTTGATTTATCAGTTGAATTATCAGGTTAATTAAATGATGATCTAACTGAGATTTTAGTTTGACTCCTTGTTATATTATAATTACCATTGTCGTTTGACGTAGAATATTGAAGATTTTGGTGGAATATTTGCAAAGATTCATATCGAGAAGCCTCAACTCGAACCTTATGTGAGTAATCTCCTTTGAATATCTATTTTACGTGAGGATGGTGTTTTGTTGTGTTGATTTCTTTCAATTGAAGTTGAAAGAGGCAACTCCGTTTTGTTGCTTTATTCTCTTTGATGGAATGCCATAATTAATTTCCTGTTGAACTTGCTTCACTCTACAGTGTGCTAAGAAAGTAGATAATGTAGATGCGACACCAAGTTCAAAAAAGGAAGCTCAGGGCCCAAAGAGCGGTGAAAAGTCAGAAGGACATGCTGAAGTGAAGAAAGTTTCAGATGAGGTAATTTATTCCTAAAATTATGTTTATTCTCCTTGAAATTGTACTTGTGGTAAAAACTAGTAATCATCTAGGTGATTGAGCACTAAGCAGGTCGCCAATTGTAAACTATCATTATGACTATAAAACCATAGCTGTTAATAAGCAACGTGTTTTCTCACAAAATGAGTTATAAGGGGTTCCTGAATTTTTCTTAAGCTAAGCTGAATTTCTACAACTGTCGAAGTTGAGTTGGTGACAACTGCTTTGTTGGCTGAATTGTTGAAGAAAAAGGCTCCTGCTGGTGATAAAGGAAAAAAGGCACCGGTGAAAGATAATAAAGCCACTGAGGATAAAACGAAAGCAGCGGAAAAGGAGTCTGCGGAGAAGGATGCGGAGTGTAGTGTTTCCATCCTTAATATACAGGTCGGCCTTATTCGCAAGGCATGGAAGCATCCATCTGCTGACAGGTACTTCGCTGCTTTAATGGCTCTAATTTTTTGTATTTGGCAAAGTGTAATCACCTTCAATCTATTCTAACAGTTTATTGGTTGAGGAGATTGATGTGGGAGAGGGCAACGTACGGCAGGTCGTTAGTGGTCTCGCAAAATTTTGCAGCCCTGAGGAACTCACAGTAAGTATTTTACCTCAAATTCGAGAAAACCGTGACCATTTAAATATTATATTTAAATGCTCGGTTCTTTTTAATTACTCAGAATCGCCGCGTTGTGCTGATTACGAATGTGAAGCCTGGAAAGCTGCGAGATGTTATGTCTGCTGGGTTGGTATGTTCTAACTGTTTATCTTATGCTTTTGAAACTCGACAAATATTTTGATGCTTTCACTTCCAGAAATTATGTGGTAGAAAAATAGCTATGTAAATCTGCAGCCATTTTAACTTTTGCATCATATTACAGTTTCCATTCTTTTGTACCAATAAAGAGATTTGATGCTTAGTGTTCAAAACACATTCTTTTAGGTCTTGTGTGCCTCTAATCAAGACCATACAGTTGTGGAGCCTTTGATTCCTCCAGAAGGAGCCACCATTGGAGAGCGCGTTTCATTTGCAGGGTAAGCCGAGAAAATGCAAATTGCTGAACTTGATTATCTGTCCTTTCTCGGTTACAATTTAGTCACGACAATTTTCCGAATACTTCAATGTTGGTGATGTTTTTATGCTTCTTCCATTATGGAGATCTTCAGTGTAGATAAAATCAATATAAAGATTCTTGTTATAGTTAGATTGTTTTCTACCAAGATGCGTTTTTAATATCTGGTTTAGGAACTTTTCTTGGGTATTGCTGTTGTTTTATCTTCATTTGTAAATGCCCACTACTTGATATGCTCATTTTCCAATCAGGTATGAAGGGAAGCCAGAAGATGTTCTAAACCCGAAGAAAAAGCAGTTGGAGAAGATCACTCCGGTATGCGTAGTTTGCTACTGACACATCCATGATTACTCTTTAAGTTTTTTATTTTCTTTAATCTCTCTCATTAATCCAGAATCGAAAGCGCCTTTGCTTTGTTTGTTTAATGCTTCAATTAAGATTTTATCGAAGAATTTGTCTTCTAAAGCTTTTTATGTGGATGCTTTTCATCAGCTAGAAAGTGTGTTAATGATCGACATCTGAATTCGGTTTCTGAAAATGTTATTCAGCATCTCTACACTGATGACAAAAGTGTGGCAACATACAAGGGAGTGCCGTTCACGACGTCTGCCGGGCCATGCATGTCATCCATCCCCAATGCAAGTATCAAGTAACAGGTTTTATTTTTATCTTTCTAAAAAGTGAGAGGTCTAATTTTACGGCGTGGCGTATTATATGCATTGATATGTTATAAACGGCCGCCTGCTGTCGAATGATTCTGCTCTGAGGATGAGCTCTCTAGATCGAATTTTGCAAGAAGGAATATTCGCGAGTCTCTCCACATGTGCTCCTCTTTTTTTTTTCTTTGGAGAGAACAGAGTAAAAAACCTCATACTTTGTTAGTAATTGTTAGTAGCTCTGTCTCAGGCATTATACATTAATTTTGTAGCTTATTTGGGATTGCTCCTCTAATTGATCAGAAGGAACAATTAGTTGAACTTTGTGTGTTGTCAAAGCCTTTTGATTCTGGTAGAGCCTCAGTGTTAGATGTACATAGAGAGGCATTTAAGATGGGCTTTCATTCTGTATTGTTATAAATGCAATCTCTCAGAGATTATCTTCTTATGAGAAGCTCTAATGCATGAAAAGAACATCTGTTATCTTCTGTACAGAAGAAGAATCTGGATCTAATGTAACACACTTAACAACACATCTGTCCAATCCATCACTTTTCCCTTCTTATTTTGCTAGTAAGCATATAATCAAAGTTGTTTAAAACTTGGAACTTCATCTGATCTCTACTGTCTGTGCTAGCAGATTAAGATTTTGTACACCCCTCAGCAAAAATGAAAGCAAAAATGCCCAAAGTGTGTACTCAAATGCTATTTGAGAAACTGGCAATGGTTTAAAAACAAACAAAAAAATTTACTCTGATAAGCTTAAAGCCACCTCTCATCTCACATCCCTAGCAATGAAAATCAGTCATATAAATACACAACAACACTTATTATGCTACCACTATCAGAAGGAAGACTCAGCATTATTATTATCTAAAATTTCAAACATAAATCCAGAGCACTAAAAGCATTATCCCAGTTCAACTCTTCCCAGAATAGTGGCATAGATGAACTTTGTAATTTACAGGCAAGCTGGCTATATAATTCCTGAGATAGAACAGTCGACGCCCAATGAACATATCCCTGCTGATGCAAAATATTAATTCAGCAACCGATAGTTGCAGCAAATTTAACCAGTGGGGTAGTTTTAGCTGCTCAGATATCCCCATGATGAACATGATTAGGAACTTCAGATTGATTGTCCAATGGCATGTACTGAGCCATAATGGCGCGTATCTCTGAATCCATATAGCTCTACAGAAAATAATAAAAAAAAAAAGAACCAAAGAGTTAGATTACAAGTCGGAAAGCTGAAACTTCTTGACAGCTTTAAGCTGCAGTAGAAGCAGAAGCTTCAAATTGGAGCTTCTGCATAGTTTAGCATCTTGCAAAAGGAAAAGCTCCAGGCATGGTTAGTCAAATGCTTGATTTTCAGAAGCTTCTGATTTTTGACGACAAGAGGCGGCTCCAGAAGCTAACAAACAGGCACTAAAATTCGTAAACACAAAATTGAACAGAAGAGTGGCTTTACCCGTATTCTGTACTTGTACACTGCATAGCCTCCAATTCCAGCTGCCGCAAGGCCGAGGAATATTACCCATATGAAGCTCCAGCCGACCTCAGTGGTTGGTTTCTTACCTGGATATATTTCATTACCAAGTACAAAAGTTAGCCTAACTTCATCTAGATGCCTATAGGGGCATTTACTCATCAAGAAATTTATAGAAGGTATGTGAAAAATCAAAGAAAAAGAAACATCTGGAAATAAGAGGCAAGGCATATAGAGTGATAAAATATACTCACTTATGCATGTATCATGCTCCTTCATGTACAACAAGTCTCCACGACAACTGCACTCGTAGCTTCCCCAAGTGTTTTTGCATTTGCATCCAGAACATTGACATGCAGTTCTCTCTTTGCATTCGTCAATATCTGAAACAAAAAGGCGTCACATAGTATTACAAGTTTTTAAGGGAGATCTCAACAATCTCAAAGTATATAGGATGAAGCCAGTGAGAGCAAATACCTTCACATTTTTTGTTTCCGTCACCTTTCAAGCCAGGAGGACATTTACATCCCCCATCCTGCATGATCAATAGGAAGTAGTTTAGGTTTCAGGCAAAAAAGTTTTCGACCAAAAAAAAAAAAAAAAAAAAAACCTGACTATTGGATCACTCACCACCACACAGGCAGAGTAAGTTTGACCATTTTTAGTTTCTTTCCAACATCCTCCATTGTTAATTTCACACCTACCAGATCCTGAAGCTGAAATAAGAAGAAAATAATGTTGAAAAATACAATAGTACTAGTTGTGAAAATAATGATTTAGAACCTATATTCACAGGCCAGTCTCAAACAAATGTAGCTACAATTCGAACAAAAACTGACATAAAAAGACGACTCGTTATTTCAGTGCTTTCAAAGTGCTAATCACATTTATTTGCATGAAGGAATGAAGAGCATTTAACAAAAAAAAATCAGAATTCAGATTCTGAACGAGCATATCGTGCAACAGCGTAAGGCATTCTTCTGCCTCAATCATTCGAGATTATTGACTAAGGTACATAATCTGCTTAGACTACGGTTAAAAATCAAAAGAAACATAAACTTTAAGGATTTACTAGTATACCTTCACAATGGGTGTATCCATCTCCTACAAACTTCACACCTTTCACAATTGGGCACTCACAAACTCTCCCACGAAAAGTATCCTACATTAAGATAAGAACAATTCAAAACCAATAGGGAAAACAATACTTTTGATATCCGAAAGCATAAAATTGACGAACAAAATCACAAATACCTTGCACGCTGTGATATTAGCGGCCTTATTGTGCCAGCATCCGCCATTATTTTCCAAGCACTCATTTGTTTCTATGCCTAAAAAAACAATATACACAGGAAGATAAGCTAGCTCATCCATAATGATTCTTAGGACATTAAAAATAGCAATATAGATTCGAACAAATCAAACCAACCTTCACTTAAACAAACAGCTGGCTCAGTAGTCTCCTGAAAACCAGCACAAATTGCTTTGATCACCGCACCCTTATCAAGCATCCCTGTAAAAATAACAAGATAAGGAGCTCAATAAAATCATAAACCATTAACCGCTAATCGTTATATTAAAAAGAATTTACCTCTGTATTGTCTGTTGTTAATGACAAGAGTCGGTAAGATGGTTACGTCCCCACGCGAGCCCTTGCCAATCTAAGGTAACAAAAAAAATAATATAAATCAAAGTTTTCTAAAAGTTATGAATAAGGTCCAGGGCATGATGCAAAAAACTTCTCTATTGAATTAATTATGTTATTAACCTGTGCATCTTGTTCAGCTTTAAGCACAGGATTTTCTTCATCAGCATCAGGATTCCCGACACATTTATTTATCTTCTTAAGATCGAAACCTGCCAAAGCATAACCCACAACCTAACCATTAGTTCACATGTTTCGATAACACAAATTTCGTATAGAGATCCTTCTAGAAAGCAGAAATAACACATGCAAGTGCATAATTTACCTAATGACTTGATCACCTCTTCAGCACACTCCTTTGTATATTTTTTCTCCTTCATAGGGCACCTAATTGCAAAATCGGTCACGTAATCCCACCACAACCACGGCTTCCTACTCTCGTTCGCGACTTTAAACACGCAAGCCTGGCGCAGGTTTTGAACCACAACATCTTTCCCGTCATACCCCTTACTAAAATCCTGTTCTGGGTCGGGCGCACAGTACCGTCCATGGTTAATACACTGCGACTTGCACTGCTTGCTTAATGTAAAAGCTTCGGGACAATACCACGTAATATAATGCGGAGTGAACTGGGTATAACCCTTCTTCTCAAGTATCTGCGCCGCTCCTTTGAAGCTCTTCACAAATTCAATTTGGCTCTCGCATTTGGCGCCGCATTCATCGTTACTATTAGTCCAAAACTCGTACTCGACACGCTCGTCTGGGTGGGGAAGGGACTCCCTCCAATCTAAATTTACATTCACCATATCACCATTGTCCAGAGATTTCTTAAGGCTGTCACCGAAGCTTTTGCTAATAAGAGCTGAAGGGATGGTGATGTTCTGGAAATAGTCGGCCACACTGCTGTCTTCTTCGGGCGTGTCCATAGTTATTAAGGGTTCGATCTTGTTATCGGCGACAAGAATAGCGGCGGCGCCCGCATTCTGCGCATTCCATGCCTTTGTCGTGAAGTAACAATCTGTTCATATTAAAAAAAAGTGTTGGTAGTTTGGTACTAAGTTACTTGTATAGTTGTATGGATCTAATGTAACATTATTAAATTTGGGTCCATGAACTATAATCGATAGTTAAGGATTATCAATTATCCATTAAAGATTAAGCACTAAAGAAAGAAAAGTAAGTTCTTCATGTCAAGTTGCATCCGATTTATCTTTTTTTTTTTCCTTTTCTGGTAAGAATATTTCCTTAAATCCTCAAATGGGCATTTGGAACATGTGATGATAGTCACTTCCCAGATCCAATAATTAGTTCCATAAAATCTCAAGGATGGCACATCAGGTAGTTGGCACCTAACTAAGGGCCCATTAAATTCCCCACCACCTCAATCCCACAAAATTAATTTCTTCTCAACTGTCATTCTCTGATTCTTTTGGGTAAGTTATTATTTACAAGAAATCAAGCAGATAATATCTCAAAGAAGTGAACTCTCTTGTAAACAAGAACTTCAACATCAGATGTCATTCACAAAAATAATAGATAATCCTATAAGCCAAAGAACTGTAATACTAAGTGATCATTTGCGCGAATATTAGTTGTGATCATTAGTGCGAATATATGTAGCACTTCCAAGTAACCCCACTATAGTTAATCATATTAAGTATCCAAAGAAGTATGAAAATTTTGGTAAAGAACCAAAATTTAGCAAAGAAACACATGTATAAGATGCACAAAATCTACACTAACAAGTTCCTCTTTGCAGATTGAGTAACCAAGAACCATTTCAAAACATTATACCAAATATGTAGCCTTTTTAAATTTAGACAAATATACTAACAGGTATTAACATTGAAAAAAATATATATATGCCAAAAAAAAAATGATCTCACCTCCTCTGTCAACAAGAAGAAAGGTAGGGAACGCTCCGGGCTTGGATTTGAAGGAGATATCAAACTCATCAAAGCTCTTACAAGCCTTTCTATTAGATTTTGGGTACACCACAAACCCTAGCATGGTGCCTCCATACTGAGGAATCCCAAAATTCCCAATTGCGCACTCATAAATCCCCTTCAAATCCTCAGGGGAAGTCACCTTCAAGCTATTCTTCTCCACAACAAATCTCCCCCAACACGATCCCCACAGGAACAAAACCCAAATCGAAAAGCACAATTCCCCCCTCATTTTAATCCCCAAAACGAAAATTTCCAAAAAAGGTAAGCTAATCCAATGGCATTTTAGGGAAAAAACCAAATCCTTCCCCCCACCTCCCCCAGCTAAGAACCCCAAGTACTACAAACTCAATCCTCCGCACAAAACAAAATTTTCCCCAGATATCTCAAACTCCAGCACAAATCTCACAAGCTTCGAAATTCTTACCAAATTTGAAGCGTGCCAAAATCAAAATGAGCCTTGAAAACCTCAAATTCGAAGCAAATTCGAAGTAAAAACCATTGAAAACACCCAATCTCTCTCTCTCTCTCTCTCTCTCTCTCTCTCTCTACCTACCAACCTCTCCCACTCCAATTTAGGGTTCCAATTTTTAGGGTTTCGGAGTAGTATTTGAGGAGGAGCGTCGTGCTCGTACAAGAGCGTGGCGTTCTCGGCGCATAGAAACCGACTCCGGGAGCATCCTAACGTCAATCATGCGTTTGCGTGAAATCTCAGCCGTTGGATTTAGTCGATCTTTCCCTCTCTCTCACGTGTTACATGATCGGGGGGGGGGGGTGGGGGGGGCGGTGGGGGGTTTCTTCGGTGTAACCGTGACACGTCACGTTTTGTAGATAATGTATTATGGGAAATGATACTTGTACACCTATTTCGGGGTGTATATCACACACCCTACCCATCCAATGGGTGAGATGTGATGATGGGTCAATCGATGTGACCCGTAAAAGATATCGCCACCATTAAAATGGTGAAGGTGTATGATATACACCCCTTCGGGGTGTATATGTAGCATTGCTCATGTATTATTGTCGCGCTTGTGAGTGTGACATGCGGTGACAGGTGACTCCACCGTGACATCCAAAGCTTTTTTTTTTTTGTTAAATTACCAAAAAACCCTTAATGCTTTATTTTTTTTAAAAAAAAAATTATTATTTTTTTATTAAATTACCATAAATAAAAAATTAGCTGGAAAAACAGTTTTATATTTTGTCGTATTTGATTTGTAGTAATTTTTTTCTATCAAAGTTAAAAAATTTACATTTGTTAGATTTAGTGAAAAAATTTGAATGAAAAAAGAAAATAAAAATACTCTACTTTTCTTAAACTCATAAAAACAAATTTTTTAAAACAAAATTTACAGCTAAATAAATTCACAAAAATTAATATCTCAACTCAAAAAATAATTTTCAATATATTTGATGGCAAATCAAATCCATCCTTATATGTTCTAGACCTACACAAATTAAGAGGATATCAGATGATGCAGATTAATTATATTAAAAATAATTTTGCGGATAGCGAATCCAACGTACTGATTTTGTGGGAAATTTGCTTCCACGAAAATCACATGCAAAAAGTAGCTATAAACGTGGTCCAACTATACATAAATTATTATGAATAAAAAATTAAGGGTTAATTGCATACATGTCCCTATAAATATGTCGAATTGTAAATATATTCCTGTAAAATTCGACTTTTCATACTTATCCTTTCAAAAATCCACCGTTATTCAAATATGCCCCTACCGTCCATCTCTGTTTAAAAAATTGATTTTACCCTAGGTTAAATGCTTAACCTTGGTTAGATTAAAAATTGAATTTACATATTTATCCTTTCCATATTATACCTAAAAAAAAAAAAAAAAAAAAAAGAATTATTTTGATGATAGAATTTTATAATTTTTGGAGGGGCATTTTTGTAACAAGGATAATGGTATTGCTTTTGGAGGATATATTTATAAGGGGGCAAAAAAGTTATTTCACATCGAATCTATTAAAAAATAAACAGATTCCAAACGGGGATTAACCAAAGGGGCATATTTGAAGAAATTTGGATTTTTGAAGGGATAAATATGAAAAGTTGAATTTTGCAGGGATATATTTGCAATTCGACATATTTGCAGGGACATGTATGCAATTAACCCAAAAATTAATATACCTTAATATATTGAAGATTTGTTCAATAACATTTATACAAATATATTTTTATAAAATTTAATTTTTTATATTTATTTATTTAAAAATTTTAAGTTATTTATATATGTTCTTATTATTAATATTTTTTACAAAAATATAGTTAATCATAAGTTAAATATAAATAACAAAATATAACAAAATATATGATTAATTTAAGATTTTTGAAAAATAAATATAAAAAATTGAACTTTATAAAAATATATTTGCTATTTGATATTTTACATAATCCATATAAAATTAAGCCTATAAAATTAGAGTAAATTATTTTACTCATAATTTTTAATGTGCTGGAGTATTTTTTTAAATATATTATTTTGGAATAAAAAAAAAGTGCAATGCTCTGCATGGATTCAGCAAACTATATTATTATATATTATATATAGAGCTAGACTGTAATACTATTAATACTATTAAGTCATTGGTGCTATTAAACTTTTAACCCTTGGATTAAAAGATATATGGTTGAGACGATAGTGGCTCCATAGATTTAATAGGTGTTTGAAAAAATAATAAAATCTAAGGAATAAAAATAATTTAAAAAAATTGATCTAAGAATAGAAAACTTGTTAACACAAATAACTTACTACTATTAATAGTATAGTTGCCGGACTCTATATTATATATAATATATACAATGTTTTCGAAACTATTAAACATAATCTAAAGTACTTTAATATTTTAAAAATTAATTTTTATAAAATTTTGACATCAATTAATTACTTAGTGATTAAGAAATCTCAAATTTACTTTACACTAGCCATTATACTTGAATAATAGGCAAAATACAAAGCTCAAAATATAAAATATTTAAATAATACATATTAATTTTAACGGTATTGATTATTGATTTTGGTATACAATAGCGAGAGGCGATAAAAAAGCAAATAGTCTAGTTTGCTTTCTTTTTGTGTGCGGATGTTTTGATTGAAGTCCGGGTTGAAATAGCCAAGTTTTCGTGGTCGGAGTTCGCCAGCGTTTGGACGGAATTACAGAGTTAGACTTCTGTGGTGCTTACGTATCCCGTGATCACGAATCTGTCTCACAAGACAGTGAGTTTGCGTACGGCACGAGCTCATGACTTCGTCGTCGACAAAGCGCGAAGTCATGCTTTGCCATGTTGGATCATTGATACTAATCATTAATTTTAAAAGTTTGAGCGGTTAGAAATACACAACAAATTTACATAAAACGTACAAACACAGCGCCTACGGATTTCAACCGGACTCAACCGCATGAACATTACGTCTATTGTTAGGTCTCTTACCGTTGGGTCTATTATGAACCGTAATCCCACTCAACTTATTAATTTTTTGAGCCTATTATAAAAATTTAAAAAATTGAGTCTATTTTAGTTCATAAATAAATAGCCCACATGCCAAATGGAGAAGTGGCCGAGTATGATGAGGTGTAGTTTTATTTTATGGTATTTACGAAAAGCCCGAACTTGAACTCAAACTCGGCCCATCAGGCTAACGCAATTAGCCCACATTGTTTATTTGGGCCGTGAAAGCTAAGCCCATTAACAAATTCTAGTTGATTTAACCATCTAAGACCTTTTTTTTAATCATCCACGCAACACAATCGGCGAACTTATTCAGCTAAAGAGAATGTGTTGAACGAACATGATCTTGTTGTATTTACGGTTGATCCCGTAATCTTACAAAATTAATACTATCCATCTAAACAATCCCTCTCAATAATAATGAAATTGAAAAATAAAAAATAGAAAGTACACGTGTCAGCTTATCAGCCGTTGGATTGGATATCGACCGTAATCCATGATCCAACAATAAAACCAGCCGCAAAAGCGTCACTCTTGCTCTATTTTTTGTCCACATTCCTACTCGAACTGGGCGATGGTCGCTTGTAACATCGAGGAGCGAAAATCTAATGCAAATTACAACAAAGCCCTCTAGCTAGGGTTTATCTCCGTCGATCTCCTCTCTCTCTCTCCCCTTTTCTAGGGCTTCGATCTCCTCTTTCTCTCTCTCTCTCTCTCTCTTCGTCGATCGCGATCCCGATCTGGGTGATGTCGATGGAGAAGGAGCTCGTGGAGACCTTCGAGGCCGCCAAGAAGGCGGCGGACGCGGCGGCGGAGGCAGCCGCCGGAGGCGGCGGAGGTTCGCCGGAGGCGGAGCGGTGCGTCGACGCGCTGAAGCGGCTGAGGAAGATGCGGGTCACCACGGAGGCTCTCGTGGCGACGCAGGTACAATCCGATCGCTTTCACCCCTCCCCCCCCCTCCACGTTTCTAATCTTTCGCATGATTTCTTGATTTGGATTGTGAATCCGTTTCTTTCTACTTTATTGGCAAAATTAGAGCATCTCTGGCGATTTTTGTTAGAAAAAATTGGTTACATTCGATAATTAGGTCACGAATATGCATTAGTTGTTGTTGTTGTTGTTGAAGCTTTATCTTTGTGGTGGTTGGCTTCGTTGCGGCCCTATAAAGCTTTTGATCTATCTCTTCTTACATTGCTTGCAATCAAAGATATGCTTTTGGACCTCGTGGTTTTGGGACCTTGGGTCATTACAGGTTAAAAAGTTGAATCTGTTGTACATGCCCTCATCTTCTGCGTTGCATTGCCGCTTAGTTTGATCTTCGTGTAAGTAGGAATCGGTATAGCAGATTTGGGATTTGATTACTTTAATTACTTGGGAGAAACATTTATGGAGGTTTTTGTTAGTGTAGCATGCCCTTATTGGTGCCAAATTGTGGCCTCATTAGGATGGATATCCTTGAAGCTGGAATTTTTAAAACATTCTCTAGTAGGAATATCCTTTTCGGAAAATTTTGCCATAATTTTCTATGTTAGATCAAATTGTTATTTCTGAGTGAGAAAAGGATTTGAAAAGATTTTTCATCAAGTTTTTGATTGCCCATTTGATGGTATTTTCATGTTTGTATTTGTGTGACTCCCGAGAGATTCCCATTAGAGGAATCATGACAACAAAATGTGCTGCTTTTTATGAACTTCTTCTTCCATGAAACTATATTTTAGGTAATATTAGTCATTGCACTAAATTCAATTTTGCCATTCCTCGCTATTACATTTCCATTTGGTATTTACTTCCCGCTTGACACACATAAAATCATTCATTCTTGCTAATTGTTGGTCATGTCCAAAGTGTATTTGGTATTCAGTTTCCTATAAGTTTTCTTCTTCTACTCTAATCCTGCGGTTGGTTAACTTTGGTTCTGCAACACAAGTTGCGATAAAAGGTTCTACGAACATGTAGAATATGACTGGTAATATTTAAAAGAGTGTGTTAGAATTAAGTATGTTTATGTTAATCCACAGTAATTGAAATGTTTGTTTTCTATTGGTCTCCTTTTTTATCTTGTGCTTTTTCAGCTTCACAACTTCTGCTTTAAGCATGAGGATCTTCAAATACTTCGTTTCTAACTAATTGAAATATACTAAGATTTGCAGATATATTATAAACATTACTTTTTCATGCCTTATCATATTCAAATAGTTTGTGATGACATGATTTATTTTCTATTAATAATCTGTATCCTATTTGTTTCAACTTTCATGGGCTGATTTCTGTATAGGATAGCTTGTGACAACATGATTTGTTTTCTTTTTATAATCTGTGTCCCATTTGTTTAAACTTCCATTCTCTAATTTTTACTATTCCTTCTTTATCCCCCCACTATGTACATATTCTATTTTCCCTTTGAAGATCTTTTCACTTTGGTTTTATATCTTAAAGGTTGGGAAACGCCTTCGCTATCTCACGAAGCACCCACACTCGGGAATCCAATCAATTGCTTCCGACTTACTGGCTATTTGGAAAAACATTGTTATAGAAGAGACTTCTAGCAGCAAGAAAAATGGCATCTCCGAGAATAAAAAACCTGTTAAGGTCGAAATCAAGTCCGAGACAGCCATCAAGGTCGAAATCAAGTCCGAGACAGCCATCAAGGGTGACAAGTCAGCAACTTCCTTCGTAAAAGTCGAGAGCACCCCAGCATCAGCAACTCCTAAGGCCGAGAAAAGAGATTTAGATCTTAGCAGTTCAAAGTCGGAGAGCATAAAGTATGAAAGGGTCTTAAAGGAAGAGAACAAGGCTTCTGTATCAAAGAAGCCATCATCCCTCCCATCTGGACCTCCAAAGTTATCATCACTAATCAAAAGTAACGACCCAGCGCGAGATAAAATCCGTGAGCTCCTTGTCGAAGCCTTTGCTAAGGTTTCCGGAGAAACAGCCAAAGATGATAGAGACGAAGTCAGATACATTCTAGATGAGGTTGACGCCTGTGATCCGTTTCGCATTGCTGTGACAGTAGAATCGGCGCTGTTTGAGAAGCTGGGCAAATCAACTGGCGCGCACAAGCAGAAGTACCGATCCATAATGTTCAATCTGAGGGCCGAGAATAATACTGATTTCAGAAGGAGGGTTCTTCTTGGGAAAGTAAAGCCTGAAAGACTTGTCGATTTAGCCCCCGAGGAAATGGCCAGTGATGCGAGGAAGATGGCGAATAAGCAGATTAAAGAGAAGGCGCTGTTCGAGTGTGAGAGGGCCGGGGCCCCCAAGGCGACGACCGACCAGTTCAAGTGCGGTCGGTGCGGGCAGCGGAAGACGACTTACTATCAGCTGCAGACGCGGAGCGCAGACGAGCCGATGACAACTTTCGTGACGTGCGTGAACTGCAACAATCACTGGAAGTTCTGTTGATCGGGCCGCAATCTGACACACTGCAGCCGAGTCTGTTCGAAATCTTGTTATTTTAATATTCAAAATTGAGTAGCTAGTTTAAATTTCTAATTATAACGGACCAAATTCGTTCTCTTGCCGAGTTTGTTCGCAATTGCACCATTTTACTGCAAAATGGTTGTTGTATGATCTTTGTCATATCACTAGATGGTATCTGTGAAATTCTCTCCAATTCCATTCATCCTTAGAATTTATAGTGGTATCCCCCAGGATCAAGTAATGTTAGAGGTAATTTCTAATTGGGCTCATTTGTTGTGTATACACATAAGATGTTCTAGAAGTGTGTAAACCCACAGAGCAAATGCAAGCGCAAATGAACATCGCAGGTGAGTTGTGTATACCACCCTAAACTTCAATTTGCCCCCTAAGATTTAGAGAACTTTCACTCAATCATTCTGCGTTTAAATAATTTTATTTAATTATTTTATAACTTTACCATCTTATCTAATTATAATTTTTTAGATAGAATAAAACTAAAATCACATAATAATTAAGTATAATTTTTAAAATTATAAAATAATAAAAAATAAATAAATGAGGTAAAGTAAAATTTACCGTATAACATATAATAAATAAAAAAAGGGGGCAATTTCTTACATACCCCTAAAAATTTCTCTGTTTTCAGATTTACCCCTCTTAGCAGGCTAATATTAAAACTATCCTTTTTACGTTCCAACTTGGAACTGCCGTTATATGTGTAATTATTATTTTGCCCTTTCAAATATATCCTAAACCTTAAAACTCAAAACCCTAAACCCTAAATCCTAAAACCCTAAACCCTAAAAAATCCTAAACCCTAAACGCTAAACTCTAAACCCTAGAACCCTAAAAAATCCTAAACCCTAAACCCTAAAACCCTAAAAAATCCTAAACCGTAAACCCTAAACTCTAAACCTGGACAAAATAGGTATATCTGATAGTTTTCAACTCCGATTATTATTTAACTCTAGTTTAACCCTAGTTAACTTAACAAAAGGAAACGGTAGGGGTATTTTTAATAACGGTGGAACGTATGAAGGGTATATTGGAAAGAAAAAAATAAGAGGGATAAATCAAATATTTTTTTATATTTCACGGGTACACATGCAATTATCCCTAAAAAAAATATCGTAGGACCCAAACGAGTTGCAGTCGTTCTTTTGACACGTGGCATTTTTCGCCCCCCACACTCTCTAGACGAATTATTGCCTGCACCAGGTGCATATCACGTAGTAGTTTCGGTGAATTTGTATGGAGCGGTGCATGAAATTTCTGATACACCAGGTGCACCCAAGAAATATATTCTGATGAGCCAATGCAATCGAGCACCTTCTCTTCGTCTTCTTCTTCTTCTTCGTCTCCGCACTTCAAAAGCTGGAGCTCGAGCTCTTCTTCTTCGTCGACGGAGTCCAACAATGGCGATCACGGCCATGAGGGGCGCATCCCTCGCTCGATCCCCTCTCCTCCTCCCCCACTCCCACGTAATCACTTTATTTATTTATTTATTTTTCAATTTGCGAAATTTTTAGTGTAAATTTCGCCTCTCTATGCTGTTGAGTTGTTGGGATTTCGATGCGGGGTTCCGGATTTGAAGTTGCAGAGGCCTCTTGCGAGTAATAGATTGTGCCTCTTTTGATGCTATTGACTTGTTGGGGTTTTGCGGTGGGAATCGAATTTGAAGTTGCGGTTGCCTCTTGTTAAATTTGAAGCATCAAATTTCCTCTTCTTTTGTGCTATTTAGTTGTTGGGGATTTTGATGTGGGAATTTGAATTTTGAAGTTGCAGTTGCCTCTTGTGAGTAGTAGTAGATCGGTGCGGTTGATGGGGAAGATGAATAGTGGAGGGTCGAGTAGGTTGAAGCTGCTCGCTCGGTATTCGCAAGCTCAGGATGTTTCTACTCGCAATATCCAAGGTACCGAAAGGAGTATCAATTCTAATTTTGTAGACTTAATTATATGTTAGATTCTGATTTTACCTATAATTGAGGTAGAATAGTTCACTGGGATGGAATTAGGGTTTTTCCAAGTCACTTAATTAGATGATGGGACTATCCACGATGAATACCAATCTGTAAAAAAAAAAATTGATGAATACCCATTGTGCAATAATAATTGCTTGTGGAGTAATTGTTGAGTATAAAACATCAAAACTCCGCTCTTTACAAGCTTAAGTTTTTACAGTAATTAGTTGTTTCACATGACATCTGAGCAGGATATCTTAAGTTCCGATTAATTTGCTTCCGCTTAGTTGAAGTTCACGTTTTTGCACCAAAACCTCGAGCCTGGATATGAGGGGAAGTGTTAAATATAAAATATTACGAATACCATTCTTCAGTAGCTTAGCTTTTAGAGTAATCAATTGTTTCACATGGGATATCGTGAGGTGTTGTGCAAACTTCAGCCTAAGCCTGGCCTCAACCTGAGTCCAACATTTAGGGTGACTGTTGTAGAATAAACCCTAGCAACCTCGCATAGTTGTAGGTTGGGCAAATAGTATAGTATTTATAAGCCAACATTTTGAAATTTAGAGTGTCAAGTTGCCTCATCATTTGATCTTGGTCTTATTGATTGAATATAATTATACCGCACATCCTAATTTTCGTGAACAATTGTGTAGAATGCTTTATTTTGATCCAGACAGGATAAATGAGTTGCCGAAGCTAGTGGAAGACATTCTCCAAACATCACTCAGTACAGGACCTCGGGGTGCACTGAGGATGGCCCAAGGCATCCAAGCTGTTATTGGGGTTGGTTCAGAGTGGCTAAATGATGTGTCAAAGGTACAGAGATATACATTACCCTCCATAATAATAACGTTTCCAGCAATAGATGAAACATTATCAATGGAAAATTTTTGCTTTCTTTGCATTAGTTAAGTGATTTTCTGGCAATGCTTATTTGATTTGGTGAACTGAATCATCTAGATACTCTGTGCAAATGTCAATACCCGAAATAAAAAATTATAATATTGATTACTGAGCTGAGAAGCGCCTGCACTTTTCGCTAATCCTATAGAATAACTTTTTTCATTTAACTTTTTTTGTATCTTACTGTCTCTCAAAGAATGTATTTTGAGCGGGGTGCAACAAATATGTCTAAAGCTTATCTTTTATGTTAAGGTCCTTTCTCTGAAATGGTTGCACACTTTGTCCGGACATGCCCAATAATGAGTTGGACTAAAAACCTCTCAAATAAAGCAAATAAGCTATGCAAGCCAGACAATGCTCCGTATTATTAATATACTTAGGCAAACGGGATATATAGTTCTTAGTACAGAGGAGTCATTTAACTCTTCATGAACCATGATACGTATTATGAACTTATCCCTAGATGCTGCTTCTGTGGTGCAAATTATAGAGAGGAACTTCAGTGGTAGTAAAAGCTTTTATCTTCTATTTTATGCAGACTACAAGCACAAGCGCTTCTTCGAGGCTGCCAACCGACATGCAGCTTGGATTGCTGTCCCCACTTTATGTGCGGAAACTATTTGAACGCATGGGAGCAACTTACATCAAGTTAGGCCAGGTACAGAGATGCATGTTATATGGTGATTTGTATTTCCCGTTTTGTAGCTTGAAGACTTGAACAATGTATTCTCTTTTCTGGTATATTTCCTGCTCTCTTAAATCGTTAAGGTTACTACTTATCTTCCGCTGCTGGAAAGAGAATATATTTCTCCTCTGATGTTTTCTCAAATTTTAGAGTTGTGTTTTCTTGTGGTCGTATTTATGTGCTGAAAAGGTGGCGCCCAGTATTGCTGGCAAATCTTGATGGTTATAATTTCTCGTAATTTCATCAATCAGAATTTCAACTGATTATTAAGAGGTGCAGTTCATAGCATCTGCACCTACATTGTTTCCTGCAGAATATGTAGAGGAATTTCAGAAGTGCTTTGATCGCGCTCCAGCAGTACCTTTCAATCAGATTGAGGCTATCTTGCGTGAAGAATTGCAGAGGCCATTAGATAGTGTCTATGAGCATATTGATCCAGTGCCCGTTGCCTCAGCCTCAATCGCTCAGGTTTGTATGTTGACCTCCCTAATTAAAATATTTATTATTTAATCCTGCAAATATATCTATTAATGGATTTGTCTCTTCAATCTAGATTTGATGTATTTACCCTTCAAGGAATGATATCCTTATGTTTAAGAAAATACCTTATTTGACGTTTCTCTTAATATAAAACCAATTTCCTTCATAAATTGGGTGACTCCCCAACTTAAAGAAAAGGGTATTTTGTAGTTTCGAGGGGTTTATATGGAAATTCAGATGTTAGATGTATATATGTAAGTAGATGAGTTGGCAGGGTTTTGTATGTCAAAGACCCTTTTTGCTTTTACGTTGTTTCATATGAGGTTGCACATTTGAAGATTTCTGTAACTTCTTTCCAGGTTCATGCTGCGAGGCTGAAAAATTCTGGACAAGATGTGGTTATAAAAGTATTAAAACCTGGTATAGAAGATATATTGGTTGCAGATCTGAACTTTGTTTATATCATTGGTCGCATACTGGAGTTCATAAACCCAGAACTTCGTAGGACCTCTCTGGTACGTCCTTTCAATACTTAAAGCTATCAATGAAATTGGTGAAAGGCTAAAAAAGTGGTTTTGTCTGCATGTCTGTTCAGGAGCCTCTTAAAATGAAAAACAAAAAAGGAAAACTCTCAATGAGTACTATTAGTTGCATATTTGTATGTAGATACATTTGTAGAAATGATAATTTCCTCAAGTAGCAAAAACAGCTGACTCATAGGTCGCAAGTCTTTGATTCTTCAGTTGAGTGTGATCTATATGTGTATAGTATATGGATAATAGTGTCCGACAATAACGCAAGAGATACGCATATTTGGTTTCATTAGGTTTCAATCTACATTCTAAAGCCAAGCATTGATCTTATTCATGTCTGAAGATGCATTGAGATTATCTTCAATTTTTAAAGAACTCTGTCAAAACCCTTCAGACAAACTCACAGAATCCTGTCAAGATTGAAATTTTGAACCTTGCACGTTGACTGCTAGTTGCCCCAACCCCTCTTACTTCGTTTTCTCTGTTAGACTACCTTGAGTCGTCAAACACTAAAAACCCCTCCTCTTTCCTTTGTTCCACCAGCACCATTATCATCATTCCCATCTGCACATCTTCAGCCTTTGTTCCACCATCCTAAGCATTGCCAGCCCCTGCCCCCACTTCACCCTTCATTCCACCACATTGACCTCTACCGGCTCCTTTCTTTTCCTCCCTTGTTTCTAATTTGGTTGATTGGTTCAAAATATTTGGCATTTCTTAATCCATACTGTATTGCACACACATCTCAATGCTAATTGCATCGCACACACATCACTTTTTTTTTCCCGTCATATATTATCCTTGTTTTATTGAATTAGTTGATTTTTTTTTGCCTCCTCACAGCTATTTCTCCCCCATAGCCAGCAGTATGTCATAACAAACATGTTAAATAAGAATTACATCTGTGCCTTTCTTAGCATGAATACTATTACTTGTCTTTATTTAAAATTTAGCCATAAATTTACCTTGCGTTATGGGATTTAACTTGTTTTATGTAAGAGATTTAATTAAATCTCCCATTTTGTTCTGTGTTTTCTGAAATTTCCTTAAGTATAGAACAAAACTCATGCTGGAATAGGAAAATTGTTCTTTGTTTGCGAATGTTATATTTCTTTACATTTAAAACTGTTGTCGTAGGTTGCTATTATAGGAGATATAAAAGAATCAATGCTGGAAGAGGTTGACTTCCGAAAAGAGGCTGTCAATATTGAGTCCTTCAGAAGATATTTAGAAAACATGGGACTTGAAAATCAGGCCAAGGCTCCAACAGTATATAGACATTGTAGCACACGGCGTGTGTTGACAATGGAAAGGCTCTATGGAGTTCCTATTACTGATCTTGATTCCATAAGAGCTCTTGTTCCCGATCCCGAGTTGTCTCTTGTAACTGCTCTTAATGTCTGGTAAAGTATATAGTCTATCAGCACTGAATTTCCTATCAATACTGAAGTTTGTCACGTGACCTTGATTTCTTCCATTCTGTAGTTGATGGTTCTGTTATTATTTTCTGTGTAAGCTCAGTCTTAGTTGTGGTGTTGATGATAAGACAATCGTGCAGGTTTGGAAGCTTGATTTCATGTGAGACATTCCATGCTGATGTACATGCAGGGAACTTGTGGTTGCTACGTGATGGCCGCATTGGCTTCCTTGATTTCGGTATGTTTTAGGCCAATCCAGCTCCAGAATGTTAGCATTGTGTTACCCAATTCTGCATCATGTGTCCACACTGATATTTATACACGTGAAAAATTATCTTTTTTAAATTTATCTCTCTTAAATCTGAATTTTCATAGATGCCCTTCTGAAACTTTTTCTTAAATATATACATACACCTGAACATAGAAAGTGCACCTATTTAAACAGCTTTTTCTAATATGCAACCACTGTCTTCCTTTAAGCGGATACTCCCCAACTTTATAAACGGATAATTTTTAAGTAACTGCATTTCAAGGTGTATGAATGCAAATTCAGAGCTTATTTATTGATATTATTGATATATTTATTTGCATGTTTAGCTTCCGCTACAACGAAATTTTTGATTGAAATTGAAGTGTAGATCCTCTTAAACATGCGGATGATCCACACATTTATGATTTCTTCTTTGCAAGTGAACATTTCTAACAAGCCGAAATCTACTGTAATTGACTGTAGTCATGATAAAGTGCCACAAATTACTTGAACGCAAGGTACTCAGGTAGTAATTTTACAGGAATTGTTGGACGAATCTCTCCGAAGACATGGGCTGCTATGGAGATCTTTTTGGAATCTTTTGCAACTGAGAATTACGAATCTATGGCTTCTGCCTTAGTGGATATGGGTGCGACTGGAAAGAATGTTGATGTTAAGGCTTTTGCCAGAGATTTAGAAAAAATATTTTCATCTATACAGGTATAGCTGTCCCGCAATGATTGATCATTTGAAGCATAGACATTATCTGTATCCGAGCAGCTGCTCTATTTGTTTCAGTATATTTGTTTTTTACTCATTTTGTAGTTATGTTTCCTCTGTTTAGTTTATCTGTAAGATAGCTATCTTCTTATCCCTAAGAAAATGCTGATATTGAGATGGTAGTTGCAGTTTTTCGTGCCCCTTTGGTCCGTATAGGGTGACATTCATCGTTTCTTGTAGGAGTTGGATACAGAAATCATTGTTGCAACATCAAGAGGGCCGAATGCCGCGGCGGTATCTGCTAATGTAGTTATGGATGAGAGGCAAATGAATGCTCTATTTCTTGATCTGGTGAGCATTTTTTTTTTTTTTCACTTTTTTCTGTGGCATTTACATCTTCCTTGGTCTATTTCGATTCTATATATATATCGGTTTTGAATTAAACTTAAATAACGAACATTTTGGTTTAATCTCCTCGCAGGTTAGGGTTAGCGAGTCATACGGGCTGAAATTTCCTCGAGAGTTTGCGCTTTTAATGAAGCAACTTTTGTATTTTGACCGATACACGAGATTGCTTGCTCCGACCATGAACATGCTTCAGGATCAGAGGATTACCATCGTCTCCAATAGGAGGATGAGGAACATGAATCAGATTCCTTGAAGCTACAAGTATTCTCATATCTGTACGTAATTCATGAGACACTTTCATGTTACTGCAATATCTAATTTTTCTGATATCAAATGAAAAAAGTATTTGCAGTATAATCATGTAATCAGATATATTTAAGCTAGAATTTTTTCTTTTGGAGTTTAAAAGCACATTATAGTTTAAAAGCCATTTCAAAAGTTTATATTTAAGGTCTCCAGGAGGTTGTTTGAGGGCAACATGTAATCTGAAAGTAGTTGAACACCTCATGATGGAATATCCAGCTAAAGTTAGTGCTCACAAGGCACTAAATCTAGGCTGGCACCAAGAGGGAAATGCTGACCCCTTCTTCAACTATTAATTTTTTTTAATTTGAATACATTTTAAATTAAATTAGGAATTTCTTAAAATTAACAGCTCCAATAGTAATCAGTTATTAATAGTTAATATTGTCCAGAGTTTCATGTTGGATTCAATAATATCACTGATTTGATAAATATAAATAACTTAAATCAAAAGGAGGTGAAAAATAGCTGAGAAGAAGAACCCTTTACATTTTTACCTGACATAAAATATACCCTCTGTACCTCCAAATTATTCAGGGTTTCAGATGCTAAAGCAAATTATCTCATAATTGCTAAAATCAATGCCTTGATCTCAGACAAATAAAGGGGGATTTTAATCCTCCATCTGGTATTGATATTGGCCTTTTCTTCCTTTCTTTCTTTCTTTCTTTCTTTCTTTCTTTTTCCCTCATGTTCCCACTGTTCAGTAGCAGAATAAAAAATATTACTATTATTATTGCTATATCATCCAATTTACAAAAAATATGTCCCTGGTGTATTAAGATTCTGAAAAGGACATGAATCTTACAACCAATTAATATGCTTCTCTAAAGCAAGTTCATTAATGTAAATGACAAGAAGATCCATCATTTTCTTTGCTGTAAATTCCCTACTTTCTAGGGCAACTATTAGCCCCACATGGACTTCTTAATAATTAAAGAGAAAAACATAAATAAACTTTGCTTTGACCTTGGATGCTTGTACTATTTGATACAGTTCACCATTCACTATAATAATAAATTGGAGAAATTAAATATGAGCAATACCACTGAAACACTTCAAAATAAGATGTATATCTTACCCACTTTATATTCAAAAGCTATAATTTTACTATATGTCACATTAACTTTTATTATTATTATTATTAAAAATCATTTGAATTTTTGTGAACCAAAGAATGGGAAGATCTACCCTCTCCCTTTGGGGTGTGCAAATAGCATTTTCTATAAAATATTGCTCCATATGAAGTTGAGACAAAAACTCTTAAACAACTAAAAGTGGCTTAACTTAGACCTTGTCCATTTTCTCCTTGTGAGAGAGATTCCTCAAATATGATGCTTAAAGGAGATAATGGGCTACTTCACAAAAAAAACAGCATGGAAATTAAATTTTCTACTGGATTGAATTGAATGGAATGTTATGTCCACTTTGAAGTAGATTGGCATTCATTATATATCATAGTCATTGCAATAGCAACATTCAAAATGAGAACACACACTCATAGACAACATGCAACAAGAGAAATTTGTACAAAAAAAAAAAACAAAAATGCAAATATACAAGAGTGAAATCTTTACCATTAACATATTTTTTTGAACAATTGATGAAACAATAGGAGAGAATCATTTATTATATCTGCAACAAAACACACTTGTCTACAACAACAGCATAAACAGTACATGCCCTACATATTCACAACACAAAAGAGGAAATCAAAACATGGAAAAAAATTTATCATATTAATGAAGAGAAAGAAAAAGAGAAGGACAAGATGTTTCTTAGCCTTTACTGAATGAATCATAATCCAAATAGAAGGAACTCTTCTCTAGTGCTCATGTAGAATATTCATTTTCCTGCGTCTCAGTCGAATTCTCTAACATGGCTCTTCGTGAAACTCTGTAAGAATTAGGTATCATCGATTCGAAGCTCTCGTACCCGTCATCAAAATTCCTGCCCTGGTACAGCAGCTCGCTCGCCGAAGTGTACCCCATGAGCCGATGAAGAGGCGAACCTGATTCATTTTCACCCACTCGCTCATACATCGCGGGCGCTGCTCTGTCGGAATAGCTTCTCGTAAAGGAAATTCCATGTTCTTTGGAAATGCTAACCGGATTCTTCCCTCGAGGATAATCCTCGGAATGAGAAGCACCAGCTTCAGCTTCTATACTCTCATCAAACTTGCTTTGTGGATAAGCCTCTTCTTCGCCAGGAGTCTGAGTACCAATATAAGCTCTAGCAGGGAACGGTAGCTTAAGCACTTCGGAGCAGGAACCGCAGCGCAGCTTATTCAATCTCTTTCTCGATATGAGAAAATCGGTTGGCATGTGAAGCAGATGAAAACAAATATAGCAGACTACGAAAGGAGCGCCACCCTCGATTGGCCGACAGTGGTTCTTTATGACCGGTCTTTTGTCCTTGCTACTTGATTTCTGATACTCGGATTCAAGAACACTCGGACTAGTACCAGATATTGAAGATTTGGACGAGGAATTGCGCAAGCTAGTTCGATTATCTTCAAAATGACAATGCGAACACAAAAATTGGGGCTTAAATGGGGCTTGATTGTACGGAATTTGTAGGTCGCTGCTACATATGTTTTGCTCGTAATAAGTTCCATGAGTGCAAGAAACTGGGTTCGGACTAAAAAATTGAGGAGGTTGATGATTCAAACCGGGATAGTACGAGTGATGCGGGGGATTCATGCCGTCTCTGTGATGATATTTTTGATGGTTTTCTCTTTGAATGGATCTTTTGCGAAGTCGATCTCTCAAATCATCCATCTTTCTCAGACGTGCCAAGCGTTCGGTCTCAATGTTCTTGAACTTGGATGATGCATTTTGCGGCAAATCCCATTGGAAAGACGGGCCCCACTCCGAGCCCGTCAAGTTATTCTGCATGGGGTGAAAATCTTCGGAGTCGAGTGAAACTCCTCTTCTCGTATCGAAGCTCTGCACACTAGCGGAATAATAGTTCTCGTGCAAGGATTGCATGGAGAGGTTCCTCTTTTCATATTTCAAAACCTCTCCTTCCTTTTCACTATTACTATTATCAGCGACCAACGCCCTTTGCCTAAAAGTTCGCCTCGACTTTGTGAGATAGCCCTCGCGGGTATTACGACTGCAGCTCCCATCTTCAGAAGAAAAGAGGCTATCATTGTAAGTGCTTGAGCTTCTTCTACTAGCAGCAGATTTCACGCTCTCATCATCGCGATTGCCACGCATTCTATTAACAATATCCTCATCAGAACCAATACTACGATCACTGGTCGATTTGTGATTGCTTTGCTGTTGCCGAGAGTCCTTCTCTGATCGGCGGTCCGCTTCAGCATCGCCACTCATCTTTTCATATTCCGAAACAGCCCTTTCGTTTTCCTTTTTATCACTCGCAACCGACGACGCCTTTTGTCTAAAAGTTCGTCTCGATTTCAAGTGGTGTTTACTGTGGGCGTGATTAACGGATCCGTCTTCGGAAGAAGAGATGCTTCCATCATAAGCATTTGAGCCTCGAGTTGCAGCAGATCGTATGCTCTCATCAAGACCATCACTACAAGCTCTATCACCGACATCCTCGTCAAATTCATCGGCCGATTTCATGTCGCTGTGACGTTTCCCACGGTGTTTGATAGACCCCTCCTCTTCTTCAATCAAAGAGCATCGAGAACTTGTTCGAGAGCTCTCACCTTGCTCGCCAGAGCCTCTCTCTTCAATTACACTCCCGCCGAGTTTCGAAGATTCACAGCCTACTTTATCAACAATATCAGCATTTGCAGCTACGCTATGATTGACGGAGTGAGATGATTCTTCTAATTCATCGGTCAATTTAA
Organism: Tillandsia leiboldiana; assembly: GCA_029204045.2. NCBI lineage: Eukaryota > Viridiplantae > Streptophyta > Magnoliopsida > Poales > Bromeliaceae > Tillandsia > Tillandsia leiboldiana. The sequence goes on from CM055066.1 coordinate 2,511,259, forward strand.
CACTTCCCATTTCTTCAACCAAACACTGATGAGAATCATCTTGATCATCTCGACTACTACTGAAACCAAATTGGTCGGTGCCAGAATCGCTTTCGACAATCCCACCATGTTTTGAAGTTTCTCCCTCATCATGAAGATCATCATAGTCGTTCTTCAAATTACGAGAGGTATTTTCTACTGCGCTTTTCTCTTCCTCATGTTCGGCCTTCGACAATTGTTGATTTGAGGTAAAAAGTAGCATTCGTTCCGCTGACGACACCGAAACGGTATCTGCGGATATATTTCTTGAGTGCTTCGAGGAATGATCAGTTTCGGCTGACGCCAAATTGGAATTTCCCCCAGCAACATTTTGATTCTTCGCTGCAAAGTAGAGAATAATCATGAGAATGGTCTCTTAACAACAAAAGAAATGCATCAGTGTAAGAAGATTGAGCAAGTATTATTATACCTCGAAGAACCGTATCGCATCCGCCGCATTTATACACAGCAATGTTAGGATATTCGACAAGGATCTGGCGGCATTTCGGGCATCTCACGAACCGTATTTTAGTCGACAAGCTCGCCATTGTTGTTTTAGTAACTCAATTACACAAATCGAATATTTAAGCAGAAGCAAAATGGAGTCGATATTACTTTCCGACGACGACGACGACGACCAGTCTTTAACCCCTTTCACTGTTTACAAAAATTTAGAATCCAATTCTTCCTTCCTGCATGAAGAGAATTCTGATATATCAGTGGAAGAAAATTACGAATTACGCAGTTCTTACGATTTAAATCGCTAAGATGCCTCATTTAGTTATAGTTTACCGACTAACTCTAAACTTTACTCAGGGTTAATTTCAAATCAGAAGCAAAAACCTGAGAATGTTGTTATACAAATAATTGCAACAAGAATAACATTTCATAGATCCAAAGAGTATGCATGCTAATATGTTTAAGAGGTAAATTGAAACAGGGGATCTTAGAACACTAATATTTTTCGCCAAAAACATGAATCAAAACACGAAAAGCAAATCGAAGAACATTCAACTATTAATTCCATGTAGAAGTAAAACAGGAGGAACTGGATCTAGAAAGAAGGTGATTAAGGAATCTAGCTATTGATTGCATCTCAGACTCTTATCCTATTTGTAGATCAGCAATAAAACAAGTCCACAGCCACATCAAAATGGCAACTTTTGCATTTTATCTCCAAGATCACATGAAGTTAAAGGGGAGTTTAATATAACTAAAATGTGGGATTAGATTAATTGAGTAAAAACAAAAAAAGGAGAGATGCAAGCAACTATAACATACCCAGCAAGCAAAATGGAGAGAAAAAAAAAAAGGTTTGATTTTTTCTTAAAAAAAAACATTGAATGCTTCAAAACCAACAACTCTGACAATTCATCAACACCACATTGATTCATACTTATGCTGATAACAAAATTAAGCAATCCAAAACAACAACAACAACAACAACAACAACAACAACAACAACAACAAAAAGGGGAAAAAACCCCTAAACAAAGCAAAGATCTCACCTTTGGACAACAACAGCATCTGGGTGCTTCAAAACCCCACCTTTTTGGGCTCCACCTGCAGTTCCCAACCCAAACAGCTCAGAGAACGCATGGAAACAGCTCCAAAGAGGAAACCCATAAATTAAAGGGTATAAGGAAGCAAAACAACAAAGGAATAATTGGTTGGTGTGCAATAAAAAAAGAAAGAAATATGGTACCAAATACACAGCAAAGATTAGTAGTATCAAAGAGGTGAGAGCACGAACTCAAAAAGGAGCCATTTTGATGCAAAAAAAGGAACCAAACCAAATCTACAAAAGGGGTGAAATGGAGAAAAGATGGGATTTTGGGGAGGTGGTGTTACTCCTCTCTCTCTCTCTCTCTCTCCCTCTCTCTCTCCTTCTCTCTTGTTTATATGTTTGTGGAGGAGATGAGAGGAAGCGCTTCATGGAAAAGCAGAAGCGTTGAAGTCCACTCCCCGAAGTCTACATATAAAATCTTTTTGTGGGTACTTGAATTTTACAAGTCATAGAAGAAGATGAAGATTTACAGTAAAATGTTTTTAAAAAGAAAATAAACTTCCATTTGCCCCCATGTAGTTTAGTTATTTTCACTTTATCACCTTCTGACTCCCAAAATTGCATGTACTTTTCTGAAAAAGTTTTACTTTTTTTTTATTTACCGCTCTACAAAAAAATTACTAATTTATTTTTTCAAATATATTCATCAATTTTTTTATTTGCTCTTAAATTATAAATAAAATAAATATTTTAATTTTTTTAACTCTGGCAAAAATTTAATCTGTATTTAGCTCGAAATAACTTAACGAGTAGGCATATTTTTGAATAATGAAAGAATATATAAAAATTATATTTAAAATAAAAAAAATAAAATATTTTTAAAGTATTGAAGGTAGATCTTTATTCGACTACTTGTACATCCATTTAGGATGTACGATGCACATCCCACCTATTTAAGAATGGAGGCTCATTCACTCGTCACTTCATAGTGACGAATGAAATTCACCTGTTTAAAAAATTATACTTAATTATTCTGCAATTTTATTTTTTTTCACCTTAAGCATTTAATAAATAAAGTTAAGCATTTAATAAATAAAGTTAACTAAGATAGCAAAATTATACTTTTAAAAAGTCACAAGATCACTATCCTATAATAATCTTATTTAACTCTGTTTAATATTAGGTCCTTAAGGAAAAAAAAAAAACCTTATAACAATTTTTTTTAAAATTAATATATATTTAAGCAATTCTGATTAGTTAAGTTAAATTTTTTAAATTTAACTACTCTATTAGTTACTAGTTATTTTATTTTATTTTTTTTTTTTTGAGAAAAGGCAGCATGCTGCCGCTTCATTCAAAGTGGGAATGAACTCAGCTACAGGACTGAGGCCCACAGGCCTCGAACCCCGGGGAAAAGAGGCTCTAAAAAGCGAGCGAAAACAGAAAAGAAACAAAAGGGGAAGTAAAACAGGACAGGAGAAGCCAGTGTAGGGCCCCGCGCCTAGCGCCTAAGTACAGAATCTAAGCCACTGCGAACGGTTGATCCTGACTTCGGCGAGGACAGCACCAAGATTGCGGCTTTTATTATCAAAGACCATTCTGTTCCTTTCGAGCCACACCGACCACCAGGTGCTCGCGATGGTGGTGAGAGTCCTAGCGCCCCAAGTACCCTTCCTGTGTGAGCTGAGCTCCCAGAGCAGGGCCGCGGATGCGCAGGTACGGATTTCCGCTTTGTTGGGTAGTAGGGTCTCCAGAAGTGCGGTAGCGCAGGTGCAGGAAACGAAAAGGTGGTCGACGGTTTCGTCGGGGCCCAGGCAGATGGCGCAGCAGGTTGGTCCGGCCCAGTTCCTTTTGCGGAGTATCTCTCTGGTCAATACCCTCCTTCGGAGTACGAGCCAGACAAAGATTTTGACCTTCAGTGGCAGCTTGATGCTCCAGAGTTTGTTGAAGCGGCCGTCGATTTCCCCACTGTCCTGCAGGAAACGGTACATTGACTTGACTGTGAAGCATCCAGAGGTGGTCCAGCGCCAACGGAAAAGGTCAATGGTGTCGGTGGGGTGCATTAGGTGCACGCAAGTTTTCAGGGCCTGGATTTCGTCCACTTGGGCAGTGGGTCCCCCCTGAAGGCCATCAAGGATTCTAGCCCAGTTCCAACCGTCGTGGTCGAAGCAGTCGCTCACCCGTAGGCTTTTGCTGCTAACCCACTCGAAGATATGTGGGAACTGCGTAGATAGAGGAGAGTTCCCAGACCAGATATCTGACCAGAAGTTAGTCCGAGCTCCGTTCCCTACCGCAAGTGTTGTGCCGCACTTGAAGAGCTCCCTCGTACGAAGAACACTTCTCCACCAGTGGGAGTGAGGCGAAAAGGAGGAGCCCTCGCGCAGCGGTTTCCTACGGTGGTAGTAGAGCCTCGCGACTAGGGGTTCGCAAAGAGGCGGATCCAGGGAGAAGAATCTCCACCACCACTTAACCAGAAGGGCAGTGTTGAAGCTTTCGAGGTTCAGGATGCCTAAGCCCCCATCTCTTTTGTTTCTGCAAGCCGTGTTCCAGTTCACCAGGCAGTTCCCCCCTGACACTGAAATGCTCCCCTTCCAGAAGAATGCCCGGCGGAGCGAGTCGATTCTTTTGATAACCCAGGCAGGGGCACTGAACACCGAGAGGAAGTAGAGGGGTAGATTTGAAAGCACCGAGTTGACCAGGGTTAGCCTACCCCCATAAGAGAGTAGCTTTGCTTGCCACCCGTTAATCCTTTGCTCGATCCTGGAAATTAAACGCACCCAATCTTCCTTCGGGGGGGTGCCCCTGCCCAACGGAAGGCCGAGGTACCTGATCGGGAGCGAGCCCAGCTGACAATTTAGGATCGCTGCCAATCGCTCGCCTTTTTGGGGCCTGTTGCCCAAATAGAGCAGCTCCGATTTAGAGGCGTTGATTTTGAGTCCGGATGCCCATTCATAGACCGACCACAAAAAGCGGAGGTTGCGGATCTGTCTGGGTTTGGCTTGACAGAAGAAGATTGTGTCGTCCGCGTATTGGATGATGGTGGTTTTAGAGTCCCTTGAGGGTCCAACTCCGGAGATCAGGTTGTTTTGGTCGGCTCTGTTAGTCATACGCGCCAATCCCTCGGCCACCAGGAGGGAAAGGAAGGGTGAGAGCGGGTCGCCCTGACGTAGCCCTCTCTTCATCTTGAACCAATTGGTGGCGGTGCCGTTAACTAGGATGGCTACTTTCCCGTTGACGGTGCACTGGTCGATCCACCCACACCATTTCTGGTTAGCACCGAGACAAAGGAGGATGTGCCTGAGGAAGCTCCAACTAACATTGTCAAAAGCCTTCTCGAAGTCCGCCTTGACTCCCACACAGTCGATCTGGTTGCTGGCTCCCCAACTGACAAGCTCGCTTGCAGTGACGAACGAGTCAAGGATGAATCTGCCTTTGATGAAGGCACACTGGGCCGGGGAGATGATCTTGTCCAGCTGGGTAAGAAGTCTGTTAGTGATCACCTTAGAGATAATCTTCTGGACGCAGTTGAGCAGGCTAATTGGTCGAAAGTCATTTGCCGAGCACGCCCCTTCGGTTTTGGGGATCAGACAGATATGCGTGTAGTCGATGGGTCCCGTATTCAGGGATCCTTCAAATAGATCGTCGAAAATCCTGGTTAAGTCGCCCTTGATGACGTCCCAGAACTTCTGATAGAAGGCCATACTGAACCCGTCCGGCCCTGGCGCCTTGTCTCCTGACATCTGGAAATTTTGTTTACACAAAGCTAATAAATTTAATAAATTTGATAAAATAATCAATAAATTATGAAAAAATTAATTTATTTAACTAAAACAACTTAACCTTAAGAAACTAAAATAAAAATGAGGTAAATGCAAGCCTCCACTTTTCAGGCAAAATTAAAAATGAGCTTTTGGCTGTAATAGATTCTCATCTATTTTTCTATTGATAGGGACCTGCCCACTTTTTTTTTTTTTTACTTACATTACTCTTTTACTCAGTTTCACTTTTAATTTTTTTTTACTTGCATTATCCTTTTGCTCACGTTGGGGTGTCATAAACTCTTCCTTTTAGCCCGGATGGTCTCATCAGTCCAAACACTAATATAGCCTGTCATATTGTCCTGCAGATTCGGATTCAGTCGAGACTCGTCGCACACTAACTCGTTGGGTTCATTCCGATGTGAGATTTATCTCGCTAGTCTTGTCATTCAGACCCTAATATAATCTGGCACATTGTTCTTCAGACTCTAATTCAGTCGAAACTCATCACACATTAACACGTTGGTCACGTTGGGCCTCGCTAGCAGGTCCAAACAAGTCCAAAAACACACACACACATCCTAAGATCATTGTGATACTTGTCTCGCTAGACATATAACATGTCACATTGTCCTTCAAACTCTGACTCAGCCGAGACTTGTGATACACTTTCGGCACATTGTCCTTCAGATCTTGACCCAGCCGAGACTCGTCATACACTTTCGGCTGGTGATTGATCTGATACCAAATATAACGACCATCGGCTGGTGATTTGTGATTGATTTGGATACCTCGGTTGGTGATTGATTTGATATCCAATATAACGACATGCCCCACTAGCAATAATAACTCGTTAGGTCTAAACTACCGGCCCAAAATATTTAAGCCCAGTTATTATTATTCGTGTCTATGATCTTTTATAAATCAAATCACAATCACACTCCCATCCAATATGTGATTATTGGGGTGTCATGGTAAGCATCAATATACCCCCTTTTGATTTAATTGTCAATTTATAGTTCAAAAAATTATAATTAACTAATATTGTATAATTTAAACTAATTTATTATTAAATAGATTTTTTATTAGCAAAATAAATTTTTTTATAACCATCAGATAGTTAAAGTATGTAAAAATGAGTTAAGCCATAAAATAATTAAATGTAACTTTTTGTTAAGCTTAACCATAAATAAGTAAAAATATTTTAAATTTAAAAATATAGCACTATTAAATTTGATATTTCTTAGCTAAATGTGAACAGTTGATACTCACGAAGCTATTAATAAAATTAACGAATCCCTAATTCAAATTGTAGAACACTAAATCAAGTTACGAAAAGAGGGGCCTCAGTCAAAATACCCCAAAGTCGAGGGTGTCTCAGAACGTTTCTTTTCCTTTTTCTTTTTGCAAAACTTTTACTATGCGGGGGTTTTAATGCAAAAGTTCCGTGGAATCATTTGTTTTCGTGCAAATTTAGGATGTTATGGTACATCTTGTGAGTCATAAAAAGTGTGTAGAAACTACAAATTCAGCGACACTGAGAATTAAATCCAACTGGTCAAAGAAGTACTTGGGTTAATTTTTTGTTGTACCTTTTTTTTTTTTTCAATTCTTTTTTTTTTTTTTTTTCTGTACTTTAATTTAGCTTTTGCTTCAGCAAAAAGTTAAATATTTTTTTAAAATTAGTTTTAAAAATTTTTTTACTTTACTTTTTTTAAGGGCTAGTTTAATTAGATTATGATTAAAATTAACTCTGATATATTATAATTTAGATTAAAATACAGAGAATTCATTGTAAAAGTTTTTTTTTACTTTTTTCGTTCTGACTTTCAAAAATTTATATTTTATTTTATTAAAATTTTATAAAATATTTTCAGAAGATTACGACGTTAATAGAGATACTGAAATGACCAAATTATTATACTTAGTTTACAAATAAATTTTTTTTTTTAATATATTTATATTATTTTTAAAATATTTTTGATATAAATTATAAAAACTAGACGGAATACTGATAAAACCCTGACGAAGAGGGACTAAATATATAAACTTAAATATTTGAGAGAATAAAATATAAATTTTTAAAAGTCGAAAAGAAAAGAGAAAAAGCAGCAAGAAGCAGATATTTTGCTTAATTGTACAAAATATGAAAATTTTTTTATAGAATTGCTTAGTATGCTTAATATTATTATTTTTTATACCATGATTAATAGCAGAATCATCTATATATTAGTGTATACCAATTCTTTTTTCTTTTTTTTTTTTTTTATTTCTTATAAATTCAGATTGTATAGATCAGGAAAAACAAACTAAATTTTTTTATAAGCATCGCACACGAAGACTTATAAATTTAGAGCCCAACGGCTACAGAACAACCACTGAAGTTAAAAAATTTCTAAGTAAAAAAGATCAAACTTATTATCTTTTTTTAATATATATATATATATATATATATATATATATATATATAGTTGGGCTGGAATGCTATTGATAGCACCAACCCAACTTTGCCACCCATTTTGTAGCCATTGGATTGCATTGAGATTCGTGCAAGCCCTTTAATTAAAAAGAAAATTTGTTTATTTTTTACTTTTTATTTTTACTTTTTCTTTTATCTTTTTTTCATTAAAGAGCCTACACGGATCTCAATGCGATCCAATGGCTACAAAATGGGTGGCAAAGTTGGGTTGGTGCTATCAATAGCATTCCAGCCCAACTCTATATATATATATATATATATATATATTTCTTTTTATGGACTAGATGTTCGTGGACGATGGATGCATGTCTTAATATATAAGCATTTACAGAAAGAAAAAAAAAATATAGAATAATCATTCGAAATCAACCGGGATATAAAATTAAAAAAATCGAAGCAGCGAAGGGATCGGAAGCGATAATGAATCAGATCTATTTTTTTATCAGAATGAATGGAACTAGATGGGAATGAACCGACAATTACGAACAAAGCAAGATGAGGAACCGTAAGCAAACTAGTCCAACGATAAGAAAAGAAAACGGGGGTTCAACAGAAAAAAATAAATAAAAAGAAAAAATTTGCCACATGAACTCCTAATTAATACTAAAATTTATAAGAGTATATACATAATTTATTAAATTGTCGTCAACAAATAGTTACTTGTCGAATGTAGAGCCAGTTATTTTTCCATGTCAATAGCTTGTCGTGTTTAAAAACGCTACCAAATTACCATACGCAATAACAAGAGAATAGTCCTAGATATATACACCATTGATATCAATTCTATATATATATATATATATTGCGAAATCTAAATTTGATAACACTAACGCAAATTCATTATACTAAACAATGTCAAAAAAAAAAAAGCTTTGAAAATATATATCCGTTTCTTTACTGAAAAGATTAAATAAAGTCCAAATTATCCGTAAAATCTAAAAATATGATAAAAGTAGTGATAAAATAATATGCTTAAATTTTATAAATGTTTTGGCTCAAAAGCCTATTGATCCTTAACCATTTTAGTTTTCTTTCTCTTTTTCTTCTTCTTCTTCTTTTGTGGTTTTTAGATCAATTTGAGCTTGTTCTTAGGGACCCGTTGGAACGAACCAAAATCGGATCGCTGATCGAGCGCGGTCGTTGATCGGTTTTCTACTTGACCTTTAAAGTGTGTCACGAACTCAAATGATGAGATTGAGGAGGGATCGGTTTAATCAGATTCTTCTCACAATTAAACACCAAGTTAAGAACGAAAGAGGCTTTGCTTAAACAGCCGAATCATTTCTATTTATTCAGAAAAGTAACTGATTATAAAATTAGAATTATTTTTCCAAAAGTTTTGAATGTGGCTAAGCTACTTAACAAAACTTTTAACTAATTAAGCTATTAAAATTAGGAAATTAAGCTCTGAAAATAACACTAGAAAACTCTTACATGTTCAGAAATGAAAGAAAAGGAAATTGCAGTTGGCCGCTTGCTTATATAGAAAATTTATTTATTTATATTAGTGCGGATTCCTACTGCGGTTAGTCGTCACTGTGCGTAGTGGCGAGTTGCTCGGCCACATCCCGCGTTTGTCGGCATATCCCTTATTTCGTCGGGCCCGCTCAGGCCAGAAGCGTGCTGGCCACTAATTCTATTCTAAATCTATTCTACATGATCTCAGCCGTTTACTGCCTAAAACTCGCTTGGGTTCAACTGTTTCTTTATCGACTCCCGGTGTATCACGTGTTATTGTCTGAGTCGGTTGATCATATTGACCGACCTCTTATCTCGTGGCGATTTTTATCCAACAATTAAGACCGTTTGGTTAAAAATTTGTAATATTTTAAAAATATAATATATTTTGGCCTAGTTTGGTATTGAGTTTCATCTAACGATATTAAATAAAATAGAGTTGGAACAAAAGTATATTTGGATATATTTCTGTGTTTTTCGATAGAATCATAAAAAATATATATAACTTACTTATCGTAATATACAAAACGTAATATTATATATAAAAACGAGCATAATATTTTTTCATCATACTTTTTTACCACACGCAACACAATCTTTCCGCGGTAATCCCAAACAAAATCTTTATATTGAAAACGACAAATTTGTTACTAACTTATTAAACTAGTTTGAAATCTATAATATTTTACTATTTCATTAACAAATTTTATAACTATCCAATTTAAATTGAGTATTTCTAATTTAAATATTTTTAATAAAAAATATAAAATATTATCGAATTATTACAAATCACCGCAAATCAATTACGGGCCGTATAGATCCCAAATACAAATAATTAATGGCTTTTCTTAGGAAGTTTATCTGAGGAGTAATGCTACAATTTCTTACACTTTTTACAGCACTTAATAATTTTACAAAATATTTGACGCAATTCAAAAGAGTTATAGTTAAGGTGCAAGTAGAATTGTAGTTATAACCAGTAAAAAAACACAAATTAAAATTTGACACACTATTATATATATATAAGAGCAATGCTACATGTACACCCCGAAGGGGTGTATATCATACACCTCCACCATTTTAATGGTGGCGATATCTTTTACGGGTCACATCGATTGACCCATCATCACACCCCACTCATTGGATGGGTGGGATGTGTGATATACACCCCGTTTTGGATGTACAAATATCATTTCCCTATATATAAATATATATTTTTTTTCAAAATTTAAATAATAAAGTTTTTGCGAGACAACTATAATGTCAGAATTTTATATTCACCATATTCTATCACATTTGGATTGGAACTTTCAAATCTAAGAATATAACAAAAGTTAAGCTCGAAATTTTTTATTTTGTTGATCAATTTTAATATTTTCTATCAATGTGACTATTGGTCTTTTCGAAGTATGAGCCTACACGGGATATGGGACATGATATAATTCGGACACGTCGACTCGGCAACTTTCAAAAATTAGGACACGAAGACAGCATGAATATAAATAATAAAATATAATATTATTAATATAATAATATATATTCATAAAATATTGTTATATTTTTCATATAAGTGAAAATTAATAAAATTTTTTATTGATAGTTCATATATTTTTTTTAAAAAAAATTCCACCATACATAATTTATTTATATTATTCAAACAAAAAATTATATATATACTCATTAAAAAATTAAAATATTTATTATCTTACATATATATATATATATATATATATATATATATATATATATATATATATATATATATATATATATATATATATATATATATATATATATATAATTAGGCTAGAATACTATCGATAGCACCAAACTATTGGTGCTATCAACTTTTTAGCCGTTGGATGAAAAAATATGCGGTTGGAATTATAGTGGTCCCCTAAGGTTTACTAGGTGGTTGGTTGAATAGTAAAAATCTTAAGGGACCAATATAATTCCAACCGCATATTTTTTCATCCAACGGCTGAAAACTTGATAGCACCAATTGTTTGGTGCTATCGATAGTATTCTAACTGAAATATATATAGTTAACTAGAGGTAAATAATAATCGGAGTTGAAAACTATCAGATATACCTATTTTGTCCGGGTTTAGGGTTTAGGATTTTTTAGGATTTTAGAGTTTAGGGTTTAGGATTTTTTAGGGTTCTAGGGTTTAGGGTTTAGGGTTTAGGGTTTTAGGGTTTAGGGTTTAGGATTTTTTAGGATTTTAGGATTTAGGGTTTAGGGTTGTAGGGTTTAGGGTTTAGGATTTTTTAGGGTTATAGGGTTTAGGGTTTAGGGTTTAGGATTTTAGGGTTATAGGGTTTAGGGTTTAGGGTTTAGGATTTTAGGGTTTAGAGTTTAGAATTTTTTAGGATTTTAGGGTTTAGGGTTTAGGGTTTTAGGGTTTAGAATTTTAGGGTTTAGGGGTTTAGGATTTTAGAGTTTAGGGTATATTTGAAAGGGCAAAATAGTAATTACACACAGATAACGACAGTTCCAAACGGTACACTAACAGAGTTTAACTTCAGGAATATTTTGGAAAGAAGTTGGAATGTAAGAAGGGTAGTTTTAATATTAGCCTTCTAAGAGGGATAAATCTGAAAATAGAAAAATTTTTAGGAATATATAGAAAATTGCCCATATATATATATATATATATATATATTGTATGTGTTATGAATAGATATTGAACGCGCGTTCAAAAAATATTCACATCGGATACAAGTTCGACACGAATACACGAGTGTTCGATACGAACACGAAAGAATTATCTTATAACTAACAGAATCCTGGTTGGCCTTGGATGGTGGACAGCTGTATTGTATTGCCACCCCTTGCCTGAGGGCAGCAGGGTAGCAGCAATTTGGAAGGTGGGGCTGATGATTAATTTGTAGAAATGTGGAGGGGGCGAAAAGAGAAGTTTAATTTGTTTTCTTCGGTCATTTCATTTGGTGCTAACTTAGTCTTCGCTCGTGATTGCAGAAAGTATACGCTGCATACCTACGGTAGAAAAGTGCGATAGCAAAATAGTTTTGTCCTTTTCAATAATAAAAGTAAATGATATGCCGCGTAGATCACACACTTTCAATTGTGATAATATCTTCTCTAGTAGTTTTAAGGACATCAAACTTTTAGATCAACCCAATAAAAAAACTTAAATTAAATGGGAGCCTACTGTAACTCAATTTTAAAATTTTCTACTTCTCGTATCATATTAAATTCAAAATTTTTAAATTTATTTTAAAATTATCAAAATACTCTTTCTTGAGAAATATGAATATTTGACAAGTTTTTAAAAAACTAATAAGAATATTCAGTCTGGTCCTCTAGAGATAATTAAAATATTTTTAAAATTTTAAAAAATATATTAAATATTATTCTTAAATTATATAAAATAACTGATATTTTCTAATAGCTTAAGGTACTAGTAAACGATATATTTAAATATTTATATTCAATACTTTTTTTTTATATTTTAATAAATCAAAAATATGAAATTAAATTAAATAAAAAAAATAAATAATAAAAAAAGTATGGTGGAATTACTAATACCATATTAAATTATATAAAATAATTATTATTGTTAAATAACTTAAGCGACTATACAATAGTATTTTTTAATATTCATATCCGACATTTTTAATATACATGTATAAAATTGAGCTCTTATATTTTAAAAAGTATCAAGTCATTGGTGCTGATAGGTTTTAGCCGTTAGATAAAAGAATGTGCGGTTAGGATGATAGTAGGCCTCTTAAACTTGATTACGTTTGGTTCGGATATAAGAAAAAATTAGTTATTCCTGTGATAGGTATTAGTTCAGGTACAAACAGAAATTAAAGTAATTTTGTGTGTGGTTGAGTATAGGAGTTGTACCGGGAATAAAAAAATTGTGTTTGGTAAATTAAAGAAGAATAAAAAGAATAGAAGGGATTAAAATTTATATAAAAAAAATTAAATTTTATAAATTTAAATATTTTATAATTTAAAAAAAATTAATTAAAATAAAAAGAGTAAGCAACAGGTAAAATAGCTGTTCCACATGTTTTATACAGGATAACTTGATATTGGGGAACTCTGTTTTTTTCCATCCAAAATCACGTTTGGATATAAGGAAGGGAATAACCCCTTATCCTCCATTATATCCATGGTCAAACGTTGTCCTTGAATTTAGTGGGTGGTTAATGGAATAGCATGATATAAGAATTGGAATTAATCAAAGAGATATATCTAACGGTAGAAAACTTATCAACACCAATTGCTTAGTGCTTTTATAGACATAATTAGGGGTGGCAATCCAGCTCGCTGTTCGCGAGCCAGCTCGTGTTCGGCTCGAAATGAGCTCGAGATCGAATCGTTCGTTTAGTAAACGAGCCGAACACGAGCCGAATTTTTCAGCTCGTTTAATAAACGAGCCGAACACGAGCTGGGGTCAGCTCGCTCATGTTCGACTCGATACCAGCTCGAATATATATATATATATATATATATATATATATATATATATATATATATATATATATAAACTTTACTATTTAGATTTTAGGCTATCAATTTTGTATGAATTTTAATTATTAGATTAAAGTTTTAATTTTTTAATTTTCTTTCAACTTTCCACATAATAGTAGGAATGAAAATCAAACTTGTTGTTCGCGAGCCAGCTCGTGTTCGGCTCGTTGACACCCCTAGACATAATAGTCGAACTATATATATATATATATATATATATATATATATATATATATATATATATATATATATATATATAATTGAGATTTTATGCTTCCAAGTCATTAGTATTTGAACATTTTTAGTCTTTGGATGAAAGAATATATGGTTACAATAATAATGAGCCCCTTAAATTTAATAAATGGTTGATAGAATAATATAATTTAAAAAATAAAATTAATCAAATTGATAAATCTCATGATAAAAAATTTATCAGTATCAATTATTTGTACGGAACGCGCTCTTGAAAAAACATTCGAATTTATTCAACTTGGAGAAGGAAACGTGAAAGGCAAGTGTGCGGTGGCGCCTTTTCGCTTTTAAAAGCGCGTGATTTGCCATAAGAGCCGGTTCAGCTTTCACGTGAATCATCACCATTGGTTTTTCCCTCACGCGAATCAGACACCGTTGGTTTCATGAATTTTTCGTGATGCATGCTTAAAATAAAGTTAATTTTCTCCAAACATATCGAATATCAGATATATACTTATAAACTTAAATTTTTATATTTATTTATTTAAAAATTTTAAATTATTTATATGTATCTCAGTCATTTGTTATTGTTACTTCACTGTTATTTTTTTAACAAAATATAAATAAAATCTTAATTTTGTCCTTATAAATATATTCTTTACAAAATTTTAACTGTTAAAAAATATATTTATAATTAAGTATAATATCTGAAAAGATAAAAAAAATAAATTTATCTCACTCACTAATTATTAAGTATTTAATTTATGATTAACTATAAACAAATATAAAAAATTAAATTTTATATAGCTGTATAAAATTAACGCTTTAAAATATTATCCGCTTATTAAATACAAAAATATATACAAAGTAGAATTATGATCTCTAATATGATATGAAAAATCATTCGACCTCACAGCTAAAATTTTTTGAATTACACTCAAATCTTTTTAATATGGAGCTGTTTTTATTGGTCTCCTGCATCAAAATTTTTATAAAAAAGTGTAATTAAAAATATAATTTAAAAAGTATAACAGTTATAAATTACAAAAAAGTGAAATTCAAATTGAACAAGTTCAATTATCCATATTACTGTTTATTTAAAAATTAAGAGTCTACTGCTTATATACTCTTTATTACTGTTCAAAATTTTTAAATTTACTTCTTTGTATTTTAAAGCTCCAATTAATCCTGATTGTGAAACCTACAGGGCAGGAGTGTATTTGAAGGAATTTTTTGAAATCAGTAAAAACATTTTGGTTAATTATGGGTGAATTAAATATTGATATTAGATTTTATCCCTAAAAATAATAATTTCATGTTGGATACAAATATGATTTGAGGCTGAAATTCTATCCATATCGATAGCAAACGAACGCCGTTGCCGTCTATTTATTTTTAGGGTTAATTGCATACACGTCCCTCCAAATATATCGACTTACAAATATATCCTTGTAAAATTCAACTTTTCATATTTATCCCTGCAAAAATCCACCGTTATTCAAATATGCCCCTACTGTTAGAAAAGTTGAGTTAACCATAGGTTAAATGCTTAACCTTGGTTAGAGTAGAAAGTGAATATACCTTTTTACCCTTTTTTTTAATTTAGAGACAGAACTTACATCTATTGGGTTTTTTCCTCTTCTCTTCCCATTCCCCTCCTTCCTCTTCATCTTTCCATCCCTGAACCGGTCGTCGCGCAGGAAGAGAACCGGTCGTCGCGCAGGAAGAGGACCGGTCAATTTAGCTCAAGCAGCAATTTAGCTCAATTTAGCTCAATGGTGGAAGAGAACCGGTCGTCCCGCAGCTCTTCTTCGGCGGCGTGCTCCTCGCCCTCATCGAGGGCGCCGGGATCATGCTCAACCGCTTCCTCTCCTCGCCGCAGAACCTTCCCCCCATGGAGGACCCAGCCGCCATCGGCCACCCCCCAACGATCGCGAGGCCCGGCGTTCCCCTCCCCACAGCGGAGGAGGAATCGGGCAGGGGATCGTGGCTCGGGGGTAGGGCCAAGAAGAAGAAGAAGGACGACGGGAAGGGCGGGAGCGGAGGCTGAGGGGGCAAACCGGAGGTTTTGGAGAGCTTCGATACCCCGAGCACGCCTATTCCGAACTTTGAGTACAAATGAGAGATTTTTTAACGGGGTATGTTGTGATCCTTCTTAGGGTTTTAGTTTCTTTGTAAGTTCTTGCATTGGGCTTCATCATTCATGTATCTCTCTGGCATATGCAGCAGTAATCTGTTAATTAGTCAATTTGCTGATTCTCTGCATCTTGAAACTTATGATCTTGATAAATAATTGATGGTTTCATTCATTCTTGATCTAATTCATTCTAAAACTCAATTCACATGGCATTTCTGGATCTGCTCCTGTGAGGGCAAACAATACCTCTGAACTGCAGTACTCCTGTTTTTTTTTCTTCGTATGAAAGAACTTTATTGAAGTTATCGTAGAAAGTGGTAGGACGATCTGCCTATTGTTATGTGGCACAGCCTAATGTCATGAAGGCAATGCAACAATCATTCTTCTGCGGAACACACTTTTAATGGCACATGAGTATTTCACTAATATGAGTGGGGATGAATGTCGCAGAAATAAGAAATTTGATTGCCTTCATGTTAGATTGCTTGGGAAGATTATTGCTAGGATCTAATTTTACTTGGCAAATAACAACTTCTAAGCGGCAGTCCCTTCTAGAGGAAAAAAATATTTATTTATTTGCTGGATTACCTACTAATTCTAGGTTACTGGTAGGTGGTAACTTTTATTTCTTAGTTGCACGTTCTTGGGTTTTTCATTTGGATTGGTAAATTTATGAGAAACCTTTCATGTATTAACTCTTCTTATCATGCATTGGAGTGTTTTGAAAGTTAATGCTATTTTTAAATCACACACTTGTTATCATGCTCTCAAGCTGCTTGCTGCCAAGCAGCAGCAGCAGCAAGCAGCAAGCTGCCAAGCAGCAAGCTGCTTGCTGCCAAGCAGCTTGCAGCTTGCTGCTTGCTTCTGCTTGCCAAGCTGCTTGAGCAGCAAGCAGCAAGCAGCTTGCTTCTTGCTGCTTGAGTAGGGTTTGGGTCTTTACAAGTTTTAAAGCAATCACACTTGGGAATTTCGATGCTATTCGAAGAATTTATCGATCTCTCACTCATCATAAAAAAGTAATGTATTAGAGGAGAGAAAAAGATGAAAAAATAAAATTGTTGGAGATTAATAGAGAAAAATGAATGAAAAAATCAAAATATTATATAGAGCAAAGTTGGCTTTAATGGTGGGTTTTAGTTCTTCTTTTATAGATGAAGGAGATGGAGATGATCTTTGGGGGATTTTTGGAGAGGGACAAATTTGTAATAAGTAAAAATAGATATTGCTTTTAGAGGGATATATCCGTAGGGATTTTAGGAGAGGGGCATTTTTGCAATAATGAGAGGG
Organism: Tillandsia leiboldiana; assembly: GCA_029204045.2. Taxonomy (NCBI): domain Eukaryota; kingdom Viridiplantae; phylum Streptophyta; class Magnoliopsida; order Poales; family Bromeliaceae; genus Tillandsia; species Tillandsia leiboldiana. The sequence continues at coordinate 2,528,605 of CM055066.1, forward strand.
ATTTTAACGTTGGGATTTTTGGAGAGGGGCATTTTTGAAACAAATAGATTTGAAGAATTTTTGGAGGGATATATTTGTAAGGGGCAAAAAAGTAATTTTATATGGAATCTGTTAAAAAATTAACTGATTCCAAACGGGGATTAACCTCAGGGGCATATTTGAAGAATTTTGGATTTTTGCAGGGATAAATATGAAAAGTTGAATTTTACAGGGATATATTTGCAAGTCGATATATTTGGAGGGACGTGTATGCAATTAACCCTTATTTTTAATGATAAAATTTTTAAAATGATGATAAGCATTATTAAATATGATTTATACCATTTAAACTATCTAAAAATTAAATTTTATAATTTTTCGATATTTTTTTCTTATTCATCAAATAAACACAAAAATAAACTACTAAAAATGGTTAATATTCTTAAAAAAGTGATGATAGAAGTCTTGTAATCAAGATCGAGTATAAATCTTGTTTTAAATAATTTTAAAAAAATTCTAACCAAAATTTAATTATTTTAAAATTTTTTACACAGTTAAACGAGTAAATAACTTATATTTATAATTAAAATTATAAATTTTATGACTCTTTGATTATTAGGTTAATGATATCAAAAAGATTTAAAATTTAATATCTAGATACTTTTAGTGGTCTCAGCGGTTCCGATCATCGATTTGAAAATAGAGTCGATTTACCGCTGATAGTATTTCAGCCTAACTCATATGAATAATTATTTATTTACGAAGGGGGGCGGTGTTCGTATCTATGAGCTTAAATTTTTTAATTTGATTCGAGTACTTTAGGGGGTGTGGCTGACATGGCATTTGTTTAATTACATTGAGCCCCTAATTCATGTGTTTCTCTTTGCTAATAATATAACATACATACAAATTAGAATCATGAAAAATGGAAATTAGATGCAGGAGAACATCAAAATTGTGTTTGTTAGATATAATTTCTGGGCTGGAAATGGGCTGGTTGTTAAAGCTTTTTTTGGCAGGCTTGGTTCTGTGACTTCTGGTTCATAGTGTAGAAAATTTAAGTTCCAAAGTTTAATCTCAATCTTAATTTCATCAGTCCTATAATAAAAATATTAATAATAGTTAATCATAGTGGAAGAGATTCTGAATCATAATATCACTGGAGTAAGCGATTAGCAGTTAAGATTAAATCTTTAATCTTTTATTTGTAAGCTCCTCTTTCCAATGATCTAACCAAATTTCTCTAATACCTATCTTTCTGATGTTTTTTTTTTTTTTTTTTTTTTTTCAAATTTAATGTATTTGTGCGTCCAAACTGATCGATCGATGTATCTATCTCTCTCTCTCTCTCTCTCTCTCTCTCTCTCTCTCACTAAACCACAACCGCCCTTTTTTTTTTTTTCTATTTTTGAGATTTAAATTTAGAATCTCTTATTCCGATTTTAGTGACCTATCATGCATGTACTAACATTATCTTGTACTGCTGAGTTCATTAATTGTGTGGTCCTTCTTTCAAGGATGTTCAAATAAACAAAAACAAAATTTAAAAATAGAAAATATCATAAAATTACATTTATTAGCTAATGATCTTTTTGCAAAAACAAAATTTACTAATTTTGTGATTTTGCAAAACAGATTATAGTATTTTTGTGCTTAAACACCATATCTCAACAAACCATAATATTTTAGTGCCTTAAACACCTTATCTCTCCCTTCTCGTGTGTCTATGTCTCTACTGCTGGCGGAAGCTTCCAGTGTCTATCCTTTCTGTGCCGTCTCCACACCAACTCCACTATCGCGTTTACTCGTGATTTTTCTCGACCATGAGTGAGAAAAACATGACGAACTTGATCCGCTCGTTGTCGTCTCCTCATAGCCTCGCCAGAGGTGAAGACGAAGGTGACAAATGAGAAGGGCGGCGGTCGTTGGTCGAGAATGCTTCCAAAGCATATCTTGTGATACAAGTTTGGCCAACAGCGAGAGAGAAAAACATGAGGAACAACATAATATTGCGCTACTAGAAAAAAAATTATACTATTTGAACATATATATATATATTGTACTATTTAGTAAAATTTTTTTATTACTTTATATTTTACTGTACGTATCAAATAATGCAACTTTCTTATTAAATAGTGTAATATATGTTAAAAATAGTTGTGCAACATAGATCGCGTCGTCTGTGATATTTTCCTCTCTTATTACCATTACCATCTTGTCGTTGTTGATCGCGCTGGCGAACCCTCTCACGAATTTTCTTCGGAAGCATCATCGACCAACAATCATCATTCTCCGCTTCTGCCACCTCCTTCTTCATCTCCGGCGACGCTCGAAGCAGCATCATCCTCGTCTCTACCGTGGTGATCTCGCCAGAAAATACCGAAAACGGTCACAGCCACAAAGCGAGTTAAGTTTCGTCAGCATCCTCTCACTCATGATTAGAGAGATAGGAGAGGAGTGCGGCGGCAACGTAAGGACGGTAGAGGAGTGGAGAGAAAGTGAGAACATTAAAAAGCCAGACAGAAAAAGAATAAAAATATTTTATTCAATAAAAAAAAATATTTGTTTGAATTTACAAAAATAAAAAAATATAACCCATTTTTGTAATACGGCAAAATAGTGATTATTATTATTATTATTATTATTATTATTGCAAAAAAGGCCTTAACTAATTGACAAATTCTCTATTTTGGAATCTTGCAAAAGGAGGAGAAACAATGACAAGGTGTTTGATGTGGAACTGATGTTCCATCTATGGACCAAACAAAACCACCGTTTCAAGAAAAAACGAGGGGACTTATTATTATATCTTGTTTCTGATTCGAATATCAGATAGCATATTGCGTCCAGATCCGAACCCGGTTTAAAAAAGGGTGTTTGGATTCTCGACCCTGTTAAACCTGATTTTAGACCAAATTTGGAAATAAAAATAAAAAGAATATTAAATCAAAGTTGGATTCAAATTTTGCAATAAACTGTTTAAAGTTAAAAAAATAATCTAACATAATTTAAACTTTACTATGTAAACTATTTAGTGCAAAATGATCGTTGATCCGATTTTTCCATATATATATATTAATATCATGAAAAAAAAAACTTTATGCGCTCTTTGGATGCATGAATTAATATCTTATTTAATATATTTTTTTGATTTACTTAGGCACCGTTTGGTAACGAAATAAGGCAATACTAGTTATATCAAGAATAAGTATAAAATACGGAATTAGAGTAAAAAAACGTTTGGGATGATTCCAGGGATAAAAAATTTTGTGTTTGGTATGATAATAAGGAATAAAAGAAATAAAGAGATTTAGTTTGGGTAAATAATCTTTTTGCCCTCAAACTTTATTATATGATAAAACTTGTTAAATTCTAATTTTTTTAATTTAATTAATGGATTAAAGCTTTACATAAAAAAGGATAAAATCAAAATTAAAATCAAAATATATTTTATTAAAATAATATATTAATTTAATATTTTACTCTATAAATTTTTATTTGTTAAATTCTAATTTCTTTATTTTAATTAATAGATTAAAGTTTTACAAAAAATAAGATAAAATCAAAATAAAAAACAAAATCAAGTTGGCCTCGGGTAGTGTGCTAGGGGTAATTTAGAAAAGTAAAATATAGTGATATTTTACTGTTGGAACAGTAATTCTTGTTATACCAGAAATATCAGAACAAAATAATTTTATTATTTCTGATGCGTTTGGGAGGATATCCCCCATTCACTAACTCCGATCCAAACAGACCCTTAAGAAGTATGAGGTGTTCGGTAGATGGTAGTTGAGAAGTAGGATATAAAAAAAAAAAAATAATAAATAAATAAATAAATAATAGACATCATATTCACACTCACGTGCCTCATAAACAAAAATGGCAAATGTGCTGAGTGGCACTGAACCTCTTAGAGCTCTTCACAGGATTGAATGGCCAAGTCATTGAATGCAGGGAAACTTGCACGTGTGGTTCTGGCCGAACGGGACCAATCTCCCCAATGAGGAGAAGACTTGCTGTCATCTGCACAGTTGTCCTAACTGCGCATTGATGGAATTTATATGGCATAAAATATTAAATCAATTTATACCAATATCCAGGATCATAAGTAAAACTGTAAAATAACTTACAGAGCGCCATCGAAATGAATTCTTGATTAAACAGCGGAAGCAAGAAATTCGGTTGCAATACTAAACCGTACCGACCGAACTAGGTAATCTGGTTTCTCCTCCTTTCTCAGGCACTCTTCCGTATGGTGTGAATTTGATGAATAATCTTACCAGAATGCACATGAGTAGGTGGCAGGACCAGTACCCCTTTATATAGATTCCAGATCGACTTCCCATCAAAGTCGGTTAGGATTCTATTTAATTTAAATGGATGGGAAAGGGATAAGATATACCATATCAAGTAATTCTATATCTTTTAGGATTGACCTTATCTATAGTAAATCCAAATTTAAATATAATTAATTAGGCCACATATATGGAAATCCTAACAATCTCCCACTTGGCTTATATTAATTATATTTCATGAACGGATTTCTATATTCCAAACTTTATTGCGCATTATTGGAAACTTTATGGTCAAATACCTTAGAACTCACTTGATCCTTAACTCAAACTAAAAGACTACAATGATAGGAACTATGGCGGTCCACCTCTCTATATTGAAATTTTCCTTCCATAATTACAATATCATCCTCATCTCCTAGCCAAGCACTTTATATGGCACAACTTTATGAATGAACTAAACTATATGTCCATTCGTTAACAGACAAAGCTTTATGTCTATTAAACGGTCCAATACAGCTGCATCAAAACTGTAACTTTATTGAAAAAAGATAAAAATAATATCAGAATCTTATACATCAAAGGAACTCATTAGACCCATGCTACAAACATGATCTTTATATGACCCAGGTGCTAGCCCCTTGGTCATTGGGTCTGCAACCATACACTTGGTACTGATGTATTCAATTCTAACATATCCTTCATTTATCTTCTCTCTCACCACAAGATACTTGGTGTCCAAGTGTTTACACCCCGTCGTAATCTTGTTGTTATTGGCAAAGGAAACTGCAGCTGAACTATCACAGAAAATCTTTATTGGACGAGCAATGGAGTCCACAATCTTTAAGTCTGTGATAAAATTCCTAAGCCAAATAGCCTGTGATGTGGTCTCATAACATGCAATGTACTCTGTTCAATTTCTAATTGGTTCTTGGGACACTGAAAAGCATTAAGCTTATGCCCTTTCGAGCAACACTCGGTTTACAATTATGCATTTCAAAATTTTCCAAAACTTTCTTTATGTAGGCATTTTGAGATAGACCGAGTAAACCTTTATGTCTATCTCTTTTAATTTCAAAATTTTGGAAAAGAAATTCTTTAGTGTCATGCAATAGTCCGAGATCATTACTGGCAAGCAAAATATCATCAACATAAAGGACTAAGAAAATTATTTTACTCCCACTAACCTTCAGATATATACATTGATCAACAATGTTTTCTTTAAAACCAAAGGTTAAAACGGTTTGTTTAAACTTTAAGTACCATTGTCGGGAGGCCTGTTTTAGTCCATATATTGATTTCTTTAATTTGCATACCAAGTGCTCCTTTTCCTTTTGTGAGAATCCTTCAGGTTGACTCATATATACCTCTTCATGAAGATCTCCATTTAAAAAAGCAGTTTTTACATCCATCTGGTATAGCTCGAGATCGTAATGAGCAACCAGAGCCATAATCACACGGAAAGATTCCTTTCTCGATACCGGAGAGAAAGTCTCTTTATAATCAATGCCTTCTTTCTGAGTAAACCCTTTTGCCACAAGACGGGCCTTGTATTTCTCTATGTTACCTTTGGAGTCCCATTTGATTTTATAAACCCACTTGCATCCTACAGGTTTAACTCCTATAGGTAACTCAACAAGATCCCATACCTTATTGTGGTTCATGGATTCAATCTCATCTTTCATGCCATTGTACCATTCGTTGCATTACTGCTATTTATGGCTTCGGAAAAACTAAGAGGATCATCAAAGTTCTGACCATTCTCATAAAGATAGACAATATAATCGCTAAATATAGCCGGTCTTCTCTGTCTTGAGGATCTTCTTAAATCTATCTGATCATCCACTTGTAAATCTTGATGTGGATTATCAATGATAGGTTCACCTTCACTTTGTGGTTCCAAAATAACTTGTTGTTCTACTGGAACTGGAACCATCAAATTATTAGGAACAATAATGGGTATATTCTGTACAGAATCTAAATGCTCTTGAATTTCATCAAATTCAACGAATCGAGGTTCAGAGCTCCCACTAACTGTTTCATCCTCAATAAACCGTGCTGTTTTAGTTTCTGTAATCTTTATAGGAAGTGATGGACAGCAAAACTTATACCCTTTGGACCTTTCTGAATAACCAATAAAATATCCTGAAATGGTTCGAGGATCCAATTTCTTTATTTGTGGGTCATACAATTTGGCCTCAGCTTGACAACCCCATGTATGAAAATGTCTTAAACTGGGTTTCCTACCTGTCCAAAGCTCAAAAGGAGTCTTAGTGACAGCCTTAGTAGGAACCCGATTAAGAATATATATATGGCAGTTTTGAGCGCCTCACCCCACAATAATATCGGAAGGGTAGAATTACTGATCATACTCCTGAGCATATCAATTAATGTGCGATTCCTTCTTTCAGCTACACCATTCTGCTCAGGTGTGCCTGGCATGGTGTACTGTGGAACAATCCCGCACTGCTCTAGAAACTTAGCGAAAGGCCCAGGAATTTGGCCTTTATCTGTCTGTCTACCAAAATATTCACCACCCCTATCTGATCTGACCACTTTTATCTTTCTCTCGAGTTGATTCTCTACTTCAGCCTTATATGCCTTAAAGGCATCTAATGCTTCAGATTTCTCTTTAAGCAAGTAAAGATAGCCATATCGAGAGTAGTCATCAGTAAATGTGATAAAATATTTATGGCCAGTAAACGTAAGAGGGAGAGGTCCGCATATATCCGTATGAATCAGCTCTAATGTTCCATCACACCTTTTGGCACCTTTAGAGGAGGTTTTGGTCTGCTTTCCCTTTATGCAGTCCACACACGTTCCAAAATCAGAGAAGTCAAGATCATCCAAAATTCCTTCTCTAATTAACCTTTGGATTCTCTGTTTCGATATGTGTCCCAACCTCCTATGCCATAACATGGATGACTTTTCATTATTAATGCCACGTTTTGATCCAACATTTCCGTGCATGGTAAGAAGGATTTCACTATACGAATGATCTAAAGATACTTTATATAGATTATTTTCCAAAACACCAGAGCCAACTATCTCAGATTTGTAGGATAACGAAAAAACTTTATTATCAAAATTGAAACTATATCCCAAACCAACAAGTTTCGAAATAGAAATTAAATTCTTTGAAAAATTTGGAACATAAAAAGTATCACTTAGATCCAAAACATAACCACCAGAAAGAACTAATCTAAATGTTCCTACAAATTTAACTTTAGTTGGATTTCCTTTAGCAGTATAGATAGTGGCTTCATCTTTATTAGGTTTTCTGCGGTTTAGAAATCCATGCACGGAATTCGCCACATGGCATGTGGCACCAGAGTCAATCCACCAAGTATTAGATGGAACAGAAACTAAATGCAACTCATGCATCAAAACTAGAAACTTACATTTCTTCTGGAGCCATTTCTGATACTTTAGACAGTCTTTCTTTATATGACCCTTTTTCTTGCAAAAGAAGCACTTGGGAGTCCAATTACTTGATTGGCTTTGTGAACCAGACATGACTTCCAAGTTCTTCTTTTTCGAGCCATTCTTGCCTTTACCATTCTTAGTACGCTTTATTTGTCCTTTGTGAGAAACAAAGTCAACTGTATTTTGTTTTTCTTGTATCAATCTGCCTTCCTCTTGTACACACATAGTCAACAATTCATTAATTGACCATTTATCCTTATGTGTGTTATAAGAGATCTGAAATGGTCCATATTCAGATGGTAAGGAGTTCAAAATAAAGTGCGCTAAGAATGAATCAGAGATGGTTACTTCAAGTGCAGTGAGCTGCGCTGCAATATCTCGCATTTCCATAATGTGCTCGCGAATCGAGCCATTTCCGGAGTACTTTATGGAAGACAGTTTATTCATTAGGGTACTTGCCAAAGCTTTACTGGAGCTTACAAACTGTTGCTCCACAGCATTTAAGAAATCGCGGGCTGTCTTACATTCAGGAATAGAGTTCCGAATGTTTTTACCGACACGCGCCTTCATCAGCATCAAACTAAGTGGATTAGAGCGCTCCCACTTTTCCAAAGATGCTGTTTGGATTGGCGTACTTTGATCTGTAAGAGGAAGAGGTTTTTCCTCTCTCAGAGCCAAAACGAGATCCATACACCCTAATGTAAGCATAATCTGTTCTTTCCACTCCGAGTAATTAGAACCATTAAGCATAGGAACAGAATCACCAATAGGAACAAATGATGAAGTCATAGCTGAAAAATAAAATGCATGTCTTTATTAATAAGAAACCACATCATAATATTTCACACCAAAATTAGAAAAATATAATTCATATGACATCACAACACCTCCTTTGGGAGCAGAATTATGAGCATAAATATTTTTCCTTCCTTTCTTTATGCATATACTTTATATGACATCATAACCCCTCCTTTGGGAGCAGAGTTACGAGCATAAATATGCAATTTCTTTATCAGAAATTAATTTAGACTTTCTGTAGATCGTGATAATTTCAAGTTTCCCATATGAAGAAATTGTCAGCTTTGGCCAGGCAAATTTCTCCAAACGAGTTACAAGAAAATTACCATTCTACACCACCCATATACCTTTATGTCTAGAATCATACTAAACAAAAATAATAGGGTGCAATTTTTACGTGCACTTCTTTAAAGCGATTAATTCACTATTTCTTCTGAACGAGGCCGCTTTGGCTTGCACCCGAACAGTTGAAACAATAAATTAATTTGACTTAGTGCCGTATAATTAACATGAAAATTATCCAAAAGAACGCTACTTTAAAGTAAATTAATTTATTATTCTTTAGTTAGGGCCGTTTTGGCTTGCACCTAATTAATCGAAATAATAAATTAATTTAACTTAGCGTCTAGATTTAAATAATCTTACAATAATTATGATTATTTAATTTTCATGTTATGTCTGATCAAAAAAAAAATACTTTATGATATACATAAGTATGGATGCAATAATTTAAAAATAACATTGCAATCATAAAATTTATGTATATCCATATTTCACCGTAAATATCAGATAAATGAATTTATGATAAATTAATATTGTATGCAAAATTTAAAACCTTATGTCAACGGATTCTTTATGTTCACAATACTTTATTAACTCATGAATCGAAATAAGATGAATTAATAAACATAATAATTAAAAGTAATCTTTTATTAATTCGAAATAAATAAATAAGTTTTAATAACAGATTAAAGTCCAATAAAAGAAGGATAGCCACAATCGTAAGAATTATATTGCCTCGGATCCAAAAGAGGCACAAACCAGAAATTATTTTTCTTCAATTAATTGGATTTCATCCAAAACAACCCATAGAGTCCCAAAATTACGACAAACTAAAATGATACAGTGGTGTCGTACTGTAAGGTCACACATAAACAAAACCGAGTGGCCTTATAACGTCTTTTTCAAAATTGGGAAACTAAGAAATAACGATATCCAAATTAAAAAAAAAGAAAAATAAAGCACATCAACAACAATAAGATGGCCTTTAACAAATCATACGACGTGGCAATATTTCAAGAAAATCTTGACTATATATAATTAGATTCAAAATCTAAAATCCGTTTTAAAAATAAATTCATCTTTATTCAATTCAATTTAATAAAGCATACAATATTAAATTTTTCTAACTGGCTCCGATACCAATTGATGGAATTTATATGGCATAAAATATTAAATCAATTTATACCAATATCCATGATCATAAATAAAACTGTAAAATAACTTACAGAGCGCCATCGAAATGAATTCTTGATTAAACAGCGGAAGCAAGAAATTCGGTTGCAATACTAAACCGTACCGACCGAACTAGGTAATCTGGTTTCTCCTCCTTTCTCAGGCACTCTTCCGTATGGTGTGAATTTGATGAATAATCTTACCAGAATGCACATGAGTAGGTGACAGGACCAGTACCCCTTTATATAGATTCCAGATCGACTTCCCATCAAAGTCGGTTAGGATTCTATTTAATTTAAATGGATGGGAAAGGAATAAGATATACCATATCAAGTAATTCTATATCTTTTAGGATTGACCTTATCTATAGTAAATCTAAATTTAAATATAATTAATTAGGCCACATATATATATAGCATGATCTAAGGGGTGATTTAACGGTGAAAATTTTGATAGCACTAAGTGTTTGGTGCTATTAATAGCATAGTAGCCGGACTATATATATATATATATATATATATATATATATATATATAGCGTAAGGCTAGTATACTCTTATTAGTATAAAATCCTTTATACTCATAACGTTTTTACCCTTGGATGAATGAATGTGCGGTTAGAATGATAGTGGTCCCCTTAGGGTTTATTAGGTTGTTGGGAAAATAGTATAAATCCTAGGAACTATTATAATCCTAACCGCACATTTATTCATCCAAGTGATGAAAATTTATTAGTACAAAAATATTTTACTCATAAATAAGAGTATAGTAGCCGGACCATATATATATATATATATATATATATATATATATATATATATATATATATATATATATATATATATAGTAGGGCTTATATACTTTCAAAAGTATAAGCCCAACTATGTTGATATTAATTATTGATAGTATAGTAATCTCTCTCTCTCTCTCTCTCTCTCTCTCTCTTTCTCTCTCTCTATATATATATTATTGAGTTCTTATGTTTTTAAAAGTACCAAATTAGTGGTGCTGGTAGGTTTTTAGTTTTGGATGTAAAGATGTGTGGTTAATATGATAGTGGGCCAATTGGATTAAATGAGTAGTTGGTGGAATAGAATAATCTAACGGATGAAATTAATATAAGGATAGAAAACTTACAAACATTAATTATTTGGTATTTGTACAAGCATAATAATTGAACACACACACACACTCTCTCTCTCTCTCTCTCTCTCTATATATATATATATATATATATATATAGCATGGCTACTATATTTTTAAAAGTACCGTTGGATCAATTCTTTTGACTAATTTTATTTTTTTAGTCATTATATTTCACGAACCACCCATTAAACTTAAAAAGCCTACTATTGTTCTAACCGTGCATCTTTTTATTCTATAATTAAAAATTTACCAGCACCAATATATAATTTTGTACTTAATTTTAAAAGTATAATTATTTAGTTTTATATATATATATATATATATATATATATATATATATATATATATATATATATATATATATATATATATATATATATATATATATATATATATAGAGTAAAGCTTATGTACTTTTAAAAGCACGAGCTCAACTATATTTGTAAAATTTTTACTATTATATTTGTATTGAGATTTACTTTATCTTTATCTTTTTTTAGTTGACTTTATAATAGCACAAATTTTAATTCAAATTCAATAATAAAAAAATCACAAGGATAGAGGCTTGTATTTTTAAAAGTATATAAACTCTACTATATATATATAAAGTAGAGTTTATATACTTTCAAAAGCACACACGTCTAAATATGTTTGTGAATTTTTTACCATTAAATTTGCATTGAAATTCGTGCTATTTATTTTTTTTTCTCTTTGTTTAGTTTACTTTACAATAGCACAAATCTCAATACAAATCTAATAATAAAAAAATTATAAGAATCGTTTGATTTATATATATATATATATATATATATATATATATATATATATATATATATATATATAGCTAGGCTGGTATACTATTAATAGTACCGAGTCGTTGGTATTATTAAGTTTTTAATTCTTGAATTAAAAAATATGTGATTGAGATGATATTAGAGCCCTTGAATTTAATATATATATATATATATATATATATTACGACCACACACACACTCATTTATATTGTAGTGGCGTATAATGGGGGACGGGGAGGAGGAGGGGTACGGTGGTGATCACTTTGTGCTAGTGCATGGGGCGAGCCACGGCGCCTGGTGCTGGTTCAAGGTGCGGTGGCTCCTGGAAAGCTCCGGCCGGAGGGTGTCGGCCATCGACCTCGCGGGGGCCGGCATCGACCTCACCGATCCCGACTCCATCCAATCCTTCCACGACTACAACCGCCCTCTGCTCGCGCTCCTCTCCGCCTTGCCTCACGGCGAAAAAGTATATATATATATATATATATATAGTCTTTCTCTCGGCTTATATTTTTAGCTACAGTTATTTTAAGCGGATAAATGTAGTTTGACAAATAAGAAAGTTTAGGAATTAACAATTTTTTTTTTTTTTTTTGATGTTGTGTTGTTGTTGTTGTTTTTTAGGCCATGTTGTCTATTTCTGTAGTTTAATTCATCTCTCTTATGAATGAAACAGTAATATGCTACCTTCTCTTAAAAAAAAAAAAAAAAAAAACAAATTTTTTTTACTTAAATTTGATAGTTTCTCTCCCCTTTTTTTTTTTTTTTTTTTTTTTTTTGGAACTAATTAATTAAAGTTGCATAAATTTCAGGTAATTTTGGTGGGTCATAGCGCGGGAGGATTAAGTGTAGTTCAAGCCATACATTTATTTGTGGATAAAATCAAGTTAGCTATCTTTGTTGCTGCAACGATGCTTCCTTTTGGGTTTCGTACGGACCAAGATCGAAAAGATGTAATTCATTTTTCCCTTAAATTCTCTTTATTATTTTATTTATATCATTTTTATTTAATTTCCAAGCTTGCTGAAACATATATATATATATATATATATATAGTGTTTATCTCAAAAAAAAAAGTGAAAATTGATGTTTTTTATAAAATTTTTAATTATTTTATCAAAATCAATCTTCGACTCTTTTTCGAGAAATGAAATACCCTTTTAATTAACAAATAAAGAAATATTAGTTAGTTTTTCTGCAATTAGATCATAAAATCAATCAAATTTAGTAAGAATAAAAGTATTAGTCTTACAGACGATCGAGTTCCGTCGTGCACTTGATTGTGTTAATTTTTGAATTTTTTTTTTCACAAAAGATAACTTGGGATCTTTTTGAGAGCAAATTGAATCTATAATGCAATTAATCCACAAACAAAATTTATGTATGTTTCTATTAATTGTTACCAAACTTGGTTTATGATTGAATTACATTTGCCCCCGATCTAAATGCATCTAGTATTTAATAAATTTCAATTGCAATAAATAACATTTTTATGATTTTTGGGGCTTATTTTCTACTAAAATGAGTTATCAAAATTATTGATTATTTATTTATGGATTAAAATAGATCCAACTTCTTGCTCCGTAACAATCGGCTCAGGAGACTAATAAGTTGAATTAGATAAGCCCAATAAGTTGAGTGGGGCTGCGGTCCATAATAAATTTAATGGCAAGAGGCTCAACAATAGACCTAAATTTCAGGTGGATTGAGTCCGGTCGAGACTGTGGATGCTGTGTCTGTAAGCTTTAAGTGAATTGATTGCGTATTTCTAACGACTCGAGCTTTTGAGATTAATGGTTAGCGTCAACGATCCGACAAGTAACTTTAAATTTCTATATTTCGTGAGGTTGTGAATTCGATCATCACCTTCGGGTAGCATTCAAGAGATTAAATCTGTATTGATCATTTGAGTAACAATAAGAACAGGATATATATTAATTGTTGATCATATCGGCATGACTAAGTTTTATTTTGTTTCGTAAACAGGGAATTCCAGGATACGGAGATACTTTCATGGTTAATCATGGTTTAGGGGTCGATAATCCACCAACAAGTGTGGTTACGCAAAAAGAATTTCGACACAAACTAACATATAAACTTACCCCAGGAGAGGTATACGTTACGCAAATATTTTACCCTTCTGTTAATAATAATATTATTATCTTTACATAAATACTCACTCAATTGTTGTTGTCGAAATTTTCGTCCTAGGACTCAACACTAGCCTCGATGCTGCTCCGTCCGGCCCCGACCGTGCTCGTGGACGCGAGGTTCGGAGAAGGAGAAGAAGAAGAGGAGAGACTGAAGCAGGTGAAGCGAGTTTTCATAAAAACGATGCATGATCACACGTTAAAGCCGGAGCAGCAAGACGCGATGATACGTCGGTGGCCTCCCGCTGAGGTTTTCACGGTGGACACCGATCATAGCCCGTTCTTCGCGGCCCCTGACGAGCTATTCGAGCTGATCGTTAAAGCATCACTTACGTAGTGATCGTGATCTAAAACAGGAGATGCTACGAAATAGATTACAAATTTATTGAATGTAGTTGGATCACTACTCATACAGTGAATTTGATCAGATTCAATAAATTTGATTCTACGTGACTATCAAAATGTATAAGCGCTTAGTTAGTACATTTCTACGAGTTGCTATTTTTGTAACGCAAAGTTTGTGTGGACGATAAAGTAAAAGTTTTATAACTTTTCTTGTCTTTTTTTTTATTCAAAGCATGCATGCATATTAGATTAGTTTTAAGGTACATTAACCCACCACATTAGATTAAGAAATATATATACAAATCAATTAACCCAGCCTTTGAGAGAGCCTTTAATTGGTGATCGTCGTGATCACTAAATTTAGGATTTGTTTAGTGACTTAGCAAATTTTGATTAATTTTTGCGTACGTTGTTCGAAATAACATTAATCTTTACAAACAATCTTTGTACTATGTTCAAAATAGAAGCATCGATCATTACCATCTTACAAAAAATAAAATTAAAATAAAAAATCAAATCAAATTAAAACGTCTACTTTTGGAGCATACTGGCATAAGATGATATTTGATAATTGGAAAGTGCGAGTTTTATGCATGAACTTCACTTTTTTGGGCTGTAGGTCATAAATTAATTAATTAACCTGGATTTTCATCAGTTAATATATATTTGTTTTGAAGAAAGAGAGCAACTTCTCTTGATGTTGAGATGGTTTAAGAGCCACCTTTTGTTAAAAAGTAATTAAAAGTAAAAGTTTATCCAAATTTGTCTATATATATATATATATATATATATATATATATATATATATATATATATATATATATATATATATATATATATATATATATATATATATATATATATATATATAGAGTTGGGCTGGAATGCTATTGATAGTACCAACCCAACTTTGCCACCCATTTTGTAGTCATTGGATCGCATTGAGATTCGTGCAAGCCCTTTAATTAAATTTTTTTTTTTTTTATTTTTTACTTTTTTTTTTTACCTTCTCTTTTTTTCATTAAAAGCCTACACGGATCTCAATGCGATCCAATGACTACAAAATGGATGGCAAAATTGGGTTGGTGCTATCAATAGCATTCCAGCCCAACTCTATATATATACTAGTTACTACCCCGCGCTACGCCGCGGCATTACTGAGTTAGTAAAATTTAGAAAAAATGAATAGAATATCCAAAATATAACAAAAATTGTTAGCAAAATCTTCAAATTATTAAAAAGTGTACTAAATTACAACAAACCACAACATAACAAAACGAAGTTAAAGAGTTGAAATATAGTTCTTGATTGAAAGTACAAATTTTTTATAATTATTTATTTGCATAATGTAAATCTAAATAAGTTATGTTGGAATATGATTCTGCATTATTTGTCTTCACTTGCTTCTTCACTTGCTTGAGCATTATCACTTGCTTGAGCATCATCACTTGATTGAGCATCATGAGAAAATCTATAGGTGGAAGAAGGAAATTACTAAAAAGAAGAGAATAAAGAGGAAGATAATTTTAAATATAAATAAAAAAATTAATTGTTATTACCTAATACACTGCCTTTTTGCCAATAGAACTCGATCTAAATTTTCCACATGAACTACACGACTGTCATTTTTAAAAATTTAAATATTAAAATGGCAAAAGTATATTATATCAAATGAATGAAATAAATATAAAATAAGGATCCATGTATGCTGAAAACTTCCCATCTGTATCAATAGTTATTTCACAGGGTGGCATCTCCATCCCAAGCCCCTGAACAATTTCCCGTAGCATTTGAGTGCACGAAAGCTCGATAATCCTCATTGTGTGAGCTGCACGGGGACCAAATGTAAAAAGGGAAGGAAAAGAGAGTTGGAAGAAATATAAGTATGTACGATAACCGGAAATGTATGTATTTTCTTAGGCAACTCTTGTGAAGAAACTTGGGTTGTGAACTGCATACTAATATAGGCATCGTATTAATTATGTCAAATAACCAATCTATAGCATGTTTCTAGGCGACCTGTGAAGAAATTTGGTCTGAAAATTGCATACTAATGCATGCATTTTTCTCAATCATGTGAAGCAACAAATTCCTGCATGGCGGCAGACAACTTAAGAAGAGAATCGGTTCCACAAACCATAGAATCGAGCGCCGCAATACGGAACAAATAGGATTAGGAAAATAGAGGAGGGAACTAAAAGCAAGTAAAAAATTTCAGCACCAAATCAAATAGGATCAGGGAAAATAGAGAAAGAAACCCAAAGGAAGTAAAAATTCTGGGAAAAAACGATGGACAAAGAGGCTCAGATTGATTGATGCATAGTACGAATGCATCTTATTTCGCATTGAATAACAGTTAAGTTGCATATCATTCTGTGTAGAAAAGTAGTTCAAAAATTTAATGCATTTCCTTAAACATATATAAAAAAAAAAAAACAAATCAACAGTTTGAAGGGCCAAGTGGTATAATACAAAACCAAGTAGGTTTAGAGAAATAGAGCAGGAAAGGCAAAAAGCAAATAAAAAATTACGGGAAGGCGATCTTTAGCACCGAAAAAGACAAATAGAAGGTAGAGAAGTGAAGAATTTTAAAATTTTGTTAGAAAAGCAGGAAAACACATTCAGAGGAAAAAAAATTGAACCAACAATAGGTATCAATGAATAAAAAGACATGAATTTGGAGTTTTACTGCTGGAGCATTCTAGTGAGAAAGAGTAACCAACTATTTTTGTTATCCTCTAGATGTTTCTTTTTTTTTTTTTTTTTTTGCAAGAAGTCCTGCACACAACCCCCCTCCCTTTTTATTCCTTGGTTTTTCATAGTATGACAAATCATCATCGCCTCAACCAAACAACTCGAGAATATAAAAAAAGCATAGAGCATCAAAGAAAGAAAGCACACAGGAGAAAAGCATTCAAGTATGTCTTTAGGCGAAAACCAATCAAATATCGAACTAATATATGCTTTAGATCATTGATTGCTAGACACATATTCTAGTCCAATCCTTTTTTCATCTAAAGACTGGACGAAAGCCAATGAGTGTATGCCTCATAATTTTCAGAACTTGCAACTTTTCTTTTTTGGCTCCCTTTTTTTCATCCAAATGCACTGCAACATATTCTCTAAAGGCAAATGAATGTTATTCATAATGGCTTTTCCTCTAAGAAGGCACCACAAGCACACAAATCCACACAACAAAACTGCACATTGTAGATTAAAGGCATCGCAAATCGAACGCAAGCAAAGGAATCACAGGAAATAAAACAGCAATCACGCATGAATGTACCATCATGTTAATTATGTCAAATAACCAATCTATAGCATGTTTCTAGGCGATCTGTGAAGAGATTTGGTCTGAAAATTGCATACTAATGCATGCATTTTTCTCAATCATGCGAAGCAACAAATTCCTGCATCGCCGCAGACAACTTAAGAAGAGAATCGGTTCCACAAACCATAGAATTGAGCGCCGCAACACGGAACAAATAGGATTAGGAAAATAGATGAGGGAACTAAAAGCAAGTAAAAAATTTCAGCACCAAATCAAATAGGATCAGGGAAAATTGAGAAAGAAACCCAAAGCAAGTAAAAATTCTGGGAAAAACGATGGATAAAGAGGCTCAGATTGTTTGATGCATAGTACGAATGCATCTTATTTCGCATTGGATAACAGTTAAGTTGCATACCATTCTCTGTAGAAAAGTAGTTCAAAATTTTAATGCATTTCCTTAAGCATATTATAAAAAAAAAAGAAAAAAAAATCAACAGTTTGAAGGGCCAAGTGGTATAATACAAAGCCAAGTAGGCTTAGAGAAATAGAGCAGGAAAGGCAAAAAGCAAGTAAAAAATTACGGGAAGGCGATGCACGAAGAGACTCATATTGATCGAGGCATAGTACGCAGGCATCTTCTTTAGCGCCGAAAAAGTTGGCAAGTTACATGGTATTCTCGGTAGACAAACATTTAAAAAAGTAGAGATACATAAGGAGAAAATAGCACAGGCATATAAGAAGTACCCCCACATCCAAAAAAGTAATCAGTCAAGAAAAGGACGCAAAAAATAAGAGCATGAAGGGGGGGAAAAAAGAACAGTCCAGAAAGGAAGTAAAAAAAAAAATAGTGAGGAACAAATAGAAGGTAGAGAAGTGAAGAATTTTAAAATTTTGTTAGAAAATCAGGAAAGCACATTTAGAGGGAAAAAAATTGAACCAACAATAGGTATCAATGAATAAAAAGACATGAATTGGGAGTTTTACCGCTGGAGCATTCCAGTGAGAAAGAGTAAGCAACTATTTTTGTTATCCTCTAGATGTTTCTTTTTTTTTTTTTTGCAAGAAGTCCTGCACACACCCCCCCTCCCTTTTTATTCCTTGGTTTTTCATAGTATGACAAATCATCATCGCCTCAACCAAACAACTCGAGAATATCAAAGAAGCATGGAGCATCAAAGAAAGAAAGCACACAGGAGAAAAGCATTCAAGTATGTCTTTAGGCGAAAACCAATCAAATATCGAGCTAATATATGCTTTAGATCATTGATTGCTAGACACATATTCTAGTCCAATCATTTTTTCATCTAAAGACTGGGTGAAAGCCAATGAGTGTATGCCTCATAATTTTCAGAACTTTCAGCTTTTCTTTTTTTTGCCTCCCTTTTTTTTTTTCTTTTTTCCGCGCGATTCCTACTGAAGCCTACGCTTCTTTCGAACCCCGGCCTCCAATTAGAGGGAAGGGGGGAAGCAGCTTATCCAAGACATAACCAAGCCCCCAAATGCACTGCAACATATTCTCTAAAGGCAAATGAATGTTATCCATAATGGCTTTTCCTCTAAGAAGGCACCACAAGCACACAATTCCACACAATAAAACTGCACATTGTAGATTTAAGGCATCGCAAATCGAACGCAAGCAAAGGAATCACAGAAAATAAAACAGCAATCACGCATGAATGAACCATCACCAAGAATAAGTAAGTAGAGAAGGCGTACTAAACAGAGCAGAAGGCAAAGGAGCAGATCGAGAAAGAAGGAAGGGAGCTGCACACAAATCGCAAGAAACTTTCTGTTGTGACCTACAAAATACAGGAAGAAAGAGTGGAAAATATCAGCACAAGTTCATATATTAACTGTTGCAGGAACCAAATAATTAACCAAGAAAGAGAAATTAAAGAATACCTGCAGAATTAAAGGGCTCCGAGATCCTTCTAATTACAGTGTCCTACCAAATAAAAGTAACACACTATTTTAGTTAATCCTACATAGAAAAAGTTTAGAGAAAAGCTTAGAGGAATACTCAACCTTTCCATGAAAACATGAGCAATCTTCTGTTCTTCTAAGAACTGAACACTTATATTTATAGCATTTATAGCACACAATACAATATGCATCATAAGAAGCAAAAACCTTCAGGGATAGGCCAAATGTGTATAGCAGTGAGTAGTAGGTGATGACGGCGACCAATCCCATCATCACCGGCCACCAGCACTGCCAACATTTCTGAGAAAAGAGAGCAAAACAGCCTGGCAACATTTCTGAGAGAGGAGGGAAGAGCAGAGAGAGGAAGAAAGAGTGAGCGAGTAATAAATGAGAGCAGAGAAGTGAGGGGGCACCGGTCTGAGACAGCACCGAGCAAGTATGATCGTACCATCAATTTCATCAATTTCAGGTAGAATGGTACATGACATACATCCCAGATCACAGAGGAGCCGCACGACGCATGACGCATGGTAAGCATTCTCTCGAATACTTGGTGAGCAACATACACCACCGCAAGCATTCTCTCAAACAGTTGGTGAGCAAAATGCTGGCACCGTACAGATCGGTTATAGTCAACCGAATGAGGTGACGCAACAGTAAGGGGAGAGCAAGTGAAGAGGGAGGACGGTCAGAGGAGAGGGTACCATCAAAATCAACGAAGATTACACTCACAAAAACCCAAGGACGACAAAACCCACAGAGAAGCAGCACGGAGCCCAGCCGAGGATGAGAAAGAGGGAGGGGGGCGAACGGGCGGTAGCGCGCAGGCCCATACGATCCGCCGAAGGATGTGACGGAACAGTAAGAGGAGAGGCCCAAGGACAACAAAACCCACAGAGAAGCAGTACGGAGCCCAGCCGAGGAGGAGACAGAGGGAGGGGGGCGAACGGGCGGTAGCGCGCAGGGACGTACGATCCGCGGAAGGATGTGACGGAACAGTAAGAGAAGAGGAGGCGAAGAAGGAAGGCGGTCAGGGGAGAACGTGGGAGTGCAAGGGGAAGAGGAGCCTCTGCAAATCTGGTGAGCCGTACTGTAGCAGTAGGTTGTGTAGCAGTAGGAGAGAAAGAGGAAGGGTTGTGTAGCAGCAGGAGAGAGAGAGAGCAAGCTGGCAAAGTGGAGGGCGAGGAGGAGCAAGGAGAGATCGACACGTAAGACAGTTAAAACTCACGATTCATGTCTTTTTATTGATATATATATATATATATATATATATATATATATATATATATATATATATATATATATAAAGCTAGGCTGGAATACTATTAATAGTACTAAGTCATTGGTGCTATTAAATTTTTAATTCTTGGATTAAAAAATATGTGGTTGAGATGATAGTGGGCCCCTTGGGTTTAATAGGTGGTTGAAAAATAGTAAAATTTAACAGGTGAAAATGATCAAAGAAGTTGATCTAAGGGTAGAAAACTTGATAGCACCAATAACTTGGTAGTATTAATAGTATAGTAGCCGGACTCTATATATATTAATCAAATAACCAAGATCAATCACCATTTGTGTACAAAATCTGGTTCATAAATCTTACTTCATTGATCGCTTCATCTAAAACAAATAATTCTTTATTTAAGTTCCTTACACATGCACAACCCTTAGAAATTTTGTATGCTAAATTAATAAACTACTATTATTAATAAAACTTAGTAGAAGTATATAAATTTTGTTCAAATTCATCAAGAAAAAATATTAATATACCAAATGAGATTATTATGTAAATAAATTGGCGTATTAGCTCAGTTGGTTAGAGCGTCGTGCTAATAACGCGAAGGTCGCAGGTTCGAGACCTGCATTGGCCAATAAAAATTATTATTTTTTATATAAAAATCTCCCCATGTATATAGGTAGGTTCAAACTTCAAACCCTTTTATTACACCTTTGTAATATACATGGAATATTATGCCAAGACACAAACTCAATAATCTCCTTTTCCTGGTAGATGGAAAATATGCAGAATTATCGTTTTGCACTTCAAATATAAATGATACTACTTGACTTGCAGCGTTCTCAGATAAAACATAATAAAGCAAAAAAGGAGAGATGAGATAAAATCCCCATACAACACATTATTACACCTGCTATGTTAAGAAAAATTTGAACACACTTTTTATATACAAAAGAGTAGGTAAAGGATGGCTGTTCCTGCAAAATCGCATGTCGGCGTTCTTCCCCCATACCAGAGATGCTACTTGTGTGGCATTTCTTAATCTAAGAATATCCAATTCTGGTCATTTATATACAACAGCCGAGCAAATCACTCTGTTGATGCGGCCCTAAGAACCTCTGCATGTTCTAAACTAAATCTCCAACCAGGAGCAAAGTAGTCAAAAAGGCAATTTAGATTCATCTCCATGAATCTGACTACATGATCTGGAAAAGCAGCAGAGCTTGAGCTTTTCTGATGAAATTCTCTGCTAAATCAAGCCATAAATGGAAGCCCTAGGTTGCTCTGGTCCAGACCGGTAGAAAATGAAGCTGAACACGGGGAGCTACTAACAACTACCCCACAGTTGAACATCTAATTAGAGGCCCATCATTAACTGGATGGCCATTATTGGGAACCTCACCATTACCAGGAGTAGCACCATTTACCACGTCGACACCTTTTTCATCAATGCCAGATGCTTCGTTACAACAATCTGTAGAGATTTGAGCGTCCATTAAATCATCGTGATTATCTGAACTCCGTTTGGCTTTTAAACAGTCAGCAGTCAACTGCACGGTGCGAGTAGTTTCCTCCAAAGACAGAATTACCACCATCTAACTCCATAACATCACCAACTTCACTTGTAGTTAGAGAAATATCTTGATTAGCATCGTTAGAATCAAGAATAGAAGCAACATCAGCAACATGATTTTCCCCAATTGTTCGAACTTCAATTGTGGGACCCGCGGCAGCACTGCCATTTTCTGGAATAATATTATCAACCTTGATATTGGACGACACCTTATCGCTTTGTTCAGTATAAACATTTTCGACACTATCTTCATTTATTTTCTTGACATCTCCTTTGCGCAAACTAGTTTGCACCTCATCAGCCTCAACAATCATAGGTTCAGGTTGAGTATCTGAAGTGACACTAGTTTCCTTGTCATTGGACGGAGCATCAGTACACTGTTCCGCAGCAACACCATCTGTACACTGTTCCACAGTAACACCATCCATACACTGTTCCGCAGCAACGCCATCTGTACACCGTTCTGCAGCAACACCATTTGAAGCAGAAGTGACCTGGCTGCAATGCGAATCAATATCCATTGGTCTCTCAGTCTCAGAATCCTTGTGACAACCATCACTAACTTGTTCAAAAGCGACCACATGATCAGCAACCTGATTAGCAACAGCGCTTTCTGCATCTTTGCTTCTGTCAAGAGACTTTTCTGAGTCCTTCTCTGCGCTTCTGCCTTCAACAGCAGCATTGCCATCCATTTGTAGCTTAGTCGACAACAACTCTGTTGAAGTTTCGATAACTTGATGAATCTCATTTCTATCAGAGGCAGATGATCTGAGCTCATTACCAGTTGGCTTCTCCCTGCGAATTGATGCAGTTGAGGCAGAACAGCCATTGCTCATGTCATCATGAAATGTATTTAATTGTGTCCTACCACAAACAGCCAGAGCAATCGAATAATCACGAAGTAACGAATCATACGGTGGGCAGTGAAGAATATTCATCAAAATCTGATTATATTGTAACAGACTTGTCGATGGTGCTGCCAATCCCCTGTCACGATAAATCTTAGTCGACTTAATGACATGTTTGCAAATGTTTCCCATCATGGACCAGTTACAGTCACACAATGCAAACTCAGAACCCGGATTTCGTACAATATGTGTCTTTTCTCTATTTTTTTTGCAAATGACTTTGGCGCATTTGCCTTCTATAGCAACGTCTGAATCTGGAATTTGCAATCCCTCGCGCCATGAAGTTACACCACTCTTCCACTCATCTTTCCAGTAACGAGAAAAATTATCCTTGCCAGAATATTCATCTAGCCAATAGAAAGAGTGTACCTTGGTGCCCAACTTATCAACCAGCCAGTCTGCACGCTGGTAGAGACTTGTATCTTTCTCATTTAATAAACGAAGTTTCAGTAGGTGATGATAACTCTCGATGGCTGCGGCAACCTCTGTGCTAGCGAATGGAAGGGTCTTCAAGGCAGCAATCCATGCTCCTAAAGAGAGGTAAGTTTATGCATAGGATGAGTTATATAGCCAAAGATTAAAGGACCAAAAGGTTCATTTACATATGTACATCCCTGCAAAATCATCTATTTACAAATGTACAAGTGTAAAATCTGAAGTTTCAAATATATCTCTTCTAGTATAGTTTCTTAAATGAATACCTTCATGGGGAAAAAGTTGTCTTCGCATTAGACATATGTGCATGTAAAGTTTGAAAGGTATATATGAATTTCCACTTATTGCAGGGATATACACGTGAAATTGTCATCGAATAATTCTCAATGGATATAGACATGTAAATGTTTCTATAAGATATTAGCAGCGTAGACAAGGACCAACCAATTCTGGGAATCCATACAGCCGTAAAGTAGTCCAGGAAGTCTGGCCAGTCAACAAACTCTTCAAGGAAAGCCTTGAACGAGTCCAAATTACCGCTTCCTCTACATAAACTGGATACTGCTCCTCCAAGTTGCTGTGCCATTGCAGCACAAGCATCTAATTCTGAGCACTTCTCAATCAGATTTTTGTGCCACAAATGACGGACACGCCAAAAGCTAATCAATATTGAGCACTGGAACACATCCCTGTTTAACATCTGAATATCAGACAATATAAATCACCACAATAAGAGTTAATTACAAATTTAGCCCCTGAAGATTGACTCTGATTTCCATTAAGTCCTCAAAGTTTCAAAATTTAACAATGCAGTCCCTGAAGTCTCTTCCGCGAAAGAACTAAGCCCTGTTAGATAATGCCTCTAAATTGAAAACTCGAAAAAAAAGCCATTTCAGCAAGATCTAATGATGATGCTGACATGGCATCCTGTTTTCAGATAGTAGACAAATGGAAGGACATGATGGTTGCATGGAGTAAAATTTAGTGATTAAATTGTTGAAACAAAAATGATTAAAAGTGATTAAATCGTCGTCAATCTAAAGGGCCAATTTACTAACTAATGCCCATAATACAGAGACTACACTAGTATCAAAACCAACCTGAGTGTAAGCAAATCTGCTAAAGGATCGTCAACAATGAAACCACCCAACTGCCATGTTGGATCCTTCGAATGAACTCGGTCATAAAGGGCCCCCATCCATCTATGTATCTCGCCATTTGCAAAATTTGGTGTTATAATCCAGGCAATAGGAATCGCATTGTTTTGCGAGTCGAAAACAAGGAGGCTATAAATTGGATACTACAAAATTGTTACCGAAAAGAACAAAAAGTCAGAATTCAACAAACTAAGAAAAAACTAACAATCTAATTCCCACGGCAAACAATATTAAACCTGACACACCTTTAATTTGTTAGTGCCAAACTTCGAATCAGAAGCCATCAGGCTGCGATTACCAAACTGAATCATCTGCTGAAGCTGCCATTCTGTCTGAATGCCCAAAACAAAAGCATCTGAATCAGAGAAGTCCTCATAAAAGAATATGTGGTTCTGGTGATTCTCGACCCACATGCCAATACTAATAGCATCATCAGCATCCAGCTCAAAGGAGGACCGTCTGATCTTCCTCTCCAACCGCCTAACATATCTGTGTGTGAGAAGATCATCGCGGTTGGACGGCCCCCCCTGCTTCTCCACCATTTCTGTGTGTCTCTGCATTATAGTTTCCACAGGAACTCCAACATAGAGTAAAGACATTATTTGGAGGCGAAGGTCATCAGATATGTAAGGAGCAAACATTGCGCGGGTTCCAATTGCCTTCTGGTCCATAGGGCCATGGCAGGGTAAACCTTTTTTATCTACATGCTTATCATGATTATATATTATAAGTGCCACGGATGGTTCAGCTATCAAGCGCTTTACGATGAAATGGCAAACACAGCCTCTCTTAGTATTAGGCCGGCCAGCAGGAGTCTTCCTCTTGGCAGTGTAATTCCTGCTAGGACGGACGACACCACCTTTTCTATGGTCATCTGGGCCAAATGAACACCAGTACCTGCATTTTACAGAGCAAATTAAAATTTCTGTAATGAAATTGTATCTAAAATGCTTGAAGCTGTATCCTTTTAGGTTCAATTCAATATATTTAACTAATGAACTGCTCGTAATAAAACTGCATTTAAGTTGACACAAGACTAGTGACAGATCCAACTAATAATCAGTATCTCTAGATATTTTAAAAGCAACACAGTTCTCTTCACATATAGTATATGTGACTACCTAAATGCCTCACAACCAGCAGTCAAAAAATTGAAAAATAGTTAACAAGTCAAGAAGTTTTTTCTTTTAGAAATAATCACATTGAATTCTGAGCTGCCAAAAGTACTTACGCAAAGGGGTACAAAGACTGGGAATTACTCACAAAATATATTCAAGTATCCCATCTACTTTTGGTTTGTAGGCCATTGCCCGAGGGCGCCTTCTTCGTGCTTCAACATGGAATCTAGTTGGGCATTCCTTATTGTTGGATTCGCCTCTTACAAAATCGTTAACTCTAGTGAAGGGAATGAGTGCAAGCCTATCCATTGATTCTCTCCAGCCTTCCACTCTGGACCACATGATATCAGCAGCTGAGAACTCCAAGGTCGGTGGGTTCTGCACCGGCAGTGTCAAAATCTCATCCCACCTAGCCATCTGCGGGTGTAAGAGATATAGTAAGTACAGACGCACTCAGCAATATTGTAATGTTCATACTTACTAAGTGCTTGTTTCGCCCCGTTACTACTTCCTTTAGAAGCAGCCACTTCTAGAAGAGCTGTTGTCAAACAGAAAAGTCCAGAGCTTCTGTTGCAACACAAAGCTAAAATAAGATTCTAAGCCCCAAAGGCAGAAGCTCCAATTTGGAGCTTCTGAATGTGCTGTAGACTCTAGAGAGAAGCTGTCAGAGGGATATATAGTATAGAAGCTTGTATTTGTTGCAGAAGCTAACACGAGCTTAAAAGCTTGCCTTTGCCAGATAACCAAGATGAGCTTATAGATCCCCAAAAGCAAAAGCTCAAAGTCAAAGCTTCTACTTACATTTACTAGGAGGTTATATAGAAGATCTACCAAAAACCAGAACACCACCAATATCGACCCCACTCAATATCAACTAACTCGATACAGCATAAAACTAACTAGTAACCAGTAACCACTTCTGACAAGAACTCATTTTTACCATCAACAACAAAGCAAGGCAATAACTAGCATTCTAAACACTTCAACTAAGACATCAAACAGTTATAAATGGGGTTTAACACTACCAGAGAGGGCTAGGATTGAGAGCCTCACATTTGACCCATATCAAACAGTTAGGGTTCCAAACCATAAGGAAGATGATTGAAAACCTTAAACTAACTCCATCAAACCTCATTATAGGGGAAACTAACTCAACATGTCATAAGACAAACCAGAAATCACTTCAAACAAGAACTCATTGGTTATCATCAACAGCAACAAAGCGAAGCAGTCACTAGCATTCTAAAAGAGTCTAATTAAGACATCTGCGGCAAAAAATGACAACTATTCTGTAATATCACTTACAAATGGTGTACTTAACCCTATTGGAGAGGGTTAGGGTTAAAGCCTCAACCTTGCACCGCATCAAACAGTTAGGGTTCTTACCCAAAACGAAGAGGATTAAAACCCTAACACACACTCATCCGATTACGAACCCCACCTATTTGATGAATTTGATGACCAATTACGGTTTCTCAATTTCAACTTCGAGGGATTTATGACAGGTACCTTTCAGGGGACAAAGGTCGAGCAATTGGAGTGCAACCCTAGCGGACCTTACGCCGCAGCTATGGCGACGCTTCAAAGCGAGGTGGGGGGGGTAGGGGGGGGGGGGGGGGGAAGAGAGAGAGAGAGAGAAGTGTGGAGGAGAGAGGAGAGAGGGAGGAGAGAGGAGGGGAGGTGGTGCGAATCGAACCCTAATGGCGTCGTGAATCCCTCGCTGCTACACAAGCTCGGCGAAGAGGGAGAGAGAAAGGGGGCTTGGGTGCGAATTTGGGAAATTTTGGGAAATAGGTTTTTTTTTTTTTTTTTTTTTTTCGAAAAGCTATGCTACGGACGGGAGTCGCATGCGGTAGAGCTAAATCCACCGTCGGATTAGACAACACTCGATCTCACCCGTCCGATTTCGAGAGCATCATACGGTGCCTCCGTATGCGCCCGTAACACTAAGCCCAACCATTTTGGGCTGGGATGGGCCTAATAGTTTAGTTGGGCCTTTTAGGCCGAATTTTATTGGGCCTTTATTATTATTTTCCATTATCCTCAGCTTTGTTTGTTCCCTTTGCATTGCACCATATTGTTTCAAGTAGAAATTACCAAACTTTGCTTACAAAGTTTAGTGAAAATTCAAATTCAAAAACTGTGCCATCTAGAATCTTCTCCTTACCTAAAAATTATTACCACACAAACAAATGCCCCCCCCTATATTGAAAATTATTTTTACAACAAACAAATCTTATACAATATGACTATAGATAAACTCTGCTAAATAATCACACACACATACACAAAATACATCACAAGTACATCACAAGATATCCAAATGAAATAAAAGAAACTTTCCCTCTTTAACAGCAGAAATTCCTAGAATGGACTGCGAGCTTGTCTAGTGTCGAGGGACACTTGGCGAGAACTACGGCGTACCCGTCATCCATGTGCTCCACGCCCTCCGGGAAGAGTTGCCAAAGAAGGCATCCACCGCCGATCCCCCCTCGCTCCATCGAGCTCAAGAAAGTTGAGTGCACGGTCTCGATGAAGGCTTCTCGGAACTCGGTGCTAAACCTCTCGCCCTTCAAAGACACTCCAAACTCCCCGAACACGATCGGCATACCGAGTGTTTTCTCGGTGTCCTCCATGTGACTCTGCATCCAAGTCCTCACGAATTCGAGGTGATCTTCTGAGACGCAGTGCGACAGCCTTTGAAAGGAAAGGAAACCACATAAGACAACTTCACTTGGCGTCTGGTTTTCAGTTCAGTTTGGTTTTCAAAATCTGTAGAGTTTGCATTTTGGTTCGGTTTGGTCGAGAAATTTTTCTCGCTCGAACTACATCAAAACCAAATAAGAACATATATACACATACCTACAAAAAAATTTAAACGGGCATACAGTGTACGACTTGTTAGCAATATGAATTTGAAACATACGATTTATAAGCATAATAATGTACCCTGGCTTCATTTTTCTGAGTGGATCGGTATAAGATAATCAATCTACTAAAGAAGCCTAATTTGGCGTAGAAATCCGAACCGACTAGTAGGCTTCATAAGTAAGTCAAATTAGATTTCAGTTTGGTTTGTTGGCTCTCGAAATCTCAGAAGCAAAAAAGTTCCAATTTGAAAAGAAATCCCAAAACCGAACTCAACCTCACCAAGCACACCTCTAATATACCGGCAAAATAAGAGAATGGTAATACAATTTTACAGAAGAATAAGGAAGCTTACCAACTATCAGAGTAAATATGAACAGAAGCTATATCGATACCCGGAGCTTGATGGTTTCTTATAAAATCTGTTCCTGTTTGGCCTGAGAAGTCGGAGGGATTCAAATCCGTACGTTCAGGAGTAGAGGGACCATAGAATCCCTCAACGCCGACCATTAACAAGTGTATCGGATCAATGGACTTGACATAAGAGGCCATCTCTTCTATCCATGCCTAAAAGATAAAACAAACATTGGAGTTACAAACGATAGATTATAGCCCGTCAGAAGCTTCTGCAAAAATGTTATTTAAGTAGAGCTCCCCAAAAAATCTGTTACATTATGCTTTTGGAGACCAGAGACTCATTTTGGTTTCTGATTCGCGAGTGGAATAACCGACTCCACACAAAGGCATATCAAAGAAATAGACCTGCAATGTATCACCGGAGGGATCCGAGGGGCACCGTGGCTCATTGATAAGCTCCCATGCAAGAATAGTCGGATCATCCTTATACGCTACATTCGTTATCGTGTTCACTCTCGTCAAAATAGCCTAAATAAATACCGACAACAATCAAAATTACAAAATCCGTAAATCGAATCCTAGTTTACGTAAAGGAGAATGTCCTACCTCGACATAAGCTTTGTAGTATGCTTTGATGGTCTGGTTTGAAAAAAAGACGTCGCCGTCGTCGTCATCGTCGCTGCAAGTGAGTTCCAAACCTGCTTCTCTTCCCCACTTAACATACTGAGCCTTTCCACCATAATCCTCCCAGTTGTTACAAAGAGGTAGAATTAATCTCATCTTGTGGCTCCTTGCCTCACTCACTACAAAGTCCAGTGCCTGTTTTTTTATTTTTTAAGATCTAACCTTTATTTTTCAAAAAAAAATCCTTCATGAAATAGTTACAGATTGAACATTTTATTAGATTTCTAATAAAATATTCCATCGAAAAATTCATAAATACCCATGAGTATTATAGAGATGTAGTAACATTGTAACAACGTTGTATGGTGACCCACTCAACTATGGACCATTTTTTAAAAAATAGCCCTCCAACTTTATTTATTCTTTGTTTAAATCCCTCAACTTGAAATAGTTCCATAGGAAAATTTTTAAAAAAACCTTAATTCCATCAATTAAAACATCCATGGAAAAATCAAAAAAAAAAAAAAAAAAAAAAAAAAAAAAAAATCAAAAGTTGAAGAGGGTGTTAACCAAAAGCACAATAGTCAAGGGTCTATTTCAAAACAAGAAATGAAAGGTTGCAAAAATCCTTTTTTTTTTTTTTTTTTGAACTTCATGTCCATCTCAACATACCAAGTCATTGAGGCATAATCTCAAACACCTGGTGGGCCTTACAATAAAAAAACTTCCTCCATTTGGTTAGCAACAAGTGATTTAATTTTTTTTTCAACATTCAAATATACATCTCAAAATACCAACTCATTGAGACATAATCTCAAACACTTGTGGTGGGCAAAAAAAAAAAAAGGAAAAGTGAATGAAACGAACCTTAAACACCTCGCCATCGTAATCAAAGGGCCCCTTTTGAAGCGCCCTCCACCCACCATCGTTAAACGCCCAAGTTCGGCAAACGTTGAGCCCCACGCTCTTGGCCTCGGCGAACACGTCGCCGATTTTACCCTTCGTCTCCGGATCCACAGCGAAAACCATGAGCCAATACGTGTTGAACCCATTAACGAAGAAAGGTCGCTCCTTTACCATCAGCTGGGTCCCCTTCCTCTCCACCATTCCCCACTCCTCGTCCCCCATTCCGATCCAATTCCGGGTCCTGTGATCAATTTGGGAAAAAACCCAGTTCCCGATTCGACAAAAGGAGCAACAAAAATGGAGAAATTAGGGGGTTTTGCAACGTGGGTACCTCGTGTTGGTGCTCGAATTGGGGAGGGAGACGATCGAAAGAGGCGGAGTGAGAGAGAGGAGTTGGAATAGAGGAGGGAGGAGGAGGTGAGTGGAATTTGCTTTGGTAGCGGAGGTAGGAGCCATGGATTTTGAATTATACTACGAATTGAGTTGTTTTCGAGCATCCTAGAAACTCGAATTAATTCAAAGGTGGAATTTTTCTTAGGATTTTGTACTATTTCTATATCTAAACTGTTATTAGGAAAAAAAAAAAAATTTGATAAATTCGATTGTAATTATTTATCTAATTAATTTAATAATTAAATAAAATATAAATTAGACTTACAGATAAATATAAATAATTTATAATATTTTATTGATTCAGAATGATTAATCGAGAACACTATTTCAAAATATCAGAATTTTTTTTTTTCTGCGAGCAGTACCGTAACGGAGGTTGACGGAGATTCTTTCAATAATTAATTCGAATTCGACTCACGTTTTTTTTTTTGTTAGGCACAAAAAAAAAAAAAACTAAAAACCTACTTATAATTCTCCACCTAATAATAATTAATAAATAAATAATTAATTAATTAATTAATTAAATTTTACTCCAACATAAATTAGAAACTTTTATATATATATATATATATATATATATATATATATATATATATATATATATATATATATATATTTGTGAACTTTTAAAAAGATAAACTCAAATATATTTGTAAATTTTTTATTATTGAATTTGCATTGAGATTTGTGCTATTTATTTTTTTTATTTTTTTAGTTTACTTTATAATAATACAAATCTAAATACAAATTTAATGATAAAAATTTTAAGTATAATTAGACTTGTATTTTTGAAAATATATAAGTTCTATTATATATATATATATATATATATATATATATATATATATATATATATATATATATATATATATATATATAGACTAAATTACAGAAAACCCCCTCTAATATCCCGCTTTTTCACTTTACCCCCTGTCTTTTAAAAGTCGACAATCTGCCCTCTCGAAATTATCGAAATGTGCAGTTCTCCCCCTACCATCATGATCCCGTGAGTCTTCCGTTAATTTTTTTAAAAATATAATTAAATATACCTAAAATACCCTTGAGAGAAAAAAAAAAAGAGAGGGAGAGCCTTCGCGAGAAAAAAAAAAAGAAAAAAAAAGAAAAAAAAAAAAAACTTCGAAATGAAAAGAAAAAAAAAAGAAGAAAGAAAACAGAGTCGTCGTCCTCGTCCACCTCCTCCTCGTCCACCACCTCCTCCGGATCGGGTCGCACGCGGCGGAGCCCGCGCCTGCTTCGTCGCCGCCGTCGTCATCGTCGTCTCCTCCGGATCGGGTCGCACGCGGCGGAGCTCATCGCCCGCGTCACCGCCGCCGTCGTCGTCCTCCTCCTCCTCCTCCGGATCGGGTCGCACGCGGCGGACCGGCGCCCGCTTCGCCGCCGTCATCGTCGTCATCTCCTCCGGATCGGGTCGCACGCGGCGGAGCCCGCGCCCGCTTCGCCGCCGTCGTTGAAGCGCTCATCGCCCGAGCCCGCGCCCGCTTCGCCGCCGCCGTCGTCATCGTCGTCTCCTCCGGATCGGGTCGCACGCGGCGGAGTTCATCGCCCGCGTCGCCGCCGCCGTCGTCCTCCTCCTCCTCCTCCGGCGCAGGTCGCCGCCGCCGTCGCCCTCTCGTTTTCTCTCTCTCTCTCTCTCTCGTTTTCTCTCTCTCTCTCTCCCGATACAAGGTAAGGGCATAATGATCATTTTACCCTCTTCGTTAACGGCGTTATCTCCTAAAGACATTTCGATAATTTCGAGGGGGCAGATTGTCGACTTTTAAAAGACAGAGGGTAAAGTGGGAAAGCGGAATATTAGAGAGAGCTTTTCTGTAATTTAGCCATATATATATATATATATATATATATATATATATATATATATATATATATATATATATATATATATATATATATATATTAGCAAATTTATATATTAAAAAAATATTTTTTTAAAAAATATAACAAAAATATTTTTTTAAAAAATATGTTGGAATAAATAAATGCCCAATGTGATTAATTAGAGACACTATATATCACCTATGTGTTCTCTGTATTTTAATTTTTTTATTTTTTATAAAGAGATTGTAACACGATCAATTTAATATTTTATTGTGCAGTTATTTAAGTACGTGACGACTAGTATTTAAAATTTTAAATTTAAAATGTAATCCTTTCAAATTTTAGCCAAAATTATTTTTTAAAAAATAAACATAATAAATAACTCCCCACCAATCTATTAAAAAAAAAAAAAAATAGAAAACATATCCATAGCTTATAAAATCAATGCTAATGTACATGTGTAGTATAAAGGCTAACCTACTCATGCCACGTATAAAAATATGTGGCACTTTGGGGGCTTTTGTGTAATTTACTAAGGCTAAAGTCTACTCATGCCACGTATAAAAACATATGGTACAGGTTTTTTTGTAATTTATTAAATAAATATGATAAATAAATATTTTATTTATTTTTGTGTGATGAATTAATTATAATATATTTTTTTTATTTTTTTTTAAAAAAAAACGTAGAAGGATATTTTTATATGCTCTCTAACTCTATTTTTTTAAGCCACTGAGACTTTTTGGATGTTAAATTGTATATAATTTTTTAATATAATTATAAATGAGTAGATTGTTTTTTTTAGAAGAAAATTGATGTACATATTTGGTAGGATAGTATATTTAATTCACAAAATAATTTATTTTATTTAACAAATAATTTGAAGGTTAAATATATACTATTGAATTCTAAATATTTAATTGCACTTTTTTTCAACTAAATATATAAATTTCTAAAAGTCATATATGGATATCGAAATAAGTTATTAAAGAATAATTTATTCAGTATAAAAATATTTTATTAATAAATTTAATTTTTGTTTCTCAAAATATTTTGATTTTTATGATTTGAGATGGGTGAAAGTTAATTATGTTATTTTAAAAAAATAAAATTTTGACCAAAAATAAAATTACATTGAATCCATTAGAATTGAGAATTACTTTAACTCTCCTCAGCTAAATGCACCACTACTAAAAATAAAAGTATATATATATAGAGTTCGGCTATTATATTCTTATGAGTAAAATTTTTTTATATTTATAAATTTTTATCTTTTGGATGAAAAAATATGCGGCTAAAATTATAATACTTCCTAAAATTTTTACTATTTTTTCAACAACCCAGTAAATCTTAGGGGGACCACTATTATTCTAACCGTACATGTCTTTATTCAAGGGTGAAAAAGTTATGAGTACAAAGGGATTTATTCTCATAAGAGTATAAATCCCTATATATATATATATATATATATATATATATATATATATATATATATAGAGAGAGAGAGAGAGAGAGAGAAAGAGTTCGTCTATTATGCTATTAATAGCACTAAATATTTGGTACTACTAAATTTTTAACCGTTAGATCAACTTCTTTAATCATTTTCAATTTTTAAATTGTACTATTCCACATACTAAACTTTAAGAGACTATTATCATTCTAACCGTATATTTTTAAATCTAAAAATTAAAATTTTAATATATAGCACCAATCATTTTATACTATTAATAATATAGAAACATAGTTATATATATATATATAATAAAAAAGTTATTTTAAATAATAAAATTATATTTACAAATATCTTGCTTTATACAGTAGGAACAGAACTTGGGCCAAATTTCAACCACCAGCTACCCATTTTCCCGCCTTCATTAAGGCTCAAAAATGCGATTCAAAAATATGATAAAAAAAAATTATGTTTATTTTTAAAATTTTATTAGTTAACAATGATGCATATTTTTATGAACAATAATGTACATATATTTTTTTTAGATGTATAATGTATATTATATTTATCTAAAGAGTGATCACATCTAGTGACTACAAAAAACATCCTACTGATTAGATGAACGGATGGTTATATTGATTAATTATAAAAAAAATTATATTTATTAAATAAATAAAATATAAGATGTATGTTCTTTTAGAATATATAACTAGCTTTTTAAATTTTTTTTGTTGAACAAACAATGTAAAATAGTATACGTCCAAAAATAAATAATTTTGTTTCAAAAAATGTCTCTAATTAAAAAAATAATTTCTTGTATTTATTATTTTTCGCGTTTATATTATTCTTAGAATTGGATTCTATGGAAGTTTCCAGTAACAATTAATAGCAAAACATGTGTGAAGTTGTGAACCTTGCGAGTTGTTGCGTATCTCTTTTTACTTTTTATTCTTATATTTTTGATACGCTAACTACGT
Organism: Tillandsia leiboldiana; assembly: GCA_029204045.2. Taxonomy (NCBI): domain Eukaryota; kingdom Viridiplantae; phylum Streptophyta; class Magnoliopsida; order Poales; family Bromeliaceae; genus Tillandsia; species Tillandsia leiboldiana. The sequence continues at coordinate 2,564,025 of CM055066.1, forward strand.
ACGTGATGATAATGGCGCATCTCTTTTCACAAATTTGTTCTAATATGAATGTAGCTTAATTAAACTAATTTTACACAATCAATCTAATGTAATTAATCCCATAGATCTTAATATCTTTACTATTGGATTGGATTGGGATGGAATGATTCAATTATCTCCCTTTATTAAACATTATCTAATTTTGTTATTCGTGTTATATGGGCTCATTCCATCTGATTTCATTAGATCCGTTTGTTTGCACAGTGCAATTAATTATTGTACTATTTTTTTTTTTAAAGTTAAATGCTATATGTATATTCTAAAATGAATGTACATTTTACCCGACCCATTTTAAGAAAGAGTGATTTTCACTCGTCGCTTCGAAGCGATGAGTGAATGACTCATTATTTGGACAAGGTGCATATTATACATCCTAAATAGGATGTATGGATAGTATTGTATTTTTAAAAAACTTCTATCACATAAGTTTTTTAAATTGAAAGTTTTGTATTGTTATGGCCAAACATCACCATATTCTTGCCATGTCTTGTTCCACCGTGCTATTTTAGTATAAGAGGGTAAATGTAGCATGTACATTATTCGCGCGTTTGGATTTGAATTGTTTTTGTGGTATAATTCTTTTTCAAATGGAGCGATCCGGTCCACTAGCAATAATAACTCGTTGGGTTCAAACCACAACTCAAAATGCTATAGCCGAGTTATGGTTTGGGCCCAACGAGTTATTATCGCTAGTCGGCCGGGTCGTTACATTTGGTATCAGAGTCAATAACTAGTCGGAAGTGTGTGATGAGTCTCGACTGAGCCTGGGTCCAGATGACCGGGCTAGCGAGACGGGTCTCACATCGACTGGTGATCTTGGACTGTGCGTGTGTTTGGACTGATAAGGACGTAAGGCTTAAACGGGGAAGTTTGTGACGTTCCCAATAGTTCCACATCGGATGTGGATGGAAGTGTTATATTTATATTCATCCATATGACTGTAAAAACGCAGTATGACGAACAAGATTACCATCCCCCGTATTAAAGTATATGTTGAGGCCAAATTTTAATTGTTCAATAGGAGTGATGGATTCTTAGGCGATTGATTCCTGATTCTTAGGACAATCTCAGCTGTCTGATGGGATGATTGTGAAAACTATTCCGAAGAATGTGAGATTTGCCGCGACTTTTGCAGACTCGGGCTCGGAGAACAAGTCTATAAAATACTGCATAGGTTACGAAAGAGGGACCTTTTTTGTTCTACACACATCTTCTAATTCACTAGCAATTTTGTAGCCTTTTTTTTTCCGCAAGTAGTAGTCTTCTTCACTAGTGTTTAGTATGAGTAGCTTTGGTAGGTTTAGCAGCAGTAGTTTCAACCGTCTTTTTTTTTTATTGTCTCGAGTTTTTCGGAGGAAAAATATTTTTTCTATATTTCAAAAGAGATGTACATTTTATATTTTATTCATTCAAAAATAAAATAAAATTTACTGGTCACTTCCAACCGATCAGTGGATTATACTATTTTTTTAGTTGGATAAAAGATAAGATATACAACAAAAAATAAATAAATAAATAAATAAATAAATATATAGCATTGCTCATTCGAAGGTCACGTGACGGGTCGTAAAAGCCCATTAGGCCCAAGCAAATGTCACGTGCGCTGCGACGCGGATACATAATAAACACTGCTTATTTGTGCAACGGGTCTGATCCCAAAACGCCCGTACTGCTACTATGGCGGCTTCGCTCTCCCACTTCCCTTCCTCCGCCGCGGCCCCGCGACTCTCCTTCGCGAAGCTTCTCTCCCCGCTCTCCCGCTCCCAGCACCTCCTCCTCCTCCCCCACCAAAACCCTAGCCCTAACCCTAAATCCGTCCTCAATTGCGCCAGAGCCGCTTCGAATCTCCCCACGCTCTCCTCTTCCGCCGCCGAGGCGGAGCCCCCTTCTCTCGGCGACTTCACCAGGCCCGATTTCCCCATACTTCATCAGGTATAGTTCGCCACCCCCGCGATCCTTTACAACGACCGCAATCTCTTCGTTTGATTTGTTTTCGTAGTGGTAATTTGTGGAATCCTTGATGAGTTGGGTTGAGTTTGAGGCTATAGATGCAGAGTTCTCTGGAATCAGCGTATGGGAGGTAAAGTAGTATGGATGTCGATTGTATCGGATCGTTGCCACTAACCATTAATCCAAAAGTTCCAACTTATAGAAATATGCAATTAATTCACTTAAAGCATACAGACATAGCGCTTACGGATTTCGATCTCACTCAACCCGAATGGTAGGTCTATTGTTGGGCCTCTTGTCGTTAGGTCTATTGTGGACCGTATCACTCAACCCATCTGAATGGTAGGTTTATTGTTGGGCCTTTTGTCGTTAGGTCTGTTGTGGACCGTATCACTCAACCCATCTGAATGGTAGGTCTATTGTTGGGCCTCTTGTCGTTAGGTCTATTGTGGACCGTAGCCCCATTCAATTTATTAGGCTCACTCAACTCAACTTATTAGTCTTCGAGGCCTATTGTGACGGGACAAGAAGTTGGACCTATTTTTAACCCATAAATAAATAGCCAACAGATTGTACTATACCGATTTTTGAAATTGGTACATGAGCTTTACATATTTTTATTTTACTACGTAGCATTATAGTATGTTTGATTTAAGCGTTTGTCTATCATAGAATGACAATCTTTTTATGTTGGAAGAAATATATTGGACTTACCCGAACTAACACCCATTTTGATCCTACTACCTCATCTTTGAAAATTTTGATTTTGCTACCCAACTTTTTAATTAATTTGATTTGAGTCGTTCGATGATTCTTGCACTTCAAAATTTGGACCCATCGCTTACTTTTACGGGTTTGATTAGTATATTTCACATAATTCATTCGACTATCAACTCCATTAAAGTAAGTAATGATCCTAAATTCTGAATTTGAAGAACCATCAAATTAGTTAAATCAAATAAGTTAAAAACTTGGGTACCAAAATTAAAATTTTGAAAGGTTGGGTAGTTGAACAGAAATGGACTTAAGTGCAGGTAAGTTCTGTACATATTTACCTTTTAAGCTTTCTGATGAAATATGCTTTAATATAACAGTGTTAATTTAACAAAAACCATTTAATTTCATCAAATTAAATAAAATTTTCTGAGTAACTTACTGAAAGTAAAACGAATGACAGATTGGGTAGTAAAGTCAAACTTTGTGAAGTTCAGATATTCATTTCTAAATGTTTTATGGCTCACATAAGGTCTATATATTTTGGATCTTTGTTTGCTATTTTACTTGCTGGTTTTAAGATTTCTTGGGTAACATCATATTTTTAAAGATTAGTAGTCGGTTGGTGAGAATTAAGGGATAATTTTTGGTAATTGCAGGTAGTTAATGGCTTCAATTTAGTTTACTTTGATAATGCTGCGACGTCTCAGAAACCTTCTAGTGTTTTGAAAGTTTTGGACGAGTATTATCAATCCTATAACTCAAATGTTCACCGTGGCATCCATTATCTGAGGTACTCTTTACATTTTCTACTGCCTCAATAAGTGATAAGCAGATAACTACCCCATTTTTTTTGGCATGCTAATGTGGTAATATTTATGTTAGCTACTTGATGATAAGAGTAAATAATTCATATTATCGTTTTCACTTCTTGATATTGAATTCCTCAAGAATCCTGCATGAAGTCACTCTGCTTATTCTCTTTTTTTTGGCATAAATACAAAGTGTAGCCTTTCCATTTACCTTTTGAAATTTAAAATTACATTTGTGTTGCATTGAAGAGGACTTTTTCGTTCATTGATCTAGTGAGAAATAGATGTTTTCTGTTACCGAAAAAGGTGAATATACGAGATACATTTGTTTGCAACTTGGAATGCTAAACTGAAGATTTAGGTAGCTTTTTGGGACTATAAAGCACAAGAGTCCTGAAATAGTAAGTTTGAACATTAGGTTTGATATAAGTTTGAACTTGTGGGTAAAGTGACTGGTGTCTATAGATGCTCTCAGGAAAGCATGCCGCTGGTAAATAGGTGATTCTTTTAGATAAACCTAGCTGACAATACCAAGAATTGGAAGATTGGGTGCATCTTAGATCACTTATTTTCACCATCATTTATTGTTTTACTGTGGATATTTTAGTAACTTTTTATGAATGTCTTAAGTTTGACTTAGTAACTTCTTTTTCTTGATGACGCTTGGAAAGAAATACAGTTTATTTCTGCCTTCTCTTTTCTATTCGTCAACAATTTACTAAGGTTTATGAGTTGCATTAAAACTAGTTTTGATTCTTATCAAGATGTAGAAGTATCCCTGGAATCTATTTTTGAGCATATCATTTGATCGTGGCTGATAATAATTTTTAAATATTTTTTAGACCAACATGGAGGTAATAAACAACCTTTTAAGAAACTGTTTACACCTCTAAATGTACTTTCCTATTGGATATAAGTATGACAGGGAAACAATTTGGCTATTGGTATGAAGATATCTCTACTTTTAAAATTGAGTGACTTCCTTATGTATTAGTTTTGTAGCAACTAGTTTCTCAACCTGTAGCTCTACATTCTGATCATTACTTTTTGCTTTCGAGATCAGTGCAAAGGCTACAGATGCATATGAAGGTGCAAGAAATAAAGTTGCAGCTTTTATTAATGCTTCCGAACGTAGGGAGATTATATTTACTCGTAATGGTACTGAAGCTATCAATTTAGTAGCTTATTCTTGGGGTCTATCCAACTTAAAATATGGGGATGAGGTGCGTTTTCTGTTTATTATTTTCTTTTGTATGGATTAACTTGTGAAGTTTGTGTGCTGTAATTTCTTAGGGATTTGTTATTATCATGTATTGTAGTCCAAGACATGCTTGATCGCCTCTTATAGGTTTATTCTGGCAATTTTAGTATAATAATTTGCAGTTCTTTGAGTAGTATTCAATGTTTGAATTTTTCTTGTCAAGTTCTAATTCCTGTTTTTTCAAGTTTTTAAATTTTTTAAAGCATATTTTCTAAGTTGTTTTTCTAATTAAGCTCCAATTCCTATTTATTCAATTTTACTTTTTTTTTTTTTTTTACAAAGTTTGTGTGATGCAGCCTGTTATTGCAGTTTGTTCATTTGATTAATTGTGAGATAGTAGGCATTTTACATTTTGCCTTTCTTTCTTTTAAAATTATGCCCTTTTCTAAGCGTTTGTTCTGTTTATTGCTAACTTATTAACAGATACTACTCACAGTTGCGGAACATCATAGTGCTATAGTCCCCTGGCAAATTGTTGCTCAAAAGACTGGCGCAATTCTAAAGTATGTCAATTTGACAAAAGAAGAGATTCCAGATCTTCAGCAATTGAAGGAATCTTTATCGAACAAGACGAAGATTGTAGTTGTTCACCATGTCTCAAACGCACTTGGTAGGTTGATGTCTATTTGGGACATATCTTTGAAATAACCATTTTGAATATAATATTTTGTTTTATTGTTGGAGTATGGTCTATGAAATATTCTTTTGTGAATTTAATATGTGGAATGCAAGTTACTGTTGAAAATTAACCTGGATTCTGTTGTCGCCTTCCTGTAGCATTAGGAAACCTGCCTAGTTCAATTGCAGAAATGAAGAAATAATAATATCGGGTATAATCTCAAGGGAATGATGCTCTTTTGTTGGTGTTGTTGCATGAGTTTTGTCACTTCAGACATAGATCTAACGGACAATTTAAAAAGCTATTAATATATGGAAAAATGCTTCTGCGTTTATTTTATCTTGATAAGCTTAGCTAATTCATTGTTTTCATTATGCTCAACATATGATCAAATGTCTTCGGTAATTGTTACAAACCAATCATTCATTATTCTGCTGTGGAAATTGGAGTTTGTTGCGAATTCAAAATACTGATAGATTTGGACAAATCCATGATATGCGAGTAAATTATGAGGTGTAGCTGCTCCAAATCTACCTTTTTTCTTGTGCAAATATAAGTAATGTTTATCGGAAGATGTCTGCAAGAGCAACTAAATGAACAAACTGAAAATATGTGGTTGACTTCTAAGTATGAGTTTGAGGCTGATGTTGGTAATTTTGAAGAGTTGACAAATTTCATGCCGGAAGTTCTGAAGTGGCATAATATAGTGCGGTCATAAACTCTAGTGCTAGTGTGTGATTTTTCTCTCCTCTGTGAAGAGCCTTATGTTAATCCTATTTCTGTCCAACTTAATTTGCATATAAATTTTGAGCTTCATGAAGTTTTTTGTACTTGACCTTGGCAGGAATGAATGTCCTGATATTGATACTTTAAGGGGTAACAAAATTTGTATTTGATAGTTTTGCTGCTTATTTGGGCAATAAGTCTGTTTTCAGCATAACTATAACATTCTAGTCTGATTACTCGGAGTAATAAAATTTTATTCTTGCTATGCCTTTGATTGCATTGAACTTTTTCTTAATATAGACTGCACTTAACAAATATAAATAAAAGGAGAGTAGATTATCAACATGTAAATGCTTCCTTTCCCTTTTCTTTTTTCAGGTTCTGCTCTTCCAGTTGAAGAGATCACGGCGTTGTCACATAGAGTTGGTGCGAAGGTCCTAGTTGATGCTTGTCAAAGTGTACCCCACATGGTAGTTGATGTCCAAAAGCTTGATGCTGATTTCCTTGTCGCATCTTCACACAAGGTTTGTGATTTTGGACTCAGATTGGTTCATGAGTCTATCTTTCTCGTCCAATGTATTTAGCTCTAAAGGGCTGGTCTTAGCAAGCTACATACTAAACTTCTCTCAGATGTGTGGGCCCACAGGCATCGGTTTTTTATATGGTAAAAGTGAGCTGTTGACCTCTATGCCTCCGTTTTTGGGTAAGATTATGGAAATGTCAGACTTGTGCTATGAGCATCGGCCATGCTATATTGTAGCTAGTTGCAAACAATTTAATAATGTTTTTTTTGTTGTTTACTTGGATTTTTGGGTAGGTGGTGGTGAAATGATTGCTGATGTGTTTCATGATTACTCAACATATGCCGAACCTCCATCCAGGTGAGAATCATGCTATCGCCTGTATCATGATGTATAACTGCATTTTCTTGTTGATGCACTTCTGTTATAAATTTTACTGTAAAGTGCTTAATAGTTAGGGAATTTACAGAAAAAAATGTTTTGATTGTGCACTTCTCAAATTATGCTTTTGTGGAAAGCAGCATTCTCCATGGTAGATCTGTAGCCAGAAGAAGAGATGAATTTACTGATTCAAGCGCATTGTCACTCTCTGTATTATTCAGATCATCTGGTCAAGTGTAAAATTAGTCTAAGACTGGTACACATTATCTTAGAAATCTAGATATATTTATCAGTCTTATGTTGCCATCATCTAATCAAGTATATTCTTTTCATTTTCGTGATGCTCAGATAATTATGAATTTTCGATGTGAACAATTGAGAATTTTGGTTTTAGATTTGTGAAACTAGATGTGAAGTGTCCTATTGTGCTTGATCTGTTTGATGAGGTCTAATTATGGTTCTCACAAGCGCAGATTTGAAGCTGGAACTCCTGCAATTGGGGAAGCCATTGGATTAGGGGCAGCAATTGATTATTTGTCAAACATTGGAATGCAAAGGATCCATGATTATGAGGTGGTTGCCAATCTTTTTTAATCATCCTCTTTTTATTTAAAGGCTAATTTGCTTCATATTTCGTTGTTATGCTCTTTGCTCTTTGCTCTTTGCTCTTTGCTCTTTGCTCTTACAAACATGTAATTTGTTCATACCCTTCTCAGAAAGAGTTGGCCAGCTATCTGTACCACAGCCTTCGTTCAATTCCGAAAGTGCACATTTATGGCCCTGCTCCTTCAGAAACTTCACACCGTGCTCCTCTATGTTCGTTTAATGTCGAAAATATTCATCCAACAGACATTGCAACGTTTATTGATGAACAGGTATGTGGGAGCTAAGTTGTATTTTTTTTTTGTATCCCTTTTTTTATATATTTTTCTTAGATGAGCTTGGTACTAGTTAATAGGTCCGATTATAAACAATACTAGAAATCAAATATAAGCATTATTTTTTGCCTCATCGTGCAAATATGTAAAGCTTGTTTTGTTGCCTTTATATGCAAATATGATAAAAGACCAATCGTCTCATTATTAGACATACCTTGCATTGCTATGCAATTTATGTCGAGCCTGCATAATTCATTATCTTTGAGGTTTCTAACGGCTACAGGCGATCAATATATTGCCGATTTGTTTTCTTTATATTATTCATTGAACAAGAATATATTTTATCACCTTTTTGTTGCAACGGATTTTTAATGGTTATGTTATTTCATTTAGCACGGGGTGGCTATTCGATCAGGGCACCACTGTGCACAGCTCCTACACCGCGCCTTAGGTGTCAACGCAAGTGCACGCGCGAGCCTTCACTTCTACAATACTAAACAAGAGGTGGATATCTTCATTCAAGCGCTTAAAGATACTATCGATTTCTTTACCTCCGTACACTGAGATTACCAGTTCCTTACTGTTTAGTTTCTTTTTCCTTTGTTGTAACGAAAAAACTTAAAACTTACCCATACACAAACAAAACGCCATTTTGATTTTCTCGTCTTATAATGCTTGTGCCATATTTCCACAATGTTTATAATGTATCTGATAAGACCACTTTATCAAATGGAAATAAAATATATGAATTTACTTCTTTGATTGGTGTTTGATTGTGCTGAATTCAAGCTGGTATCTCATACAACTGGGAGGGGGCTGGCGATTTCTTGCTTCTAGAATCAAAGAAAACACGAGGCGGATCGAAATCCCTGGAAAAGGGGGGAATGAATGTAAGGACCAGCGTGAGAGTTGGTCACCTGATTGATTGTGTGCGCGAAGAAAAGGTACAATAATTTGTACTGTATTGATATCTGTTTCATCCACTTGGTTGTTGAAATAGTTTCAAGCCATGTGCTCTCCAGCAACCTCCTGTTGCGAATTGAGATTATCATCATAAGTGCTTTTCCCCAGTGCTGGACCACTTTCACCCCCCATCATTCTGTTCTGCAAAATGTTGCAGTAAGTTTTTCCCTTTCTGGGCACACATTTCACCCACTCTCTTTGAAAGATTTTGTGCTGAAATGTTTCACAGCGAAATGCGCGATGCGTTCTAATTGCGGCTGTTTGCTTCGGCGCAGACAAGTTTGTAGCAGGTTGTTGAACAAAATGGGTTGCCTTTTTCATTTTGGTTTGGTGCAGTTACAATTCATCCAAGATTCTGCTGGGTGAGCCGATGGTTGTGCAGCAGATCTCTGTTGCGCTGTTGTGATCAATAAGAACTAAAATTTCTGCTCTCACACATGTAAATCGTATCATGCTGCATTTTGTCTGGTCCAATACACACATGCTGTGATTGACTTTTATTTTATTTTTTTTTATTTAATTTTATTTTCTTGTGTGGGCAGTAGTACACCCTTGAAAGAGTATGCGGCACAAGTCTCTTTCTCAGGTACGAAAAATGGAAAGAAAAAAGAAAAAAAAAAAGAAAGGGTTTTTTCATGTAGCTTAAACTTTTATTAGAATCCAACACATTCCAACTTTTCTTCTTACTTTTCCCCCACCTCTCGCGTGGATTTCTCACTCATCTGACCATTCTTTCCCCTGTCCAATCCAGGCCCAGGTTGCGCGAAATTGTTCCCTATACCTGGTATACCAGATTGTTTGTGCACCGCTAAGATAGATATAATGATTATCAACCTTTAATGAACCCAAATATTCATAAAGAAAAAGCGCATGAATTGAAAACCTATTAACTTAAACTTCATGTCACTTAATATTTTTGATTATGAGATATCTGTGACTGAATTTTAGGAGTGCGATGCGCCGTGCGTGCATCCGGCGCATGCACACACACATCCGGCCAGCCGGCCTGCCAATCTGGACCGGGCCCCACTGATTTAGCACAGATCAATTTGGGCCTTACGTGGGCCCCACTGATTCCCGCCCAATGGGCCGCTAGTGGGCCCTGCCGTCTCAATCAACATCTTCGCCGCGGACGCAGGCGCAGCAGGTTCGACACTTCTCCTGCGTTCTCATTAATTGCCGCGGGCTCGGAGTTTCTGCGGCGTCGGTGGTGGGTGGACGACTTTTTGCAGATTTTTCTGGACCGTTCGTTTGCGGGCTGGCCCGCAGTTAGTAATACTGCGTGTTTTGACTTTGTATTCATTTTTTTTTTAAAAAAAAAAAAATATTTTAAAAAGTTTTCTAAACTTCTAATTTTTTTTTGCTAGACTTGAATTCGAAATAAATAAAAGAAAATTAATTATGCTAAAAATTTGATATAACTCAAATTTAGAACTTCCCATTCTGATATCATATTTAAATTATATAAAAAAAATTATTATATTAAAGGCACGTAGGTACTCTATACGTTTTAAATAAATTAGTCGTACTTTTAACGATTCAAATTTTTAGAATTAATAACTAAGAAATATTGCAACTTAGTTGTTTTCTGAACTTGTTTCGCACATATTGCATATTATTAATTAGTTTGCGAACTTAAAAGAAAAAAAAAAAGGGAAAAAGAAATAGAATCTAATCTTTCTTAAAAAATAATAAATAAAAAGCATGGTGCCCAAATTCTTTTTTTTTCTCCCTTATTTTCAGCTTTTGCGGTTGGATTAGTTGGTAAGCATTATATAGAGTTGTTATTAGCTTTTATAAGTAAGTCACACAATAATTAATAATTGGAGAGAGAGACATATATAAACACATTGTTAAATATATATATTTTTTAAAATAATTATTTTTGATAAAATAGCATCATAATTAATTCTAAAGCTCTCTCTTAATTTTATAAGTATTTTCATATTCATTGTGCGTATATCTCCAGTAAGTACGGTAATCAAATCCTATAGCTATTGAGGCTATTTTTTTTTTTTTTTTTTTTAGACTAATTTGAATTTTTACTTTTTGCACTTTAGCATTCAAAGGAGAAAAAGATTTATTGAGTCAGATATTGTATATATATAAATAAATAAATAAATAAATAAATAAATAAATATATATATATATATATATATATATATATATATATATATATATATATATATATACTTGCTTACTATATTCAAGAGTCGATTGGTTCGATCGTAATTATAAATATAATTAAAAATATAATAATTATAATTATATAATTATATGCAGTTTGAGCACGCCATGTGAGCCTTTTCCTCTAAATATGTTTCAATTATTTACCATTTAATTTTTCTCTTTTATTTATTTATTTATTTATTTTTTTTTGACCATTAGGTCTTCTTTGTGGAAAAGCGTCGCTGTAATAGGGTGATTTTTTTTTTAAAATTTATTTTCTACGAAAATGAAACGATATGTAAGTGCGACCCACAAAATCGTATGTGCCACCATTTTTATCAAAGGAAACGTGGTTGAATAAATCTTTCTATCTCTCTGAAATTCTCAAAAAAAAAAAAAAAAAAAAAAAAAAAAAAAAAAAAAAAAAAAAAAAAAAAAAAAAAAAAACTATTTGCCATTGGATATAATTATCCCTTATATAAATCCATGGGAATAATATGTCACTCTCTTATATCATCAACTTGTTTAGAGTAGAGAGTAGGGGATAACTATTCTTATTCCAAAATGCTTACTACTTAGTTTTATTCCCATGAAGAGTTTATTACTCTTCTTGTGTATATATATATATATATATATATATATTAGGAAAATAATCGCACTAACTTTGTTTGTGATTAAATTATCTAACTATTATTTGTTTAAAATTGAATAACATAACTTACCTTTAATCGCTATGAAATTCCAGAAATTGTAGATAAAAATAAACCGAAATAAAGTTGATCCGGAAGCGTGCGAGGCACTGCCCTAAGGCGTATTTCCGTCCTTCGTGCGGATTAATCGGAGATACCACCCCAAGGTACGACCGGAACTCCCCTTCCTACGAGCACGACCGCGGAAGAGGTTGACGAAGTTTCTTTCAACACCCGATTGTAAAACAACATAAAATAAATTAAAACCAATCTTTTCACTTAGGCAGCGTTTGGTTGGGGGATAAAGAGGGAATAACCCCCTTTATCCCCCTATTCTTGCCAAACACCATACAAAAAAGACAGGGGATAAATTTTTTTTTTATCCCCTTCTTAACGGGTTATTCTAGGATAACCCGTTAAAATTTATCCCATAGGGGAGCCGGAATAGTGGAATAAGGGGGGCAGGGATTACATTTTTTCACTTTAATTTTCAATACAAAACTTTCAATACAAAAAATTAAATTTAAAAATATAATATTTAAATTTTCAATTTTAAAATTTTAAAATTACGATTTAATTTTCAAATTTTAAAATTTTAAAATTGAATTTGAATTATAAAATTTTAAATTTTCAATTTTAAAATTTTAAAATTTGAATGTGAAATTTTAAATTTAAAATTTCAAATTAAAAAATTTCAAATATAAATTTTAAAATTTAAAATTTAAAATTATAATTTACAATTAAATTTTTAAAATTCAAAATTTAAAATAAAATTTGAAAATTAAAATTTAAAATTAAAGTTTAAAATTAAAATTTAAAATTTAAAATTAAAATTTAAAATTAAAGTTTTAAATTAAAATTAAAATTTATAATTTATAATTTATAATTAAAATTAAAATTTATAATTTAAAATTTATAATTTTTAAAATTCATTTGCACTTTCATTTTTAAAATTTGCAGTAAAATATACTATAAAATAAAAATTATTATTTTTTTAGGTAAGATATAATTTATTACTTATAATTAAATTGCTTCAAATTAAATATAATTTTTAAATTAATTTTCCTACAAAAAAGATAAGGGCAAAGTTGGCATTTTGAAAAAAATTCTATCTTCTTTTTTCACTATCCTCCACTATTCCATAATTTCAACCAAACACTATTTTAGCTATTCCAGAGAATACCAACTTTTCAACCAAACGCAATTTAACTTTTATACTTCTTTATCCCGGAATAGCAAGCTATCCTAGGTATAAAAAAATTTATACCTCAGAAATTAATCCCCGAACCAAACGGGGCCTTAATAATTAACCAAGCTATATATCACTATATTTCAATATATGCCTCTGTAGCACACACCCTCTACATGTATATATATATATAGGGTGTAGTCCTGTGAACGTTGGGTTTCAATCCAACGTTCAATTAGAGGTTAAAGAACATTAAAGATAATTAAATGAAAAAACTTAACGTTGGTTTCAACCTCAACGTTAAAAAAAATAATTAACACACCTAATAAAGACAATAAAGGAGAGTAAATTAAAATTAATAAATAAGAATACATTGTAATAAATAAATTAAAAATTAATAATTATTGAGAATTTTAGAATTTAAAATTTTATTCCAACAATCCCCCACAAAATTCAAAAATATCGAAATAATCATTAAACTCAATAAATTAAAATTTAAATAAAATTATCGGGTGTTTATACTATGTAATAGGTAAGGTGTCTTTAAGAGACTTAACCTCACTTAGTGTAAACAATTTTCATCAGAAGGAATCGGAGTGAACCAGGTCTTGAACTACGTTCCTTTGACCCTGACTTCAACTGCCACACACACAGTACAGAATTCTCCGTCGCGAGTCTGTGCATTAAAGGCCATGCACAGTACCTTGATTTTTCATAAGAATTTCTATGGACAGCCCACATCTCATAGTCGCGGCCTTATACGAATATTCTTATATAGGTGGTATCATCCAGGGATGTGTGTCGAGTCACATCTCGCAAAAATTATTGCCTCGGATTCCATTAAGAGCTGTAAGCTCAACCTCAACCACTACACAGAGTACTACTCATCATAGGGATGGACTTGGAACTAAAGTTCCTCTGAATAAACTGTAGAAAGTGCTCTTTGGCCAACCTGACAGCTTGTTTTTACCACATTGAACCTTCTTCAAGGGATCTCCTATCACAAAGGTTGGGTTCCCACTGCAGGAAGGCCCTTTATGGGCAAAGTCCCATCCCCCTCGATGACTCTAGGACCTTAGTCCTATTCAGGCCTTTCGTCAAGCAGTCTGCAAGATTCTTTTCAGATCTGATAAAACTCAAAGAAACAACATTATAAAAATTAGACATCTAACAAATTCTTGTCTCAATTTTATATGTCTATTAGCTTTGAAATTTATCAATTTCATTTTACAAAAACTTAATTGCAGCTTTAGAATCACACCGAATAGAAATAGATTTGATGTTCAAATAATCAGAAATTCAATTGGTATCGTTGTACAGAACAACCAACAAATTTGAGTCCATAAGATATATTACTTTTAAATTAACGAAATACTTTCTCTCGAGCAATCTAATGAATCATACTAGGATCAACAGAAATATGAACAGTTGAACAATCAGGATATCCAAATATATCAAGCTGATAAAAAACTTTCCCCCACAAGTTCTGAGATACATCAGAACTTAAAAATATAACATCAACTATGTCTAATAGGGTTTGGTTCAATCTCACTAAATCGGTATTAGTTTTCTATTCTGATTGAAGGAAGTGCAAACCTAATTTTAATAGTTCTCTAAGTTCATAAGCAAATCTGGATAAAATTGAAATAAATTGTCCAGTAGACAAATAGCTTGATAGGTATCTAAGTTTGAAACATTTTAGATAATCTAATTGAGAGAATAATTTTTTTTTTTTTTTTTTTAAGACTAGCAACTATGAGCTACAAAAAAGATTCAATAAATCTTTTAATATTATTATTATTTGTTTTAATATATATATATAAAACAAATACACATTGTTTAAGATTTTAATATTAATCTTTTATCTCAGTTTGTTCAATAGCAAACAGATGACCCAAACAATTAAGATTTGAATTTGATTTAAATATTTTCGGATATAAATGCAATCAAATAAAATATGTAAGCTGCAGTAAATAATATAAGATTAAACTAAAATATGTAAATTATGCTTTCTGCTTACTGGTTATGAATCTTTATCAAAAAAATTCCTGTAGATAAAACTGTATAAAAATGTATGTTTTTTTTTTTTTTTTTTCTCTTTTTCTTTTCTTTTCTCGGAAGCTAAAACAGTAAATAAATTTTTATTTATTTTATTTTATTTTATTTATTTTACTGTAGCTAAAAAATGAAAACAGTAAAATATACATATATATATATATATATATATATATATATATATATATATATATATATATATATATATATATATATATATATATATATATATATATATATATATTAAATAATTTTAAAGAGAGCAAATAAATCACAATAATCTATATGCAATTTAAAATTTTAAAATGCTAATTCTAATATGTTTAAATTTGAATGTTAAACATACTAATAAGTTGACAACAAAATTATATGTAATATGCAATTATTTTTTCGGATTAGCACTAGTTAGATTTAATCAGAAACAAATCGGAATTACGCCTTAGACTGTTAGGAAAATAATCGCACTAACTTTGTTTGTGATTAAATTATCTAACTATTATTTGTTTAAAATTGAATAACATAACTTACCTTTAATCGCTATGAAATTTCAGAAATTGTAGATAAAAATAAACCGAAATAAAGTTGATCCGGAAGCGTGCGAGGCACTGCCCTAAGGCGTATTTCCGTCCTTCGTGCGGATTAATCGGAGATACCACCCCAAGGTACGACCGGAACTCCCCTTCCTACGAGCACGACCGCGGAAGAGGTTGACGAAGTTTCTTTCAACACCCGATTGTAAAACAACATAAAATAAATTAAAATCAATCTTTTCACTTAATAATTAACCAAGCTATATATGACTATATTTCAATATATGCCTCTGTAGCACACACCCTCTACATGTATATATATATATATATAGGGTGTAGTCCTGTGAACGTTGGGTTTCAATCCAACGTTCAATTAGAGGTTAAAGAACATTAAAGATAATTAAATGAAAAAACTTAACGTTGGTTTCAACCTCAACGTTAAAAAAAAATAATTAACACACCTAATAAAGACAATAAAGGAGAGTAAATTAAAATTAATAAATAAGAATACATTGTAATAAATAAATTAAAAATTAATAATTATTGAGAATTTTAGAATTTAAAATTTTATTTCAACAATATATATATATATATATATATATATATATATATATATATATATATATATATATATATATATATATATATATATATATATATATATATATATATATATATATATATATATATATATATAAGTGTACATCTTATAAGGGGTGTACATCTTACACCCCACCCCATTCTGGGGTGGGGTGAATTTTACTGGTCACATCATGTGATCAGTGGAAGAAGCCCCACCCCAGAATGGGGTGAGGTGTAGGATGTACACTCCTCATGGGGTGTACACCTAGCACCCCCATAGTATAAATCCTAAAAACTACTATAATCCTAACCGCACATTCTTTCATCCAAAGAATAAAAATTTATGAGTATGAAAAATTTTACTTATAAGAATATAGTAGCCGAACCATATATATATATATATATATAGTGTAGTTTTATTCAATGTCTCACTTATTTATCATTTTACTTTAAGAATCATAGAGAATTATATATACTTTTAGCTCAAAATTTAAATTTACTTAGGCGACCGTCAAGAATTTTGGAATTTTTATTTAGTTATTTTATAAAAATTTATAAAATAAATTAGTTTTTAATTCAAAATTTTACAGATCCAACTCATGAGAGTGTGACTCTATTTTTGTCGCGTATAAGCCAAATTTTTATTCACCCAGGCAAAAGCTGGATTAGGTCAAGTGATCACCACAATAATTTTATCATATCACATTAATTTAATAACATAAAATATTAAATTATTATAAAATATATTTTATTACAACAGCTTAATTATACCACTGTAATAAATATAAATCATATTATTTATTCATTTATTACTATAAGACATGATAGAGTTTTGAAGTAGCAATTAACCCCAATGATGGGACAAGAGTAAATGTAGATGGTGAATGGAAGTACAAGTATATATTGTGAGGTGTGCATCAACCAGTGTTTTATTTGTCCATGTTATTTACATGTGTAGGATTTCAAAATCAATTGCAATGTTAGAGAATCTCTCTCTCTCTCTCTCTCTCTCTCTCTCTCTCTCTCTCTCTCTCTCTCTCTCTCTATATATATATATATATATATATATATATATATATATATATATATATATATAGTTCCACTATTATATTTTTATGAATAAATTTTTTTCGTATTTATAAATTTTCGACTTTTAGATGAATAAATGTACGGTTAGAATTATAGTGGTTTCTTATTATTTATACTATTTTATCAACAATCCAGTAAATCCTAGGGGAGACTATCATCCTAACCGTATATCCCTTCATTCAAGAACGAAAAAGTTATAAGTATAAAGCGGTTTATATTCATAAGAATATAGTAGCTCTACGCTATATATATATATATATATATATATATATATATATATATATATATATATATATATATATATATATATATATATATATATATATATATATAGTCCGGCTATTATACTATTAATAGTACGAAGTCATTGGTACTATCAAATTTTCTACCCTTAGATCAATCGCTTTGATTATTTTCACCCGTTAGATTTTACTATTTTCCCAACCATCTAATAAACCCAAGGGGCCCACCATCATCTCAACCACACATTTTTTAATTTAAGAATTAAAAACTTAATAGTACCAATAATTTAATATTATTAATAGTATTTCAGCCTAGCTATATATATATATATATATATATATATATATATATATATATATATATATATATATATATATATATATATATATATATATATATATATATATATATATATATATATATATATATATATATATGAAAATGCTATGTGTACACCCGTAAGGGGTGTACATCTCACACCCCCACCCATCTAAGGGTGGGGGTGTGATGATGGATCACTTGATGTGACCCGTAAAAAATATCGTCATTATTAAAATGGTGGAGATGTATGATGTACACCCCTTCGGGGTGTACATGTAGCATTGCTCATATATATATATATATATATATATATATATATATATATATATATGCTCACTCCTATTTATGTGCAAGTAAAGTAAATGTCCAATAAAATTTGCTTCAATTAGGAAATTAGTGTGACTCATGTAGAGCTCTCATACTGTAGTTTTTTTTTTTTCACTCTTAGAATGTTCAAATCAATAATCCACATCATTAAATATGATTTATAATTTATGAAATTTTTAAAAATAAAATTTTAATTTTTTTCGACATCGTTTACTTAGTAAGTAAATCATATCAAAATGAACAGTAAAAATTAAATAATTTTTAAGATTTGAAGGTAGGGCTTTTGAATTCAAGATTTAAAAGACTGATCTTGATTTAAATAATTTAAAATATTTTCGATTAAAATTTGAATAAATTTAAATTTTTCTACACCGTTGAACTATAAATTCGTTACAGTAGTCATTAAAAATTAATAATTTTAAAATAATTTATTCTATATAAAAAAAATATATAAAAAAATATATTATTTTTTTTAATATTTTAAATCACTTTTAACGATATGTATTAATTTAAACACTTTAAAATTAAAAACAAAATAACAATACTAAAACTTGGGTACTATAAATAATACAGGAGTGACTCATCACTCCCATAGATTCCACACTTCCAAATCAACTGGTCCTGTATGGCACCCTATCTGTAATATTCTAAGTAGCTAGCTCCTAGGCAAAGCATTTGTTTTTTGGTTTGGTACTTTGGTGTGTTTTTTTCCTTTTTTTTTTTTTTTTTTCTTTTTTTTAAGTGTTGGAGAATTAAGAGCTCGATTCCTTACGTCTGTATTCCAAACACCTTCGATAATAAAAAAAAACAAGTCAAGTTTACCATCAGCTGGACGCTTTAGGGGCGGTTTAGAAATGAGTTAGAATAGAGAATAAGAGGATATTCCTTTTGTTCTTTCAAACATATCTGTAATCAATTGGTATGACTTGTTCCAGTATAATTAGAATAAGCTGAAATTACTGTTCTCACTCTTCCGAGACACTGTCTGTCACTTCATTATTACATAATAAAGTTGAGGGCAAAAATATAATTTACCCTAACTAATATTCTTTATTCATCTTATTCCTCATTATCATACCAAACACAAAATCTCTTATTCCTGAAATTATTCCAAACGTTTTTTTATATTAGTTCTGTACTTTATACTTATCCCTGAATTAGCTAGTTATGTCTTAACCCGTTACCAAACGGGCTTACGACAATAACAGTCAGTAAATTTGATGATCTCGTTGTTGTACCGAGGATTCTCATCAAAATATATTATTTGAACTAAAATCTGAATTTTTCAAACACATTTCACTATTACACCACTAGAATAATATTAAGTACCTACTTGAATTGCAAGATATATATCGATTATTAATTTTTTAGTCATTAGATTAAGAGATGTGCGGTTAAAATAATAGTGGTCTTTTAGAGTTTAGTGGGTGGTTGGTTGAATAATAAAAATTATAGAAAACTACTATAATTCCAACCGCATATCCTTTCTTTCAAAAGATAGAAACTTGGTAGTACAAATTGGTTGGTGCTACAGTATTCCAGCCGGACTATATATATATATATATATATATATATATATATATATATATATATATATATATATATATATATAACATCTAGATGTCAGGGATATAGACACGGGACATGAAACACGACATGACTCGAACATAATAATTCGGTCATTTTAAAAAAAAATTAAAACATGAATGCGACCTAGATACCACTAATAAAATATAATATTATTAATATAATAAAATATATTTATTTTATGTAAAATAATAATTTTGTTAAAATATTATTATATTTTTTATATAAATAAAATTTCATAAATTTTTTATTAATAATTTATATATTGTAAGAAAAAATTTCAGAGTATATAATTTATTTATATTGTTCAAAAAATTTATATTTATTTATTAAAAAGTCAAAATATGAGTTAGGCTTGTGTGTTTTTAAAAGCACGGAAGCTTTCGTGCTCCAAGTTATTTTCAATATTAGGACTTCCGAATGAATGGTCAATTTCGTTAAACTTGATTTAGAGTATTTAAAAGGTCTAATTTTTTTCTTTTTTGTAATTTTTTGACATTATATGCCCAGAGATCAAAAAGACTCAGAATCAATAATTTTAATGATTGTGGTGAGCCGTTTACAAGTTTAACGGTGTAGAAATATTCAAATCACATAAAGTTTTGATAGAAAATTCTTTATACTATATAAAATAAGATTAATATATTTGATTTAAAATTTTAGTATTATATTATTATATTTTGTAAGATTTTTATTCCAGCCGTTGATTTTGAGCCATTTCGATTAGTAGATAAATATTATTGAAAAATCATAAAATTTATTTTTTAAATACTTCAAATATTTTAAATCAAGTATAACGGAACCGATCGTCTATTTGAAAGTTTCAACATCGAAAATAATTTGAGAGCATTGAAGCCTCCGCTCTTCTAAAAGCACACAAGTCCTAGTATATATATATATATATATATATATATATATATATATATATATATATATATATATATATATATATATATATATATATATATATATATATATATATAGAGAGAGAGAGATAGGCTGGAATGTTATCAATAGCAAACTTGTCCGTTTGCCACCCATTTATTTTCGATGATAGAGCATTCAAATCTACAATTGACACCGTTAAATATAATCTACACCATTTAAACTATTTAGAATTTAAATTTCATAACACATATCTCAATACAAATTCAATAATAAAAAATTTATAAGTATAGTTAGATTTGTACTTTTAAAAGTATATATATATTTTTGGTGCTATTAAATTTTTTACCCTTAGGATGAGAAGATGTATGATTAGGATGATAGTGGGTACCTAAAATTCAGTAGGCGATTGAAAAAATAATATAATTTAAATTATAAAAATAATCTAAAAAATAAATTTAATAGTGAAAAATTTGATAGCACTAAATATTTTATACAATTGATAATATATATAGGGTTAATTGCATACATGTCCCTTCAAATATGTCGAATTACAAATATATCCCTGCAAAATTCAACTTTTCATATTTATCCCTTCAAAAATCCACCGTTATTCAAATATGCCGCTACCGTCCATCTCTGTTAAAAAAGTTGATTTAACCCTAGGTTAAATGCTTAACCTGGGTTAGATTAAAAATTGAATTTACATATTTACCCTTTCCATATTATACCTTAAAAAAAAAAAAAAAAAAAAATATTTTGATGATAGAATTTTATAATTTTTGGAGAGGGGCATTTTTGTAACAAGTATAATGGTATTACTTTTGGAGGGATATATTTGTAAGGGGGCAAAAAAGTCATTTCACATTGAATCTGTTAAAAAATAAACAGATTCCAAACGGGGATTAACCAGAGGGGCATATTTGAATAACTTTAGATTTTTGAAGGAATAAATATGAAAAGTTGAATTTTGCAGAGATATATTTGCAATTCGATATATTTGCAGGGACATGTATGCAATTAACCCATATATATATATATAGTCCGACTACTGTATTTTTATGAATAAAATCTCTTCATACTCATAAGTTTTCGGCTCTTAGATGAAGGAATGTATGGTTAGGATTATTATGGTCCCCTATGATTTATACTATTTCACCAACAACCTAGTATATTCTAGAGAAATCACTATCATTCTAACCGCACATTCTTTCATCTAAAAACGAAAAAGTTATAAGTATAAAAAAAATTATACTCATAAGAGTATAGTAGCCATAAGCACCTCCCTTCGATTCGTCTCACGTGGCACTTTTAATTTTATCGGAGAACTATAATATCATTCTCCAGAATTTATTTTTTTCTAAAAAATTTTAGTATTAAAAAATATTTAATGCATTGATAAACACAAAATTAACACGTATCATTTATTTTTTTCTAAAAAATTTTAGTATTAAAAAATATTTAATGCATTGATAAACACAAAATTAACACGTATCACAGGAGATCGAAAGTTATCCTTGTTTCTGAATCATATGTGCAAAATTGAAAATTTAGAAAAATAATTTCTCATTGATTAAAAATAGACATATTATAATGAGTGGAGCTTCGAGGAATTAGGATTGAATCAAGCTGAATTTGAATTTGAATTTAAATTTGAATTGATGAATTCGGTTTGACTTTCAGTTGAAATGGAAAAAAAATTCCGAGACCAGAAATTTCAGCCAAAATCTTCGTGGAAGTCTCGAGTCTCAACCAAAGAAATAAGGAGGTATAACTATCAAGATTTCAACTGTTATTAAAACTATGAAAACTACTCATCAAAACTACCGTACTCTCAACTAGAATACAAAAATTAATTCTGCTTTAGAATGTGTTGGAAGCAAATTACGATAATTCCGATAAAAACTCTAAAACAAAAAAAAACAAACCAAAATATTTGATTAGCAGATTTATATTTAATATTCTTTAATCTTTGTGCAGCAGATTTAATAATTAATTTGTGCTTCTCAATTGATTCAGAGTAAATTGAGATATTCTTTTTTAAAAAAATAATATTATTTATACATTTCAAAATAAATATATAATATTTATTTTACTTATTTGGAATGTATATAGTATACTTTTATTTGATTTTCATAAATATATTAAATTATTTTAAATTCTTTTATAAATAAAAAAAAATATTTTTATTTTGATGTAAAAATCAAACATTATTATTATTATTTTTTTTGTTGTGTATGAGACTCCCTCGGCGACACGTCACCTCGAGAAACTGAGGCCATCCACGTGTCACCGAGCGAAGTTCCTGCCACGTGTCAACCCAGTCACAACGCTTATACACGGCACGGGCGCGGGCGCCAAAAGTGGAACCCATCTCCGAAAAATTAATTAGCAAAGGAAAAAAAAAAAAAAAAAAAAAAAAGGAAAAAAAAAAAAGAAAAAGAAAAAAGGAAACTTTTCCAATAAATTTTTTTTTTCTTTTTTTTTTTTACTCATCATCTCGATAATATAATTGTCTTACATGCCTCGAAGAAAAACTATCCATACTCACTCTCATTCAACACCCCCCTCCCCAAAAACAAAAACATTAAAATTAATAATAATTTCACACTTTTCCACGTCACTAAAAAAAAGAAAAGAAAAAAAAAAACGTAACGCGCAAGCAATCCCTGCGCATCCTCACCTCCCCCACTCACACTTTCTCCTCTCTTTCTCTCTCTCTCTCTCTCTCTCTCTACTCGACAGGACACACAAAAAGTATGACGTAAATTGACCATTTTTTTTTTATAATAATAATTATTAATTATTATTAATAAAAATAAAAGTAAAATAAATATCTCAAAAATCCCGCCACTCTCTCTCTCTCTCTCTCTCTCTCACTCGCTCTCTCTACCAAAACCTCGCGGTAGTAATCGCCCAAACTACGCGACTCGTTCAAAATCGACTCAAGGGCAATTTCGTCATTTTGAAAAAGAGAAAAATAGGGGAAAAAAAAGGAAAAGAAAAAGAGAGAGAGAGAGAGAGAGAGAGAGAGAGAGAATCAAACGGCGATGATCTCCGAGGCGAAAACGTCCGCGTCGAAATCGGTGAACTCGGAAGCCGAGAAGTACGGCAAGGGGCGGTAGTAGTCCGTGAGCAGCGTGTCGAAGCCGAAGCCGAGGCCGAAGCCGAAGGGGTCAGTTTCGGGGTCGAAGAAGGAGGCGGTGGACGCCGCCGGAGTGTCGTCCGTGCAACGGAGCACCGAGGTTGGGGAGCGGTGGGGCGCGGAATCGCCGTTAGAGGGGGCGTTGCTGGAGGGGGGATCGGAGGCGGGGAAGTTGGTGATGGCGTTGGGGCCTTTGAGGCGGATCGCTGCGTTGTCGTAGACGGTGGCGGCCTCCTCCGGAGTGTCGAACGTCCCGAGCCAAAGACGCTTCCGCTGCGTCGGATCGCGGATCTCCGCCGCCCACCTCCCCCACGGCCGCCGCCGCACTCCGCGGAAGCGCTTCTCGCCGCATCGCTCCCCCGCCGCTGCCTCCTTCGCCAGTGGCCTCGAAATCACCCTGCGCCGCGGCGCCGGCGCGCGCGGGCCCGGGGCGACGTTGATCTCGACCTCGCGCACGTGCCTCCGCACGCGGCGCCGTGGCATCGGGCGCCGGGGCTCGTCGTCCCCTGAGGAGGAGTCTGTGGCGTCGGCGTCGGCGACGTAGATCCGCACGATCCGCGCCGCCCTCCGCGATCTCCCCGCGGATTGGATCGTCTTCCTCTGCGCGACCACGTGATCGGAGAACTCCGCCTCGTCGCGCGCCATACCCGAACGACGGCCCGGATCCATCACTCCAAGCCACAGTTCG
Source organism: Tillandsia leiboldiana (assembly GCA_029204045.2). Lineage (NCBI taxonomy): Eukaryota > Viridiplantae > Streptophyta > Magnoliopsida > Poales > Bromeliaceae > Tillandsia > Tillandsia leiboldiana. The sequence continues at coordinate 2,588,388 of CM055066.1, forward strand.
ATCGATCCCGAGCTACTATCCTCGGATTCATCAAAAGCCACGCAAATCGCAGGTAATCCCCTTCGTTTCGATCCCAAAATCCCAAAAAATAAAGATCGAAATTAGGGTTTAAACTAGGGTTTTAGTTGAGAAGAGAGGGGGGGGAAGAGGGAGGGAGAGAGAGAACCAGAGAGGGAGAGAGAAAATGGAACGGAGACAGAAATGAGTCGCAGGAGAAAAACGAGGGAAAGGTTGAACGGAGAAGGGGTATTTAAGGAAAATTTCGGGGCCCTCCTCCACTACCATTTTTTTTTTTTTTTTTTTTTTGGCGTTACCATTTTACCCCGCCAGCTGTCACTTTTTGACGTGGCACAATGATAATTTACTCAACCCGCGAAATTCCCGAATTGTCACTGGCACCGAAATCTACGGACACGTGGATGGACCTCGTCCGCAGATTTCGAGATGGACGGTATAGTGCACCGTAACCGTCCGGTGCAGCACCTGCCACTCCCAGTGCCACTGCCACTACAGTTGAAATGGTGTCAGAGCAATTACTTAGTATGTCCCGGTGTAATTCGGTAATTTCGCTTGTCAAGCGAGCTAAGCTCCACGAGATAACCGTAGGGGTACTTTCGTAATTTCGAGTGTACCTCCACCTGTCACAGACTCCGCAGTGTAGCATCCTCCGTTTTGCACCAGTCGGCACTGAAATGCCGTTTCCATGTACTTCAAAAAAGTGCTGAAGGTTCATTTTCAAATCTTTCTAAAATTACTCCACCGGTAATTTCGTTTGCACCCGTCGGCACTGACTCAGAATTTTTATTTTTATTTATTTATTTTTTTTTTATTTTTTTTTTTTTTGGAGGTATTAATCTCTCAGTACCACAGCCTTTATAATTATTTAAATTTTTTTGGTGTGAAAAATTATAAAATTATTCATCTTTGAAGGCTCAAGATTAGGGATGTCGGTGGATACGGATGTCTCAAATTTTATCCGAATTCAAATTCAGATAAAATATAGTTTTTCGATGTTAAACGAATATGGATTCGAATATGAATATAAAAAATGAAAACTTTACGAGTTTGAATTTGGATATGAATTTTGACGGTACCCGACTCGAATTCGAACCTAATCTGAATCTGAATTGATTTTAGTATAAATATTTGATATTATATTTAAATTTATATTTTAAAAATTTAGATTTAACTTAATATGTTTTGAAATATTTTAAAGAGTAAAAAAAAAATAATTGTTTTGGATTTGAATTTTTGAATTCGGATTCAGATTTTGAATTTTTGATCGGATTTCGGATTTGAATATGAATTTTTAAAAATCTCCGAATTCGAACTTCAGATTTGATAGTTAGTTTGGATTCAAATTTTTAAAAATCCGTCCCGAATCCATTCTGTTGACATCTCTACCGGACCGTTGTTAGATAAATCGAAAGATTTAGCATAGATGGTGTTGAGCTAGAAACTCGCAGTCGAAATTTTTTAAAGTTTATTTTGATTTCTATATTACTACGGCACACTGAGAACATTAAAATAAAAATATATATATATATTTGATAACTGTAAAATTAGAAATAAAAATGGGAGACAAAATTTTTCCGTATATTTAATTATGGATCTCGATTTTGAAGATAATAAATGTGCCGTTGAGTTTAATATATTTTAGGCGACTTTTCCGCATTCCTGTGTAAAATTATTTTTAATTTTTTTTTTAAAAAATATTATTAATATTTTTTTAATTATCTAAAACTATCACTAATACCCTCTCCAAAATATATAAAATTATGAGCAATATATATTATTAAAAATTCAAAGTAATACGATGGCAGTAACCAGCGGGAGAATTAAAGCACGGAGTAACTTTTTAACCACCAATGGTGGGCGAGAACGGAGAGGGACAGTTTCGTCATTTCGCTCGGACGTTAGCGGCGGCCACGGCGGGGCGTTAAGCATCGCCACGTGGCGGGGCACGTGCGTAGTGGTGAGGCGTGAGCACGCTCGGAGATTATTATTGGTCGGCCCCTCACGCGAGTGGGGAGGGGGGTGGGGAGCGAGAATTTTTTTTTTTTTTTTTTTTTTTTTTTTTTTTTTTTTTTTTTTTTTTTTTATGTTCACTCAGAGCGTGACGGGTGAAACGCGCACATGGAAATTTTTTAACTGGATATGTGGAATGTTAGTTACATATATATCATATCAAAGAGGGAATTTAAATTAAATTAAATTAAATTAAAACAAAATAAAAAATGTGTTGAACTTATTTGGAATATAAATTTTATTTTGATTTAAAATTTTCATTTATTTAATTTGAATGGGTAATTAATATTTTGATTTTAAAGTTTAAATTAATTATTTATTTTACTAAATTTATAGTTGCGAGAATTATATCAAGTGCATTAAGAGCTCGTTAATATCTTATCATCGAAATTTGACAGGTAAATTTTGATAGTACGTACCACAAATCAGATATAAATTTCGTCCGATAAATTTAAGTATTTGATTTGATTTACTTTTTATTTTTTTAAAAGTTTGAACTGCATCTTTTGTTACAATAGTAAAAATATAGTCACATAAATTAGATGTGATAGTTTAATTAGGTAGTATAAGAACAATTCAATGGCTCAAATCAAAGAAATTAAAATGTTAGATAGTGAAATTCAATGAATCATAATTTAGATAACTTTCCAACATTTTTTTTTAAAAAAAAAAAAAAATCTAAAATCCATAAGCTATAGGACAAATTGACAGTGACATTTTTATGCAAATTTGAATTAAAAATTTAATGAATGATATATCTTAACAAGTTGAAACAAAGTGGATTCCTTTTTGCTTTGACTTAAGATTTTTGCAGCTATTTTATTTGATTCAACCACACAAATTAGAAACATCATTACTTTGTTCCAATTTATGAGCGTGTTATCAGATATCTCAGAAAATGTTTAGGACCAGCTCTAATAATAAGTTGCAGTTATTAGTTGGAAAATTATATTTTCAAATTAATTCTTTTAGTCAAATATAATTTAAATCCGAAATACTATAATGTAATATTCTATTATACTGTTAACAATAAAATATATATCAAAGTTTAGACGAAGTCTGAGAATGTCGAGACGTGCGTAAGCACTGTCCTAGAAGCAAGATTGCTCCTCCACGTGCGAGGCTTCGGCAATCACCCATAGCGATACAACGATCACTCCATCCCGTCGGCAACGACTCCGGGATGGTGCGTAGCGAACCCAACAGCTTTCAGAAATTCAGCAAAAGTAAGACTCGAAATGTTAAAAGAGAAAAAAGGTAAATCTCAGTGTAATAGAACTCTATAAAATAGAGGAGTAGTATGTTATAGCTTAAGTAAGTAACCAAACTCTCTTGCTCTCTATATAAAGAGCCCAAAATGAGAGAGCGCATTAACTCACCAGGGGACAAGGTCTCTTTTGGGCAGCCCACAAGCTACTTCCCAAGGAAAGCTCTTGGGTAGCCCGAGATGCCACTTTCTAAGATTGGCTAAAAAAAAATTCAAAGATCAAAACATAAATTTAAAATCACCTAATCCAATAAAACCCAACAATTATCCTCCAATTTGACAATCAAATAGTAGGTTAAGAATAGTCTTAGAAAGTACTAATGGTTCTTTTCTAAAATAAAAAATTTAATAAATTATTTAGTGTGCGCCGTGTCGCATCCATAATATTTAGTGACTAATCTTTTGCCACATTTCATATGTATTAATGTCTATTAAAAATAAATAAATTAATTTGATTTCCAAGTACACAAAAATAGAACAAAAAAACAGGTAGATGAACATATAAATCATGATGTACGAATGTACCAACTGCAAATAATAGCTAATTACCTGCCATTAATGAGACAAAATAAGATTCCCTTTGGTGGTTTAATTACATCCATTGCGAAAATTAGAGTGGCTCATAATGTGCCAAAGAAGATCAATGTGCGTTGTAACCAAACCACAGTTAGATTTTGATCTGAGATTAGGGCCACTGTGATGAGTTCAAGATCGAAGGATTTTTGCGTATTTGTATATAACAGGCTATTTTATATTGGATAAATCATATATTTGGTTTTTAAACTTTGAGATCCGTGACATTTTAGGTTTTCAATTTTAGTTCGTTGTAGTTTTTGTTCCAATCGTGAAGTGCGTGACACTCTAATTTTTAAATTTTAATTAATTATAATTTTTAATTTAAACTATTAGATATGTAAAATTTTAGATTTTTAAATTTTTTAATTATAGTAATATTCTAGTTGATAATGCAATAATAATTAAAATAAATAATAATTTAAAAGATTCGAGAACTAAAATAATATATACCTTATAGTTCGAATCAGAAATTTCAACTAACTAAAATTTGAGAACAAAAATATCACGGACCTCACAGTTCGGTTTAAAAATTACAATTTATTAAAGTTTAAGAACTAAAGTGTCAGGTGCTTCATAGTTTGAGGACCAAAAGTGTAATTTACTGTGAAAGTTTCTGGTTTGAATTTTACTGATTCCATAGTAGTATTCAAATATATACCTATTACGAGGACTAAGGTGCAATTCGGAGATAGTACAGGGACTAAACATAAAATTTAATTAAAATAAAAAGTGTACGGATGGGATATTACTGGATCAAGTGTTTTTGGACGCACGTGTCGACGTCCGTGCGAAGGGGTGTGGAAAAAGGGCACAAAGGCCATGTGAATTATTTGAAAAAGACCAAATTAATCTCCACCGTCCATTGAAAGATCACGCGCCCACGCACCGAGCCGCCGCCCCGGACAAATATTGCATGCACCCGGTGTACCACCACATACCATGCACCGAACACTTAAAATCCTATCGCAAACAATGCACATATTATTATTATTATAAAAATCCTATAATTAACCTTTAATTTACCGTTAATTTTTTAATCCAATAAATAAGTTTTCAGAGGCTTAATTACTCCATTTGCACCTAAACTTCAATTTGTTTCAATTAAGTTATTAAAATTTAACTTTAATTATTTCAACTGGATTAGTATTTGAATTTTAATTAATTTTTCTGATGAAATAATGATAAAACGGTGTTGGTAATAGCTAAATCACTTATTACTACACTATTTATTTAAAAATTTATAGAAAATTTAATCTCACGGCCTAATTTAATAATTCAATTAAATGTAAATTAAACTATGATGTTTATTTTTTAATGTTTATCCAAAATTATAAAGTGTGGTGCATGGGTTGTGTAATAACCCTAGAACGCTGACTCACGTTTGACCCTTTCTGGCCTATTAATTAATTAATTAATTAATTTACTTTTTTTTGTGTATTTTTTAATCTCTAGTGGTTAAGTTCGAAATTATATAATAAGAGGAGGGGATCTTTGGAAAATGACATAGCTCCATGCTTCGAAGTTTCTGATTTTGTCCTGTAATTTAATTTTATATATTTAGTTAATTATTGTTTTATTTATACTAAAATGAATGATTTGGTCCAAGCATTAATTCCTTATTTTATATATATATATATATATATGAATGGATTGGATTAAGGATAGGGTGGGATTATTTTATGCCAATTTTAAGAGAAACAAATTGGGCAACCAAGTTCAATATATATATACATAAAAGATTAAACATTTATATCTAATATCTAATAGTTTAAATTAATAAAAAAATATATAAATCAGGCAATTAATATTTGGATTAACATAATCTAACTTTGCATGCGATTGTGTTAAGATTGAGTTCCATGAACTTACACTCTGCCTCCCATATATATTTATATAATTATGATTGGGAGTTTAGATGATGTTATAAATTTGGTATCAAAATAAGTACTAATTTTGTCGAAGCTACGAATTTAATCTCTGAGATGTAAAAAAGACCTTTAAAAGTCAATGTCACTGAGACTTGGATTTGACCATGCATGAACATGGAATGCCCATGCATGTAGCTGAGAATCTTTATCCAAAACCCTAAATATATATACCTTTTTTTGCCCCAAACATTATGAATAAAATTGACATTTCTAAAGTGCTATAATGCTGGGTTGTATGGACCACATGGATGTGAGCTTTTCAATTCCTTGGAATAACCAAATACAAACAATTAGGAGAAAATATTCGTAGTAATCCATTGTTGATTAGGGCACTAGCCTTTTTTTGTCAAGATTTTGCATACCGATGTTGGAACTATACAGCATCACTAAAAGCTAAACTTAATCTGTTAGAAAATGATACCTTTAACTTATACATTCAATATTTCTCCGCACCTTCGGAGCTCGAGGAAAAAAAACTAAACTAAATTGCTCTACTCTGATACTATGTTTAAAAACTTAAACGGCTGAAGAATGATATTTTTAATTTATTTAAACGATATTGAAAATTAAACACCTTTAGATGTATCTTGATCATCTTTTTGAAGTATTTAATTTTTTTTTATTTTAAAGAAACTGTAAGGACTCAAGCCATTCAATCTTCCCAAACTCTCTTACCTGCTTTTACATCATGCAAGTTGGTGTGTAGATACAAACCACTGCAAAAGTTCATGTGATAGTAAGTGAATGGGACTGATCAGGAAGCTTCACTGAACATAGCTAGAGATTTGGCACTGTCACACCATTTTCTTCAATAATTAGTATTATAGTTAAAAGCAACATCAATTATTAAAATTTTAATCTAATATCATTTGAAAAGTAAGAGGGCCAACTTGTTGCTTGAATAATGTTGAAAGGTATTGGCTTGATCTTGGACTAAGTAAAAGATTAGTGAGCAATGCTTCGAGCACCGCAGAAAAATCTCCTAAATTATTATTGGTGAGTCTGCAATTTTATATATATAATAAGCAGCAAAATTGGACCAAAATTTAAAACTTTAGTGGGTAAAATAAGTAATGACACTAATCAATTCATGCTTACTATACATAGAATGCATGCAATCTAATATTTTACATTCAATATTACCACCGTCGTGGAAAATAATAAAATACATAAAAATACAAAATGTGAACTCATCAATAACACTTTAGGAGAATCTTATGAAATAACCATAGTGAAACTTGTAAGTCAGAAATTGCAAGGAGCAATAATTGAAGCCCCATAAAACACAAACTCATTTAGTCATTGGTTGAAGGGACAGGTGTTCTTAATTAATCCTAAGGTGTGGAAAAATGTAGTGGTAGTCAACTTTAGTAGTATTTGTGGAACAACCATGTGCTCCTTGTCCTTTTTATTCTTTGGAGTTCTCTATTTTTATTTTTCAATTATTGATATTACTATAAAATTAGGTTATTGAAACACATGTTTATAATATTTTTGTATAAGTGTTCTATTTATATTTCATCTATATCCAAAATTAGATTATAGAGACATATTTTTGAGACACATTATAAAAATGTATCGCTATACACCATAGCGACGACACATATAACAACACTAACAATAAGTATCGGTATTTTTGTCAACGATATTTTTTTTAGATTTTAAAAATACTTAAAAGTGTCGCTATACTATAATTTTATTGTAGTGTGGTTGGACAAGCATATATAGTAACGAATATATATATATATATTAGTTTATACACGTGCGATTCACATATAAGAATCTGGATAAATAAAAAATATTTATAATTTATTGTGTATGTTTATTTTTATAAATCAAATTATTTGTAAAATATAATTTAAAATTTTGAATAATTATTTTAATGAAATAATATAAATTTGAATTCTACGGTAAATTTATAATAAATTTGCATTTATATGGTTAATTGATAAAAATATTTTATTAATTGGTCAATTTTTTCATGGCATTTACACTATCTATTTATTTATATAAATAAATTGAATTATTTAATTTTTATAAATATATATAACTCTAAGTTAGTCATAAAAATATTTTTTCAAATTAAATATTTGAAATAGTAATATTTTTTCAAGATAAAATATAAATTTGAACTCTAATTTAAACTTTCAAATCACAATCCATATAAAAAATTTATTTTTAATATTTTTATGCCATAACAAATTTTTAATTAATTAAAATTTGAAATTTGAATACGTTCACCTTTGAATTTAAAATATATATATATAGCAACACATCTAACGAAATAAAGTAAAAATTCTAAGTTGATTTAAAAATATGAAATTGCAACCTATTTAATTAATTTATATTAGACTAACTTTTTTTTTATTTGTTATACCAAAATAAATTTATAATTAATTAAAAATTTTAAAATTTGAGATCAATATCTAAACTTAATTTTGAATTTGAATAAAATTTAATATTGTAACACATCCAACAAATTAAATATTATATTAAATCAAATAGATAACTTTTCAGTAATTAATAAAGAGTATAGAATAAAATTTAAATGAGGAGCACTCTTAACGACAATGATAAGATGAGAAAAAAAAATAATTTAAAAATAACTTAAGTTTAAGTTCACAATTTGAACATAAAATTTTGTTTAAAATATATAAATTAAAATTTTAAACTTATAGTTTAAATCTAATCTCAAGTCTAATTATAAATTTATAATTAATTGATTTCAAAACAAATTTCATCAAACGATACTAATGAAAATATTATAATTTCACAAATACCTCTAACCTTATTGGATTTGTTGGATGCTAGGAGAACTTGGTACAAGATAATTTTTTGGCTTAGTAGTTTGGCCTTTACTAAAACCCTAAACTTAACTATTTATACATACTCAAGTGACTTGTCACCTAATGTTATAAATTTATAAGGTCATTAAATTTTTGCATAAATTCTTAAACTACTCTTGGAATTCTTTAGGTTAAGAAACTTTAGAATTCTTTAAAAAAAAAAAAAATTGACTTCTCAAAATAAATTTTATATTCCTAAATAAATTTATAACTAATAAACTAATTTAGATTTTGAATTCAAAATTTAAGCTCAAAGTCGACTTTGAATTAGATATTTGAAATAAAATCATATATATTTAATAAAATAAAATAAAAATTTAAATTTTAATTAAAAATTTGAGATCCTAATCTATTTAATGAATTAATAGTAAATAATTTTTTAATATTTTTATAACAAAATATATTTATAATTAATTAAAAATTATAAAAACTAATTTCAAAATTAAACTCAACTTTGAATTCAAATTAAAATACAAATTCAAAATCAAATTAAAATATTAACTTATATAATTAATAAAAATAAATATATTTATTGAGAGAGTATGTGAAAGGCCGTAAAAATTTAATTTTTATGAGTTTTTAAATTAATATTAAAATTATATTTATGAAGAGGGTATGTGAAGAGTTTTAGACATATTTATTAATAGGTAAATATAATTTACTAAAATATTTTTATTGATAGTAAATGTTTTTTTAAATATTTTTATATCAAAATATATTTATAATTATTTAAAAATTTTAAAATTTAATTTCAAACTTAAACTCAACTTTGAATTCGAATTAAAATATAAATTCAAAATCAAATTAAAATATTAACTTATATAATTAATTAAAATAATTAAATATATATTTATTAAGAGAGGATGCGAAAGGTCATAAAAATTTAATTTTTATAGATATTTAAGTTAATATTATAGGTATTTAAGTTAATATTAAAAATTATATTTATGAAGAGGGTACATGAATAGTTTAAGAGACATTTATTAATGGGTAAATGTAATAATTTTAAATTTGAACTATAAGTTTAATCTTGAATTAAAATTTGAATTAATGGGTAAATACCATTTATACAAAGGGTGAAAATAAATTATTAATACTAATTAACTATAATAATTTTATATTTGAACTATACATTTAATCTTGAATTAAAATTTGAATTTCTATTCTAAATATCTATTGTACATCAAGATAGTAAATCTGAATTTAATTTTAAATTTTTAATTAAAATTTTATTTAAATTGAATTAAACCATCCGAAGTTCTTTGAATTAAAAAAAAAAAAAAACTCATGTTTAAATTTTCAATTTGAGTATAATATGTCAACGAAACTAAAATTGGAATTAAAAAAATAACTTAAATTTAAATAAACAATTTGAATATAGAGCTTTATTTTACAACATATATTTGAATCTGAATTTAAATAGTAAACTAAAATTCAAATTGTAAAGTATTTTGAATTTAACTTTCAAATATAATTACAAATTAATAATTTATTGAATTTTAATTGATTAATTTAAATTTGAATTCACAACAAATATTATTCAATAATTATTATAAAATTAATAATGTGAAGGATATTTTAGTAATTTGCACGTACCGACAAAAAAAGGTGAGACGAAACCAACAAATATATTTGTTTATAATAATAAATAAATAAATAAATAAATAAATAAATATATATATATATATATATATATATATATATATATATATATATATATATATATATATATATATATATATATATATAGTTGAGCTTATATATTTTTAAAAGTATAAGCCCAGTTATATTTATAATTTTTTTACTATTAAATTTGTATTGAGATTCGTGCTATTGTATTTTATCTTTCTCTCTTTTTAGTTGAATTTACAATAGCACAAATTTCAATACAAATCCAATGATAAAAAATTTATAAATATAATTAGGCTTATACTTTTAAAAGTATATATATATATATATATATATATATATATATATCTGCGCGCGCGCGCATGCATAATTGAGCTCCTGTACTTTCAAGAATATCAAGTCATTGATACTCGTAAGTTTTTATGTGTTGAATGAGAGGATGTGCGGTTAAGATGATAATAAGCCGCTCAGATTTAGTAGATGGTTGGTGGAATAGTATGATTTAAGGAGTAAAATTAGTCAAAAGAGTAAATCTAATAGTAAATAATTTGCAAGCACCAATAAATTGGTACTTTTAAAAATATAATAGCCAGTGTGTGTGTATATATATATATATATATATATATATATATATATATATATATATATATATATATATAGGGATAATTGCCTGTGTACCCCTGAAATATGAAGAAATATCTGATTTACCCCTCTTATTTTTTTCTTTCCAATATACCCTTCATACGTTCCACCGTTATTAAAAATACACCTACCGTTTCCCTTTGTTAAGTTAACTAAGGTTAAACTAGAGTTAAATAATAATCGGAGTTGAAAACTATCAGATATACCTATTTTGCCCGGGTTTAGGGTTTAGGGTTTAGGATTTTTTAGGGTTTTAGGGTTTAGGGTTTAAGGTTTTAGGGTTTAGGGTTTAGGATTTTTTAGGATTCTAGGGTTTAGGGTTTAGGGTTTTAGGGTTTAGGGTTTAGGGTTTTTTAGGGTTTTAGAGTTTAGGGTTTAGGGTTTTAGGGTTTAGGGTTTAGGGTTTTAGGGTTTAGGGGTTTAGGGTTTTAGGGTTTAGGGTATATTTGAAAGGGCAAAATAGTAATTACACACAGATAACGACAGCTCCAAACGGTACACTAACAGAGTTTAACTTCAGGGGTATTTTGGTAAGAAGTTGGAACGTAAGAAGGGTAGTTTTAATATTAGCCTTCTAAGAGGGGTAAATCTGAAAACAGAAAAATTTTTAGGGGTATGTAGGAAATTGCCCCATATATATATATATATATAGTCCGACTATGGTGCTTGTAAAAGCACCAAGCATTTGATGCTTGCAAGTTTTTTATCGTTAGATCTATTTCTTTAACTAATTTCAACCCTTAAACCATGTTATTCCACCAACCACCCACTAAACCCAGGGGTCCACAATCATCCTAACCACAAATTCTTTCGTCCAATGGGTAAAACCTACAAGTACTAATGGCTTGATACTTTTACAAGCATAGGAGCTTAATTCTATATAGATCTAGGCTGCTATAATATTAATAGTACAAAGTCATTGGTGCTATTAGATTTTTCACTCTTAAATGAAGGAATGGGTAATTAGGATGATAGTGGCCCCTAGGGTTTGGTAGGTTGTTGGTTGAATAGTATAATCTATGGGTTGGAAATGATTAAAAGAGTTGATCTAATGATGGAAAACTTGGTAGCACCAAGTGTTTGGTACTATCGATAGCATAGTAGCCGGCATATATATATATATTATGTCTCATATGGTTTTGAAGTACGAGGACCTTCGTGCTTGTAAATTATTTTTGATGATGGGACATCCGATTCAACGATCGGCTTCGTTATACATGATTTACACCATTATAACTATTTAGAAATTACATTTTCTAATTTTTCGACATCATTTGCCAAGCAATTCAAAGAGTCTCAAAAATGACTATTTTAACAGCCGCTGTGGCACGTTTGTATATTCAACGGTATAGAACAATTCAAATCATGTGAAACTTTAATAGAAAATTCTACTTAACATCAAGAATAAGTTCAATACTTTTGATTTGAAATTTAAATTTTTTATCACTATTTTTTATGAGATTTTTATTTTCAGCCGTTCATTTTGAGACTATTCGTTCACTAGACAATAAAGTCAAAAAAATTTAAAATTTGGTTTCTAAATAGTTCCAATATTGTAGATCATATCTAACGGAGCAGATCGTTGAATCGAATGTCTCATCATCAAAAATAATTTGCAAGTATGGAGCCCTCCGTACTTTTGAAGGCATAATAGCATCTCTTTATATATATATATATATATATATATATATATATATATATATAGTCCGGCTACTATGCTTGTAAAAGTACAAAGCAATTGGTAATTATAAGTTTTCTACCGTTAAATCTATCTCTTTGACTAATTTCAACCCTTAAATTATACTATTCTACCAACCACCCACTAAAAGGGGCCCACTATCTTCCTAACCACAGTACATCTTTTCATTGAAAGGCAAAAAATTTACAAGCACCAATTACTTAGTACTTTTAAAAATATAGGAGCTCAATTTTATATATATATATATATATATATATTAGAGCTTATATGTTTTTAAAAGCACAAATCCATCAATACTTGTGAATTTTTTACTATTAGATTTGTATTGAGATTTATGTTTTTTACTTTTTCTTTTCCTTTTTAGTTGACTTTACAATAACGAAAATCCCAATACAAATATAATAATAAAAAATTCACAAACATAAATATTTTTAAAAGTATATAAGCTCTACTATATTTATATATAGAGCTAGGCTGGAATGCTATTAATAGCACTAAGTCATTGGTGCTATTAAATTTTTAACTCTTGGATTAAAAGATGTGTGGCTAACATGATAGTGGACCCTTTGGGTTTAATGGGTGGTTGGAGAAATAGTAAAATCTAGCGGGTGAAAATAATTAAAAAGGTTGATTTAAGGATAGAAAACTTGATAGCACCAAATACTTGGTGCTATCAATAGCATAGTAGTCGATCTCTCTCTCTCTCTCTCTCTCTCTCTCTATATATATATATATATATATATATATATATATATATATATATATACATTCCAACATCCAAGGGTAAAAAAACTCACAAGCACATATAACTTGGTGCTTTTGGAGCTCAAATATATATATATATATATATATATATATATATATATATATATATATATATATATATATATATTTGAGCTCCAAAAGCACCAAGTTATATGTGCTTGTGAGTTTTTTTACCCTTGGATGTTGGAATGTGCGGTTAGGATGATGGTGGGCCCCTTGGGTTTAGTGAGTGGTTGGTGAAATAGTATGATCTAAGGAATAGAATTAATCAAAGGATTAGATCTAACGGTAGAAACTTACCAGCACCAATTGCTTGGTGCTTGTACAAGCACAATAACCAAACTATATATATATATATATATATATATATATATATATATATATATATATATATATATATATATATATATATATATATATATATGAGTTGTGCTGGAATGCTATTGATAGCATCAGTGTGACACCCCCGGAATTTGGATTAGTCCTACATATAAATGATATAAAAGGACTAAATCTCTTAACCCGGCTATAGCATTTTGGATGGTAGCAAGATCCAAGAGGTTATGAGAGTTAAGCGTGCTAGAGCTAGAGTAGTTCTAGGATGGGTGACCCCGTGGGAAGTGGGGCGTCACAATCAGCCCAACTTTGCCACTCATTTTGTAGCCATTGGATCGCATTGAGATTCGTGGAGACTCTTTAATGAAAAATAAATATAAGAAAAAGTAAAAAGTAAAAAAACTTTTTTTTTAATTAAAGAGCTTGCACGAATCTCAATGCGATCCAAGGGTTACAAAATGGATGGCAAAGTTGGACTGGTGCTATCAATAGCATTACAGCACAACTCTATATATATATATATATATAGTAATGCTACATGTACACCCCGAAGGGGTGTACATCCTACACCTCCACCCATTTAATGGTGTCGATATTTTTTACGGGTCACATCAAGTAACCCATCATTACACCCCCACCCTTAGATGGGTGGGGGTGTGAGATGTACACCCCTTACGGGTGTACACATAGCATTTCCCTATATATATATATCTCACTTCTGCAAACCTCCAATTATATTAAACAGAGAATAATATCTATTTTTTAAAAATATATTATCACGACCAAATGAACAGTCTTTCTCAATAATGGAACCGAACATGTCCAATTCGTAGGAAGATTGGGACCTCGTATTTTTGTTGCATTCCTATTGAGCTCTGTAAGTTAGGCGAAGTGCAGGGTCTCTTGTTTCGTCCACAAATAAAAATTCGTTAATATTAATATTAAAATTTTAAAGGAGTATTAATTTTTTATTTTAATACTAAAAATTTAAAATTTTTGATAAACTCTTAAATAAATAAAATATAAAAATATAAAATTTACATTTATATATAAATATACATCTATATATAAATATGCATATAGTATTTTTTTTTTTTTATGATTAATTACATACAGATTTTTAAAAATATATCGAATAACAAATATATTCCTATAAGATTTAACTTTTTATATTTATCTTTTAAAAAATTCAATATTATTTATATATATCTCTACCGTCTATCTCTGTTAGAAAAATATGGTTAACCATAGCTTAAATGCTTAATCTTGATTAGGTAAAAAAATATAAATTTATTTTTTTATCTTTTTTTATATTATAACTATTAAGATGACCATAATACTTTGAAGATGATCCAGAAAAATATTTTTGTAATAATTTTAAAATTTTGATTTTTGAAAAAATATATTTGTAAGAATAAAATAGACATTTTATTTATATTCTATTAAAATATAAACAGTGATCTAACGGTAATAAATCAGAGGGATATATATATGAATAACTTAAGATTTTAAAAAAATAAATATGAAAAATTAAATTTTATAGAAATATATTTGTTATTCGATATATTTTTTTAGGACCTATGTAATTATTAATTTTTAAAAATAATAATGTCTTATCGTGGCACAAAATTATAAAAAACTATTAAAGGTACGCACTACAACAAAATTAAATTATAGAGACACATGTTTGTGATACTTTTTTACAAGTGTCATATTTATAGTCTATATAGGGACACATTTTTGGGACGCATTATAGTAATGTGTCGCTATACACCCTAGCGACGACATAAATAGCGACACTAATGACAAATGTCGGTATTTTTTTTAGCAATATTTTTTTTTAATTTTTAGCAATACTTAATACTGTCGCTATAGCATAGTTTTGTTACAGTGACGTAGGAGAGTTAATTTGGATATAGCTACTTCCAACATAGGAAATTAAGGATAGGACATAGGATATAGGGAGTACCATTGGATGCTTTGTTCCACTATTTTTTCTGATAGTTCAGAAAAATGATTCTTTTATATAGTTTCTTAGTGCAAATTATGATACTGAAATTTGCTAGTAACTTAAGTTTAATATTTTGTGTCTATTAAAAATTCTGAGGTCCTGCTAGAAAGAAGTGTTAAACTATGTATTATAAATTTTTTTGTAAGTCTTTGAAACTCCTATGTTTCATCCTCCTTTTTTTTTTTCTCTCTTTCTTTCTCTCACTCTCTCTTTCGGCTGTCTCACTCTATAGCTTAGTTTAATATTTTTTGAATAAAACAGTAATAAATTATAATTTTTCAATTTTTTTTTTTCTATAAATTTTGTGTGTTTATGTTAGACGCGTACATATTCGAGTCAGATTTCATGTATGATGCGGATACATCATGAACGTGTGTTCGACGCGAGTCCATAATACATTTTATTAAAAAGTGTGTGTGTGTGTATATATATATATATATATATATATATATATATATATATATATATATATATATATATATAGAGAGAGAGAGAGAGAGAGAGAGAGAGAGAGAGAGAGAGAGAGAGAGAGAGAGAGAGAGGGGGAAGTCTTCTATGCTTTCGAAAGTACGAAAACTTTCGTGTTTATAAATTATTTTCGATGATGAAATATTCGATTCGATGATCGACATTGTTAGACATGATCACGGTATTAGAATTATTTAAAAATTTAATTTTGTAAATTTTTGATATTATTTACCAATCGATCAAAAGGTCTCAAATTGACTATTTTAACGACCGATGTGGCACATTTGTAAGTTCAACGGTGTAAAACAACCCAAACTAGATGAAACTTAATTTAATAGAAAATTCGACTTAACCTCAAGAGTAAAATTAATATTTTCGATTTAAAATTTTAGTCTTTTATCACTATTTTTTTATAAAATTTTTATTTTTAGCCGTTCATTTTGAGGTTGCTCGTTCTCTATGCAAATAAAATAAAAAATTAATGAAAGTTGGTTTATAAATAGTTTAAATATTTTAGATCATGTCTAATAGAGCCGATCGTCGAATCGAATGTTTCATCAACGAAAATAACTTATCAGCACGGAGGTCTCAATACTTTCGAAAGTATAGAAGCCTAGTTCTCTCTCTCTCTCTCTCTCTCTCTCTCTCTCTCTATATATATATATATATATATATAGTCCGGC
This sequence comes from Tillandsia leiboldiana, assembly GCA_029204045.2. Classification (NCBI taxonomy): domain Eukaryota; kingdom Viridiplantae; phylum Streptophyta; class Magnoliopsida; order Poales; family Bromeliaceae; genus Tillandsia; species Tillandsia leiboldiana. The sequence goes on from CM055066.1 coordinate 2,605,266, forward strand.
TATTGTGCTTGTACAAGCACCAAGCAATTGGTGCTTGTAAGTTTTCTACCGTTAGATCTAACCTTTTGATTAATTCTATCTCTTAGATCGTAGTATTCCGCCAACCACCCACTAAACCCAAAGGACCCACCATTATCCTAACCGCACATTCCTACATCCAAAGGTAAAAAGCTCACAAGCACAAATAACTTTGTGCTTTTACAAGTATAGAAGCTCAATTATATATATATATATATATATATATATATATATATATATATATATATATATATATATATATATGAGTCCGACTACTATGCTATCAATAGTAACAAGCATTTGATACTATTGACTTTTAAACCATTGGATGAAGGGATGTGCGGTTAGGATTATAGTGATTCCCTAATGTTTATACTATTTCACCAACAACCTACTAAACCCTAGGAATCATTATAATCCTAACCGCACATCACTTCATTCAAGGGCCAAAAACTCAATAGTATCAAGTGCTTGGTACTATTGATAGTATCGTTGCCTCCTTATATATATATATATATATATATATATATATATATATATACTGGAATACTATCGATAGCACCAAGTCATTAGTGCTATCAATTTTTTTGCCATTGGATTAAGAGATGTGCGGTTAAGATTAGTAGGTGGTTAGTTGAATAGTAAAAATTATAGGAGTTCTCTATAATTTCAACCGCACATCGTTTAATTTAAGGACTGAAAACTTAGTAGCATCAATTGCTTAGTGCTATCGATAGTATTTGAGCCGGACTCTCTCTCTCTCTCTCTCTCTCTCTCTCTCTCTCTCTCTCTCTCTCTCTCTCTATATATATATATATATATATATATATATATATATATATATATATATATATATATGTGTGTGTGTGTGTGTGTGTGTGTGTGTGTGTGTGTGAGATAATAAATATTTTGGTTTTTGGTAAATGGTAAATATTTTTTGTACACCCCATTTGGGGTGTATATCTTATATTCCACTCATTTTAGAATGGGGTGAATTTTACTCGTCATTTCAAAATGACGAGTGGGTGAATATCCATCGAGTGGGTGAATATCCATCCTAGGATGGACATGGTGTAAGATATATACATCCCAATTGGGATGTACAGGTAGCATTAATTGCCCTAAATGGTAAATATTTTTTGTACACCTCATTTGGGGTGTAGGTGTACAGGTAGCATTACCCTTAGTAAAATACACACAAATTTTTTTTGGTAATTTTTTTTAAAAAAATATAATTAATAATATTTTAATAAAATTATTTTTATATATATATATATATATATATATATATATATATTTAATAGTTCAAATTTTCATGAAATACTGAAATGTGTTTCAAAAAAAATCTGATTCTAACTCAAATAATGATTTGATAAGAATAGTCTTTACAGCGAGATCATCAAATTTTTCCATCATTATCATGACAAGCAAATGTGATGGATAGTAAACTTGACGTGCATTTTATTACTACAGAAGGTGTTTGGAATACATACGTAAGGAACCAAGCTCTAAGTTCTCCAATACTAAAATAAAAAAAAAAAAAAAAAAATTAAAAATTAAAATATAACACCAAATTAAGTACCAAACCAAAACAAAAGAAAACAAAACAAATGCTTTGTCTACGCGCGAGCAAACAACTTAGAATATTACAATTAGGGTTTCAGGTAGGACCAGTCGATTTGGAAGTGTGGAATCTACGTACGGGAGTGATGAGTCACACTAATTTCCTAATTGAAGCAAAATTTATTGGACGTTTCCTTTACATGCACATAAAATAAGAGCGAGCATAAAGAATCTCTAACATTGCAATTGATTTTGAAATCCTACACACATCTAATTAATAGGGACAAATAAAGCACTGGTTGATGAGCATCCCACAATACATAGATACTCTTTGTTGATCGCTCGGGTTAAATATTACTAGTTCAAATTTCGGTCGAAATTCAATTTAAACATGTAGCTTATAGTAATAAATTGATAAATATTACATATATGATTTGTATTATTAATTACCGCGGCACAAACTGTTGCAATGAGTAATATTTTATAATAATATTTTTTTTTTTGATGTAATTGAATTACAGTAATATGATAATGTTATTGTAGTGGCTTGATCAAATCTTGTAAAAAAAATGATTAAGTATGAATTGGTAGAAAATTCAAATTGGGGTGAAAGAGATTAGTTTTACTTTTCTAAACATTGATAAAATGTAGAAATTTTAGTAGCCATAATAAATTAATGAAGAAAAACAAATATTGTTGCTTCTATGTGTTGTGTGGGTTTGAGATGTACGTGTTTGATAATATATCCCACGGCTGGTCCCTTCATAAGAAATTGATAAATTTGTTTGATTTGCCACTCTTATTGAATCTGCTTCAGGACCTCACAATTGCATAATAGGGCTGTAGAATAATTTTATGGAGTTTAAATATTATGATTTTATTCTAGATGAAATTTAGTATTCCGTAACTCTAAAAAAATTCTACGGTTTATTTTAAAGGCTGTTTGGATGCATATTATATAATTTAACGGATTCTATGATATTTTTTAAAAATTAGTTATTATGGAGTTGAAATTTAAAAAAAATTAGCGATTAAATGGATTTAGATTTAATAACTAAAATATTAAAAATTACTTGTGTGTAAAATTAATTTAATAAATTTTATTATCGTTATAACATATCATTACCGGTTGGAAGAGAAAAAACTCTGCAGCAGTGGGTGGTGTGGAAAGGAAAGAGGTAGCCAATGGTAGGGTTGGAATGTTGGGGCGCGCGGAGAAAAATACACTTGGATGGTTTTGGATATTGAAGAGATAGGCGGTGGGAGAGAAGAGGTGTGAGATGAGAGGAAGATGAGCGAAAGAAAAATGAAAGTCAATTGCGGCCCAAAAAATAGAGTTTAGATTTTCCCAAAAAATATTAAATTTTATTTTTACCCTATATTTTAGAGTATAGTGTAACTATGCGCTAATTTATTTGTACGTTTTTAAACCCTCCAAACACTTCATAGAATTTTTTTTTTTTTTATACCCGTAGTATAATTAAACTATGCTCTAAAATATAAAGCATCTAAACGGACCCTAAGAGCCGAGTTCATCCCAAACTTGCTTCAGTTTAGAAAGCAATTGTGAGTTGCTCTTGACGAGTACCCACGATGGTGCACCTAATTTTATAGATGTGGGGACTATTTTCTTGTCAAATTTTTTCTTTTAAGTTTAACTCAAAGTTCATGAGTTGATGCAACAAATACCATGTTTTCTCGAATATTTTTACTTAGCGCATTAATCAACTAAGAAAATACCATATGGATGCATCGATCATCTTGAACAAGATCAATGAGAGACTTTGGCTTGGCTAAAATTCTATCCACAAAACAGAGCTTGTTCTTTGCGCCTAAGTCTATAGTTATAAAATGTTTTCATGTTCCGTAGTTATCTCCCAAAAGAGGTTGCGCTACAAGTATAGCTCTGGAATTGTCGGATGGATGTATATGATAGGGTAAATAAATATTGATTCCGGACAAGAGAATTTTAGCGTTTTCTTCTTTGGCCATAAGAAAATAAAAAGTTTACAGGTATAAAACTTCCAATGCTCTAAGACCAGGAATAGGAAAAGGATAAAAAAATTAAATTGGAGTGATAGACATTAGTTTATATTCCCTAAACATTGATAATATGTACAAACTTTAATAGATATAATGAATTAATCAAAAAAAAAAAATACAAAATATCAGTGTCATCTATGTGTTGTCATTAAATTTATTATTACCTTCTAGCTATATAATGTTATTAAATTCAGCTGAATTGGCAAGATAATTTTAATTCAAAGTAATATATAAATAATTAAGCCAAATCTCCATTATTTTTTCCGTCAAATTTCTGCAAATACAGAAATTCATTTTCAAATATTTCATCAAGTTCTCTACTATTTTTTTCATCAAATCTCCATCAAATATTCGTAAAATATCTAACCTCTATCACATGGATAAAAAGCCGGTTTCTATTCAACAAAATAGATGAGTCACACTCATACGTCATATCTGTGAGATGCTGAATGGAGAACTAATTTATTCTATAAATTTCGACAGAAGAATCAAGTGAAAATCTAAAATTTCTTAACAGTGCGATATGAAATTAAGTTGCATTAAATTTAAATTTTAAGTTTAAATTTAGACCGAAAAGTATAATTCTCTATAATTATTGGAGTAAAATTGTAAGTGAGACATGAAATAAAACTACACAAAATAAGAAGAGTAACTCTTCATGGGAATAAAACTAATAAGCATTTGGCAATAAGAATAGTTATCCCCTATTCCCTACACTACAAAAGTTGGTAATATAAGAGCATGACATATTATTCCCATAGATTTACACAAGGAATAGTTATATCCAATGGCGAATAGATTTTTTTTTAAAAAAAAAAAAAATTATAGAGCAAGAGAGAGAGAGAGAGAGAGAGATTCATTCAACCACGTTTTCTTCAATAAAAATATTGACACATATATACAATTAATTCTGTGGATCCCACTTACATATTGTCCTATTTCGATAAAAACAATAGAAAAAAGATCACCCCATTACAGCGATGTTTTTCCACAAATTAAGGAGACCTAATGGTCAAAAAAAAATATATTTTAAAAAAAAAAACAGAAAAAAAGAGAGAGAAATTAAATGATAAATAATTGAAACATAATTGGAGGAAGAGGCTCCCATGGCAAATAGCTGCTCTTATTTAGGTTGAAAACATACCAAATTTATACTACTTAACCAAAGTTATTATTTAATCTATAGTTAACTAGAATTTTCTAATAGAGATAAACAATAGAAATATATATGAATAACGTTGAATTTTTGAATGAATAAATATGAAAAATTACATTTTGTAAGAATATATATTTACTACTTGATATATTTTAAAAAAACTGTATACAATTAGTCCTAAAAATAACATTAGGAGAGATGTATAGCAGTATAGGTTAGCTAGATAGATGTACAAAGTGATGTGCTATATGTATGCACTTACATGTGGTTGGCATCTGGGGAGGCAAAAAAAAAAACCAGTAGGTGAGCAATGATATGAAAAGTGAAAACATAAGGAACAAGTTTGAATCAGAAGCAAAGCTCTATTGGTCTCCTCAAAGGCTCAAGCCACTTTGTGGTGGCAATCACACACACACACACACACACACACACAAAAAGGGGGATAAGGAAATGCCTCTCTTCACATTTGAAATCAAGGCTTTTCCTTAATAAATGCCACCTGTTTTAGTACTAGCTTTTCTTGAAATAGAGTACTAAGGTATTTATGATGCTCTACTTCATCCACAACTTTATTTGTTAGAGTAAATTGACTAAGTAATTAATTATATATCCTTGTGCTTGTTTAGTGTCCCTTTTGAAATCACTAGTCTATTTTAAAAAATAATAAGCTTGAAACTACTGATTGTATAGTGGAAGTAGCTAGAAAAACTTTTTTTGAGCCTCTATAAAGAAATGAAAAAAAAATTGATCTTAATTACCATGTGTCACATGGATCTTCTAGTCTCAAAATACCCCACATTTGAAGACCCTCCCAATGTAAACCTCTATACCCCCACCCCCACCCCCACCCCCACCCCTCTCTCTCTCTCTCTCTCTCTCTCTCTCTCTCTCTCTTTAATATATATATATATATATATATATATGGTGGGCTATGGTGGTTTTAAAAACACCAAGCATTTAGTGCTTATAAAATTTTTCACACTATTCTTTTGATCAATTTAATCTCTTACATTATGTTATTTTATTAATTATCTACTAAATTTTATAAAAATTCTACAAATCTTTGTTTAATGACCGAAAACCTACAAATACTAATAACCTAATATTTTTAAAATTATAAAAACTATATATATATAGTGTAGAATATATTAATAATATTAAATTATAGACAAAAGAATCCTCTAAAATTTAATAGATGATTAATAAAATAATATAATATAAAAAATAAAAATAATCAAAGACTCTAATGGCAAAAAAATATAATAATATCAAGTGCTTGATTCTATCGGTGGCATCGCAGTCAGACTCTCTCAATATTTATATATCTTCTAATTTGGTGGAGTAAAAGCACCCCTAGTGATAGATACACATTCCTACGAAGCATGCATATATGGATGGAGACGTTGCTAAGTGTTTACTGTAGAGACTTGATAGCATCCTCACCAACCATACCTAACAGCTTATGAAATTTAGTCACATACCCGCCCCCCCCCCCCCCCCCCCCCCCCCCCCCCCCGCGCGCGCACACACAACCATATATTTATGGGCTAATATCCCACATATTTATATTTATTTTACAACGGGCTGATAGATGTTTAAAATGAGTAGGAATGCAAACCGATCCGGATTGGCGGAGCTTCTGTCCCAATTCGTTTCGAATGAAACAGTAAACAAAATGAAATAAACGAATTCAGAATAAAAAAGAGGATAAATTTTATGATCCGAGACGAATTCGGGACAGAAAACGGAAATAATATTGATCTACTCCAAATCCACTCCGAATCCGCCATCTGCTCAAAAAATTATTTATATTTTTAAAAACTATATCTAAAAGATAATATATTTAGAAAAAAAAAATAGTTATAAATAAGTTGGTATTGTAATTCTTAGACTTTTTTTGTTTTTTTGTTTAATACGCATGCATTTGAAACTTTTAAATTATTATTAATTTTGATTGATATTTTAAATTATTTTAATTGATGTTATTAATTATATATAACTTGATAATATTATTCAATACTATTAAAAAGTTTGCTGATTTATATTTACAAAATATTAATAATATTATTGTTGGCTATTTATTTATGAGTTAAAATAGGTCAAACTTTCTGTCCCATGACAATAGGCTCACAAGATTCATAAGTTGAGTTGGATGAGTCGAATACGTTGAGTGAAGCTGCGGTCCATAATAGACCTAACGACAAATGCCCAACAATAAACCTAACGTCCAGATAAATTAAATCCAGTTCAGACCCGTGGGCCAGCGGCCTATACACTTTAAATAAATTGGCGCTAACAATCCGACAATTATATCTTATAAAAAAAATATATATTAATTAACAGGACAGACTTGGGACCCGTGGGCCGGACGAAATTTGGGCCGGACGACATTTTGACAGTCGGGGCGGGAGGTGGGGGCGAGGCTCCTGCCCCAGATCCGCCCCGTTTGCATCCCTAAAAATGCATGCCAGTCCATCACAAGCCCAAATAACAGATAATTCAAGAATTTCTCTAAACCCATCATATGGTCTTTTAATAATATATATATATATATATATATATATATATATATATATGATCCTTACCTTTGTTAATGAGAAGTCATAACAAATCAAATGCCCGGCCAATGAAGTTAGGTTCAACTGAAATAGTAAAATGACAAGCGTTTTTCTTTTTCCTCTTCGAATCCGCATTCGGAAATTCGCTTTTGCGTATAAATGAAAAGCAAGGCAACAAGAACATAAACTGATGCTTGAGAGGAGAGAGGATAACAACAAAGATGCTAAATGAGTAAAAATTTCTGTAAATGACCAATATCCAAGAAGCATAACATCCTCCTTTAGATCCTTCGAAATACTCTTCAATAAAGAGGAACCAAAATAAATGAAGCAAACACACACACACATATAAATATATAAATATATATATATATATATATATCCATGCCATGTTCTCATTACCTTAACCATACAAATCTTAACAACAGAAACTAGAGCACAAACCTGCATAGAATTGAGAAAAATAGAATTCACAGTAAAGAGAATGAGGAACTTCCATTTCTTGTAGAACATGATTTTCGGGCACTTAAGGTGACAGGGAAGCATGGGAGCTTCAGCCCATGGCATACTTTTGCGTCCAGCTACGAGCTGTGGCTTCGTACTTAGCTCTGTCGGTCTTATACATGTGGGCAATCTCTGGGACAAGAGGGTCGTCGGGGTTCGGATCCGTCAACAAAGAACAGATCGAAAGCAATACCTGTTACATAGCGTACACACATTATTCAGTTCTAAGCATCATTTGAACAAAGGAAATGTATTTATACACACTGCGCAAGATAGTTCAAATTGTCAATAGTATGAAAAAAGAAAAGATATCGCAGTCAAACTGCTCCATCGTAAGTTCCACATGTAAGAACTGCCGAAGAAAACAAGCAGTTTTAATTTAAAAAATCATATGCATGAACCAAAAGCAAATCTCCTTTTCTTCATAACACAAAATTGAAAATTCTAACTATGTACGAGATCTTCTTACAGGAACACAGATTTTTTCAATACAGAACGCATAGTAGGGTTGATTTAAATAACAAAATGACAAACTTTTCAGTAGTTCTCCATGCTGCGAATGAATGCATTCAAAGTACATGAAGAGAAGCTCTATTTTGAAATCATCTGAATAATTATTAATTAACAACACGTCAGTGACGGCAAGAGTTAAACCTGCTAGCTCATTATAAAAGATCAATTTGTTTTCAACATTTTGCACATGCTGTACCTTAGAGATGGTTAGAGCAGGACTCCACTGCTCCTTGAGAATATCCAAGCAAATGCTACCATTACTATTGATGTTTGGATGGAAGACCTTTGTCTTGAAAGCAACCTAAAAGTGCAAATAATGATCAATGACATCAGATGATTCAACAAATTACACACCACAACAAGAGTTAATTACGATTAGCTCATAAACTGATAATACGCTGATAATACAGAAATACAGAAACATGAGTGACAATTCTCACCCTTAGAATAAGTAGAATAATTATTATGCCAATTTCTGGCATGATATTAAACTTCAAGCCTGGTATTTTGGACCTGATAATGCAGCTATTCTCCTCTGCCATAAATCTATGGAGGTACTAACACAATGGCTCACTTTCCAGTTTTGAGATACAGGGCAGAATGGCTTTTCTAAATCCCGACCTTTTTTCATTAAAAAAAACAACTAACTGAAGTTTACGTCGATCATCAAAGAAGTGCATAAAATGATGGTTCAGAATCCACAAAGGATGCATATATCAAGCACTAGATGAAATAGAATCACAGAAACAGCTGCCTTTACACAATGAAAGTGCCATAAATAAGAAACTATATTAGCTAATTATTATTGCAGGAACTTCATGATATATGACATGAAAATCTCTGCTACGATACCATGGAAAAAATAGATGACTTGATCACTTTTCATATCAATCATAGTACACCTACAGCTTCGCCATCCACTAAACTTAATTGCAAGATTATCACAGGCCACAAACAATTAAACAACTAAAAAGAAATGTAGTATATATTCAAAGAAGGAGGAAATTCCTCAATCCAAAATTTGCAGGATTTTAGCATGTCAATCAATATAAATATATTCCACACTATTTTGACAGGAAAATACAGGAGTTTGTAAGAAACAGTAAATGCATACACATTTGGAAGTTTTAACTTGAACAGAATTTGCTTGTTAGATGGATAAGCCCAAGAGAATGAACAAAACCATAGAGGTCATTAAATGGATGAGCAAAAGAGAGAATTGAACCATGTGGCATGTGTAACTGATGATGTGCGGAGGAATCGTAATACCTTTGGGGGCTTGAAAGGATAATCTGGAGGAAAATGAATATTCACTAAAAATACACCTCCGGCATATGGACTATCAGGGGGTCCCATAATTGTTGCTTGCCAATGGAACATGTCTTCAGCAGCAGGACCTGTAAAATAAAAGTATTACAAGAATCAACTACAAATATTACTTTGCAACTCATCTCTAAACTATACAACAATAATGATAGAGTAAGTAGTCAGGACACAAGTGTGAAGTATCTGAGAATGCTTAACAGCTCTGAAACAAACAAGCCAAACAAACCTGCGCTGCAGGAGGTAGGAGGATCCTTCTGCAGATCCTTCAGTTCCTTCAAGATGCGTTTTGATGCCATGGCGAGCTCTGCAAACAAAAATACAAGAGAACTATTGAGTTATTAAACAGCGGAGAACTCCGATAATAACGGTAACGATGCGTCTCAATAATGAAAAGCACCAGAAAAACAAGTGCTTGAATGCTAGAATGCTAATGGGGACAAGGATCTTTATGATGCACTAGAACCTGAGATAACCCAAAATGATGGAAAAAAACATACAGCAAGATGAACAAAAATATCAAGCATTTTTGGTCAATCTAAAGGTGATTCCACTGTACTAGAAAAATAGAAACAACTAGTTTCTCAACCTCTTCAATCACATACATGTGAAAAACTCATTTCACACTCAAGGTCCCCTAAGAAAGCTCTTATATCGCCTTTTCTTATCATCGAATATCCTCTACTCAACCTTCTTCTCCATGTTCTCCTCTACCTGTTCTTCCAAACCAAATGCTTTAAACTTCTAACACTAGAAAACAACTTTTCCGACCATTTCCCCTCAATATCTGCATCTATCAATCCCACTGAGTTTGAAAAAACTAAAGTACGCCAAGGAATTTGGCAAAAAAAAAAAAAAAAAACCAATTTTCAGGTGCTAAAACCAATTTTTTACTCAAATAAAACATCAAAATCTACTACTCTCAACACAAACAAACCCTAGATTACCAACACGAATAAACGGAAAAGCCCAATACCCGATCAAAAGCAAACGAATCAGCGTCTAAACACTCAGACCAGCCACGATCGGCCTCAAACAGATGGGGAATCGGCACCCAATCCTCCACAGATCGAAGCAAACAAGGAACCCCTAATTACTCATCATGAAATTAGATCGAAAGGGATAGAAGAGAAGAACAACAACACCACCTAAAATTATACCAAAATTTTCGGGGAGAGAGATGGGAAAGGGATCGAATTAGGGTTTCGCACCTGCCAATCGCCGACGCTGCGGAGAGAGAGGGGTGGAGGAAGAGGACGAGAACGAGGACGACGACGCAGCGACGCTCCGTAACGCGCATTCACGGAAAAATGGTGGTTTTTATTTATTTATTATTTCACATATATATGCGTGAACAGGGAAATGTGAAAGGACATTAATACCCCTAGCTGCGAATTTGACGAAGAGTCCAAAATATGTGGGTAAATTGTATAGTAGTCCGGTGTGTTTGGTTCTCCCAAAAATACAGTAAAAGTTAGTTTTCGGCCTGAATTTTTTTTTTTTTTTTTTTTTTTTTTTTTTTTTTTTTATTTGTTTATCCGTAAAGTTTTTATTAAAAAAAAAACTAATTTTATGAATTTGAAAAAAATAGTGTGATTTCGTTTTTCGCTTCAAACTCTAAAATTTTTTATTTATTTATTTATTTATTTTCAAATATATATATATATATATATATATATATATATATATATAGGGCTATGCTACATGTACACCCCCTAGGGTGGGGTGTATTTTAGGGGTCACATCATGTGACCCCTCATCACACCCCCACCCTAGATGGGTGGGGGTGTGAGATGTACACCCCTTAAGGGGGTGTACACATAGCATTTTCCATATATATATATATATGAGCAATGCTACATGTACACCCCGAAGGGGTGTACATCATACACCTCCACCATTTTAATGGTGGCGATGCTTTTTACGGGTCACATCAAGTGACCCATCATCACACCCCCACCCTTAGATGGGTGGGGTGTATGATGTACACCCCGAAAGGGGTGTACACATAGCATTTTCCTATATATATATATATATATATATATATATATATATTTCAATCAAACAAATATTGATGAAAAAATAATTTTTTTTTCTATAAACAAAACAGTACAAAATATAAAACATTTTTTTCACCAACAATTTTTTTTACAGAATTTTTTTTTTTACGTGTAACCAAACACTCCCTTAACTTTAATTGAAATATAACTTTGTCAGGTAAAAATAAATAAGATTTATTCTAATCTCATTTATTTGAATTTGACTATATAAATTTTTAAAATTTTGATTTTACTATCTTACTTTTTAATTTGTTTAATTTGAGCCGATTAATTACTCTTCATTCTCAAATCTTGAGTACATCGTTTTATTTTTTTTTTTGTTTAGTTAGTATATTTTGTACCAATTATGTAATTATAATTTTACTAAAATTAGTAATTAGTTTAGATTTTATATTCGAAGAATCATTAAATTACTTAAATAAATTGAAAAATTATGCACTAAAATTAAAACTTTTAAATCCAAACTATTGAATTTTTTTCATAATATTTTATTTGATTTTCAAATTTTTAATAAAATTTTATTGTATATTATCTTTGAATTACAAATGGTTGTTTATATTTAGTTTCTTCCAATTTTCAAATAGAAAAATAATTATAATATAACTTTAAAATATATAAATGCATGGTACATAAATGTCATGTATAAAATGTAATAATAATAATGAGTATATATATATATATATATATATATATATATATATATATATATATATATATATATATATATATATTAAAATAATATATTTTTTTTTAAATGAGGAAGTTTATTAGTGAACTTAAAATTTGAGGACTAAAATAAAATTTGGAGGAAAGTTTGGGGACCAGTATTGGAATTTATCCTTGGAAATTTCCAATAGATATTGAAACGTGATACTAATCCATGAGGGCAAATATGTAATTGAGGGTTCCCTACGCTATATCAAGAAAAGGATTATTATTACGTTGATTGGTTGAGGGGTTCTAGAAATTCGAACCATTTAATTTAATTAATCGAATTTACTCCCTCTTTCTTGCTTTATAGTCATTGGTCCAAATTTTCGGTTTACGCCACCAGTCCCTGGACCTGGTCCACTGGACCGAGTCTCTCTAATTTTTGTTTTCTAAAATTTTTTTGTTTTTTTGTTTTTTTATGTGGGGATTAGTTTAATTTCATATAGCTCCCTATAAATATATTAAATAATAAATATATTATTATAAAGTTTATTTTTTTATATTTATTTATTCAAAAGTTCTAACTTGTTCATATATATCTCTCTCTGATTTGTTATTATTAATTTACTATTTATTTTTTAATAAAATATAAATAAAATATTAATTTTATTTTTGTAAATATATTTTTCTAAAAGTTCAACTGCGGGTTAAATATAATATCTGAAAGATAAAAAAATAAATATATTTCACTCACTAATTAAAATTATGTATTTAACCTATGGTTAATGATATATACGATCAATTTAAAACTTTTGAAGAAATAAATATGAAAAATTAAACTTTATAAAAATATATCTGCTATTTGATATGTTTACAGATAGTTATATAAAATTAACCTCTATGGATTATAAATAAGTATAAACGTACATAATTTATCTCCACTATAGCCCTATTTAATTGACCTACCAAATATTTTAAAATTTTAATTTTATCATCTATTTTTTCAATTTGTTTGATTTTAATTACTCAACAGTGTATTATTTATTTTTATATATTTAGTTAATTTATTTCATACAGTTTTTGCACTATAAATTTATTAAAATAATTAATTTAAATTTTCTAGAGGGTTATTGATTTAAAATAACAAATGTCTGAAAAAAAAAAAAAAAAATCCTAATAAACTATTAACAAAACTCTTAATTAAGCTCGGAAACTAAACTTTTAAAATAGAAAACTCTCAAATTATGCTAGAAAACTGAAAATACTGAGTTGAAGGAATTAAATTGCTATGGTTGCATGTGTGTGTGTGTGAAGAATTTTTATTTCAAATAAAATTTATTTATTTATATTAGCACGTTTTCATCCGCGGTTATTCGTTAGTTCGCATAGTATCGAGTTGCTCAGTCACATCTTGTGTTTCTCAGCACGTCTCTAACTTTACGGGATGCATTCATATTAAAGACGTGCTGGTCATGAAATTCGCTCTCAACGATATTAGCGGTTCTCTCATTAAACTTATTCGGATTCGGATATTTTTTTCTCGAGTCCTGACATACTACGTGCCGCGTTAAAGAAAATATATATTTCATGAATTTTTTTAAAATTTTTTTTTTCCGTTTGATTTAATAAAAAACTATTTTTTTTAAAAAAAAATATTTTTTCTAAATTTTATAAAAAAAATAGTATTTTTATTTTTAATATTATTTTAAAAAATAAAAAAAATTGTTTTTTTATAAAATCTTTAAAAAAAAAAAATTAACAAAAATTATTTTTTCTTAAAATTAAACAGATGAAATATCGAAAAAGAAAAATTCTATGGAAAACTTTTTCAACCAACCAACCTCTAGGAGGCATATTGAACAGCTTTTGATTAATACACTTATTTTTGTTTGATTGGAACATAAATTATTTTTATTTATTTCTAAAATAATTATAATTTTTTAAATAAAAAAAAATTAGATTAATTTTATATTTAGATGAAAAAATTATTAGATAAAGTCTACGAAAATTGATGTAAAAATCGTGTCACATACGTCGCGATTCACACGCTTTTGATTGACGTTTCGAGGATGACTCGCCACCCAACTGAAGCTACAAATTAAAATGTACGGGCTCATTTTGAAGATTATTCAAGTATTTATAATAAAACTATAAATGCTAATTAGATATTAATTTATTTTTATTCGCTATTATTTTGTATTATGTTGTGTCAATTTTTAAGTTAAAGATGTTTATTAATATAATTCACGACGCAACACTTCATTTCGTGTGATATTCAGTTGGTATATAACAATTTGATCAGCTAATAATAATAATTTGTTAAGCTCAAATCACTAGTTAAAAATATTTAAATTTAATTATTATTAATAGTATATCTTATTTTTTGTTACAATGTAAAATTACTGCGACTTTACATTTTAGATAAAATATTAATTTTTAATTAAACTCGAGGAGAAAATCAGAATATGAGACATTAACGCCATGAAGAAAAAAATTTGAATGCGTAAAATATGCTCAATTTATAATTATCACAACATTTGAAGTGTATCCTATGATCACTTCAAATTAGAAATTAATTACTTCATAATTTACTCTTGAACAAAATTAGAAATTACTTTATTTTTTTAACCATCTAAATTTTCATCAATGTATATTAATTGCTTAGTCCACAATTCTATAGACCATCTTAGAAAGATGAGAAAACCTAATGAAAATGATGGAACATTGGAAGTTTCCTTTAAGGAAAATGATAGCTCCTACATATTGACTAGTCTTTTTTTTTTCTTTTTTTTTTTTTGTTTTATCTATATTATCTATACATTGTAAATAAGATGTAAAATTTAGTCATCGATTATTTCAAAGTGATCAATGAAATTCACTCCATCATTGAATGAATAAAGTATATAATATATATTTTATTTAGAATGTACATTTAGTATTATTTTTTTTTTTTTTCTCTTGTGAGTTGTCATGGATCTAAATTATTTTGAAAACATTGACTAGTAAACTTAATTAAAAAGAAAAATCTAAAAAAAGAAAAAAAAAAAAAGTATGGAGACCACTCAACTATAATACTATTTTGAACTGACCTCCTAACTTTTTTAAATCCACACATTCTCAAGTTTTGTTTATTTTTGGTTTCATTAATTCTGTCATTTAAATTAAGGATTTCACCTGCAAGAAAAAAAAAAAAAAAAAAAAAAAAAAAAAGGTAAGAAATGTATAAAACTTATCTGAAGTATGAATGATTTTTATTCTACTATCCGAACTTTCAAATATTTAATTTTATTACTTAATCATTCAATTTGTTTGATTGAGCCGATTAATAGTATTTTGATTTCAAATTTTAAGCTAATTTTTTATTTTAATAGATTTATAATAGCAAGAATTGTATAAAATACATTAATTATACCTGTAAAGATAAATGACGTATTTAAATTTTAAATTTAAAATATTACCGACTAACTCAAATTAAATAAATTAAAAGATTGAATAATAAAATTAAAATTTTAAATGATTGAATAATCAATCTTATGTTTTTACCAAGTAAAAAAAATAAAAAATAAAAATAAAAAAAACAAAAACGGTTCACCATACGTTCCTCCAAGTCTCCAGCATCCAAAAGCTACAAACAATTAGGCAAGTTGATCTCTTCGAAACAAAATGTCTCAAAAATTATGAGCACAGTTCTCAAAATAAAATCTTCTCATCTTTAAATTCTTAAGTTTCAGTACAACACAGCATAAATTCAGGAACGCGAATATTAAGGCAAAAAAAAAAAAAAAAAAAAAAAAAAAAAAACATAATTATATTCTGGATAAACTACTTGAGGAGTTGAGATATTTCGAATTCAGACGTATTGCAAACATCTGAGCCCCAGCTTCATCGAAAGAGAAAACAACCCAACACAGGATAAGAACAACATTGGAAACCACAAAAGCCGAAACCAACAAATAGAAACGAATTAGGAATCAAACAGCGCAAATTTTACATCACAGGGAACAAGTGTCATAGAGGGCCGAATGGTTCCGGAAGCGGCTCGAAGCGGTGATCAAACATGGGGCTCAGGTCAGCCTTGTCCTCAATACTGTGCAACCAATTCGTGTTCTTCAAGTCCTCTCTCAGCAAAATTGCATCGTAACGGGAGCTACCATAGTCGGTTAAAGTCTCGCGAGCTGAGAAACTTTCTACTTCCGGAGAATTGTTGGCCGTGCTTTCTCCGTTAATCGATCCGTTGTAGTCTATCAAAATAGTCCCATTAGTACTTCTATTATCCAGGACTTCTTCATCATTAATGAGAGAAACCACCGGATCGGACATTCGAGCAGGTCGGCCTTTCGAAGCAGAGGAACGGATGCTGTGGGGGAAAAGGGATGCACCCCGAATACCACCGAGGTTTTGTCGGATGTCCTGTTATTACAAAGAAAAGAAAATTCAGGAATCTGATTCTAGTGGTGTCATGAAGTTCATAAATTAAGCAAATTATATTCCTGGACTTCGATTGGATATTAAGTGTTATATGGCACAAGTGCCGTACCATATGCCTGAGAGCCATGTCAAGCGACTTCTTTGAGATCGTCCTTCCAAATCCGCTGCTCTCTGAAGCACTAGCTGGTTTGATAGGTCTCCGAGCTTCAGCTTCTGAGACAACTGGCTTCTGAATTTCAGGTTTTGTCTGACTACTGCTGCTTATTAAAGGAGCCTTTGATGGATTCTCTGTAAACTTGCTCCGACCAACAACAGGCAAGGAGATCCTCTTATTCAAACTCAAAGGAACCGCAGGTTCAGAATTAGTGTTTGCTCGGACGGTCAATGCCATCCCAGGTCGCACTCTACCTGCTGAAGATGGCCTTTCGGGGAGCTTAGTTCTCAGGTTTGGTGGGGTATCATTTGGAAAATCTGGGATATCAAGCGGCCTAACTGGAGCTCTGGGCCGTGGACTGGGTGAACTGGCACGCGAAGAAGGCGCAGAATTCCGACCACTAGTCGTCAGGGCCCGCCCGCTAGATGTCAAGCTGCTAGTGACTGGAACACGCCCCACAGAAGGCGAGCGGCCTGTACTGATTGGCTGGCGAGTGGGGGTTGATGACCGGGAACTGGCACGAGTCACTGAGGAGCTAGTGTTTGTGCTAGAACCGGAGGTAATTTGGGGGCGAGAGGTAGGAGTTGATGGCCGAGAGTTTTGGGCCAAATTGGTATTACTCAAAGTAGGGGTAACTTTAGTCCGCGAGGTAGGAGTTGAGGGGCGAGAATTTTGGGTAGAATTAGTACTATTTGAAACTGGAGTAATTCGAGAGCGGTAGGTAGGAGTGGAGGGCCGAGAATTTTGGGCGGACGCAGGTTTTGTTAGTTGGGAAGTAGATGGTGGTCGGGCTTTGATGGGAGTGGATGAGCGGGCCGGAACTGGGCGTGCGGCTGGAGCAGATGGCTTTGGAGTTGTGAGAGTCGGAGGTGTTCTCCGACTGGGGGTTAAGGGTCTTGAGGTGACTGACGACGTGCTCGTGTTGAGGATTGATGTTCTGTTATTATTGCTAGAAGCAAAGGTGGCTGAGATGGATGAGATGGAGGGGCGGGAAACAGAAGTGCTTCGGATCGGTCTTGAGGAACTCACAGGCTCTGGTTGAGAAGCTGAAAGCTGCAATAGAAACATAAAGCAAGAGGCGTTTATAATGTTAATGATTTAAGAAAATTACAAGAAAGATCTTTGTTTTATGTGGGTGCATGAATGGAATAGAAGTATATGTTACTGTATTTAATTTGGACGAGATCCCATATTTTGCTAATAAGACTTATGTCTTGGTTATGCATGAAACTAACCCAAATCCTATCCCTTGAGAATCATGATTATTAGAGTGATCACATACATTTTAATTTGCATTACTGTTCTTTTAACAGATCGGATGCTCTCCACATCACGAGAGATAAATTTATACTACGTGATCAGTTTTCATATTCTGACACACAGAATAGCGCAAAAGCAAAAATCTAATGAAGAGAAAATTGAACGTAAAGTATGAAAAGGATATTGGTGCAGAGTAAAAAAAAATTTCTCTTCGAGTCTATATCACTGATAAATGGACTGCCTGCAAATATATTTAGCAGCAAGCTTATGTGGCAGCAAAAAACATAGGGAGGTCTAAATTATACATACTCTTGAAGCTCTTGTAGTTGACGATGATCTTGCGACAGAGCGCTTAGGGACAGCAGAAGACGGCGGCTTCTCACTTGAATCCAGAAAAGGATCTCGTGGTGTTCCCGGGGGTGTGAGAAGCCTAGAAACATCGAACTTATATCAACAGGTTATAAACATTCAACTACGAAATTATGTTCAGAAGGAATCAGATTTGCGGATGTAAAAGGACAGTCTGAAGCACCAAGCCAATGAAACTTTAAAATGAAATTAACTAAAAATCCTAGATAAAATGATGAAGATAACATTTGTTATAGCCATACCCGGTAAAAAATCGGGTATGAAGAAAACAATCAGGACCGCTTTCAGAATATTTCCTGCCTAAGGAGGCTGTGAAGATAAAAATCAGGACCACTTCTGAATATTTCCTGACTAATTTGAAACTATCTAGCTATTATGGTCACTTCAGTTGTATACTGTAACTACAAAAGTAAATAATAATCCTCACAGAACATAAAAGACACAAAAGATAAAATATGCTATGCTGATAAGAGTCTGCACACAAGGCCAATCCTTAAAGCCCAAATTACCATAACCAATATGCTAGTTCTTATACACCGAATCATTCTCCCTACATTATCCAATTTGTGATTATAAGGGTGCGACAGCAAGAACTTCCCCAACTTGTACAAATTATTTCGAAAATCCAAACAGATAATTAGTGATTCAAAAATTTCACAACTAAGCACATTTGACACCAAAATATATCTAATACAGTTTCTGAGTGTTACTACATCGTAGATTCAACAAAACAAAATTTGGCACTTACACCCTACATTATCTAGTTTGGGACTGTTGAGCAGTGACAGTAAGAACTTCCCCATCTGTGATTCCAGCATTGCACAGCTAAGCATATATAACAACAAAATAATTCCACTGCCACAAATTACTACATCCCAGAATCCCCATCCAACAAACACAAATTTTAGTACCTTTTCCGCATATACTAGTAGAGATCTCATGCATCCACTGCAATAAACAGCTTCACCAATCCCAGATTCCACACTAGATCGAGATCAGACAAAACTACAACACAAGATTCAGAGTGAAGCAACTCACCAATCATAATCGTGCTTCCCCAAATCCGCATCGAGCAGATCATCCATCCCGCTCCGCCAAACCCTAGCCCGATCCAGCGAAAGCGAAGCACTCCACGATCAAATTTGGCCCTGAAAAACAGATTAAAGCAAAGATTTAGCGCGCAAAAAAGGAACAAATCGATCGAATTGGTTCTTCGAGGGAATCTGAAGGCGCATTCACCATCTAGGGCAACGGATTCGTTGCTCGATTGGATTCCGAGGACGCCGCCCCTCTCCGCGCGCTCGGATCCGAAAGATCTCCGCAGGGCTCTCTCTCGCTCTCTCTCTCTCTACGGCTTTTCTCTTCGCTTCCGATAGAGAGAGAAAGAGAGAGAGAGAGAGAGAGGAGTAGAGAGAGAGTATTATAATTTACAAGAAGCGTCTTTTGAGAGGACGAGGGAGCTCCTGTGAAACCACTGTTGTAGCTAACGCTACAACGTGGACACGTGGCTGATTCTAACTGGGTTTTGTAGTTAAAATAGGTTTCCAAGTAAAAGTAATATAAATAATAATAAAAAAGTAAAAACTCAACAAAAAAAAAAAAATCTTATGATATTGGACTGTAAGCATTTCAATATACTACCATATAATTCAAAATATGATATTTTTGTCCTTTTATGTTATTCAATAAAATACTATGTTTCATCATTGTGTAGCTCATAAAAATATTTATTTTAAATTTTTTTATAATATATTTAGATACTGAAATAAATTATCCAATAATAATTTATTAGATACCAGTGTTTCTATTATCGTAAACAGAAAATAATATATTCAAAATTAGAGTCCTTTTTTGAAATAAGGTAAATTCAATTTCAAAAAGTAAATATCTAATTTTAATTATATCAGAAAATTTTATGCAATAATAAGAGGTGGGTTGTATGAATGTTATACAGTTGGGGTTGCAGAGAAATTTAACGCGAGAGAAACGGCGGAGACGGATGCGTGTACTTGAGACGGTAACTGCGGGGGACTGCGGCTATTCTTCTCGTACGCCGAAGTAATAACCGACTTCCACGGGATAAATTAATTAAATTTAATAAAAATAATTAAAAAATAGTAAAATAAAATTTTAATTATGAATTAAAAATATTATAAAATAATAAAAAAAAATAAATTATCTAAATATATAATAAAAATTATAATTTTTTTTTTAATAAATACTACGATCATAAAAACATCCAATCGAACGCAGGAGCTATACATGTCGATCAAAGAGAGAATCAGCAGAGGGCGGGCGCAGTGATTGGAGACGGTGTCGGTAAAGTTGGAGGCGTCGAGGGTGAGCACGAGATTTCCGTCTTCTCCACCACTGGTAGGGTTAGATTTGTTATTTAATATAATAATAAAAGTGATCTAGATTGAGAAGAAAAAAAATAATAATCTCATCACATCGATTCGGTTTTTCGAATTTGTAAATTAGGTATATTCTAAATTTTATAAATTATTATTTTGATTCCACAATCTATCTATACAAATAGATGAATTCTCAAATTTTAAACTGACATGACATTTATTTCTCATATATATATATATATATATATATATATATATATATATATATATATATATATATATATATATATATATATATATATATATATATTTGGGCTCCTATATTTTCAAAAGTATCAAGTCAATGGTACTTGTAGATTTTTCACCATTAGATATAATTTTTGACTATTCCAAGGGCTAAAAACCTACAAGCACTAATAACTTTGTACTTTTAAAAATATAGGAGTTTATATATATATATATATATATATATATATATATATATATATATATATATATATATATATATATATATATATATATATATATAGTAAATAGCACAAATCTCAATATAAATTCAATAGTAAAAAATTTACAAGTATATTTAGGCTTATACTTTTGAAAGTATATAAGCCCTACTCTATATATAGAGAGAGAGAGAGTAGGGCTTATATATTTTCAAAAACAGAATCCTAAATATGCTTGTAAGCATTAAAATTTGTGCTATTTACTTTTTCTATCTCTCTTTTTAGTTGACTTTATAATAGTATAAATCTCAATGCAAATTCAATGATAAAAAATTCAATAGTCGAGCTTGTACTTTTGAAAGTATATAAGCTATATATATATATATATATATATATATATATATATATATATATATATATATATATATATATATATATATATATATATATATATATATATGCTTGTGCGTTTTTAAAAGCATGGTGACCTTTGTATTATCAAGTCGTTTTCAATATATATTAAGACTTCCGAATCGACGATCTGCTCCATTACATTTGATGTAGAGTATCTGAAATATTAAAAAAATAAATTTTATAATTTTTTAATATCATTTATCTAGTGATCAAATGAGTCCAAATTTAATAATTTTAATGATCGTGGTGAGCCGCTTGCAAGTTAACTATATAGAAATATTTAAATCACGTAAAATTTTAATATTTTTTTATATTATATATATATATATATATATATATATATATATATATATATATATATATATATATATATATATATATATATATATATATATATAGAGAGAGAGAGAGAGAGAGAGAGAGAGAGAGAGAGACAACATTAATATTTTTTATCTAAACTTTTAATGTATTATATCATCACTTTTGTGAAATTTTTATTTTCAACGATTGATTTTGAATCAGTTTAATTACTAGATAAATAATATCAAAAAATTATAAAATTTATTTTTTCCATACTTTTAATACTTTAGATTAAGTCAAACAGAGCCAATCATCAATTTAAATTTTCGGCATAAAAATAATGCGAAGTTATAGAATCACTACAATAAAATTAGCTAACAGAGACACATTTTTAGAACACTTTTGTACAAGTATCATATTTATATCCATCTATATCCAAAATTAAGTTATAGAGACAAATTTTTGCGTCATATTACAATAATGTATCGTTATAATCCCTAACGACTGCACATATAGCGACACTAAGTGTCGGTATTTTTGTCAGCAGTATTTTTTTCAGATTTTAGAATATTTAAAAATGTCGCTATAACATAATTTTGTTGTAGTGAATGAAAGCTATCGTGCTTTTAAAAGTAAACAAGAAGAATTTTATATATATTACACCTATCTAGTGCGTTAGATTATTTTACTAGTCACGTCATGTAATAAGTAAATAAATCTTACCCATTAGATGGGTAAGGTATACATATGAGTAGCTCCGGCTACTATGCTTATAAAAGTACCAAACAATTGATACTTATAAGTTTTCTACCGTTAAATCTATCCTTTTGACTAATTTCATTCTTTAAATTATTCTATTCCACCAACCACTCACTTAACGTAAAGGACTTGCTATCATCCTAACCACACATCTTTTCATTCAAGGGTTAAAAACCTACAATTACCAATGACTTGTTACTTTTAAAAATATAGAAGCTCAATTATATATATATATATATATATATATATATATATATATATATATATATATATATATATATATATATATATATATATATATATATATATATATATATATATATATATGCAATGCTAGGTGTACACCCTCTTGGGGGTATACATCTTACACCCACCCCACCCCAGGATGGGGTGGGGTGTAAGATGTACACCCCTAAGGGGGTGTACATTTATACTTTCCCTATATATATATATATATATATATATATATATATATATATATATATATATATATATATATATATATATATATATATATATATATATATATATATATATATATATATAATTGAACTAGACTACTATACTATTAATAGTACCAAGTCATTGGTGCTATTAAGCTTTTAACCCTTGGATAAAGGGGTGTGTGGTTAGGATGATAATGAGTTCCTCGGATTTAGTAGGTGATTGAAAAAATAATATGATATAAATAGTGGAAATGAACAAAGGGCTAGATGAAAATTTTGGTAGCACCAAGTGTTTGGTGATATATATATATATATATATATATATATATATATATATATATATATATATATATAATTGAGCTCATATATATGCTTTTAAAAGTACCAAGTTATTGGTGTTTGTGAGTTTTTAACCCTTAGATGAAAAGATGTGTGGTTATGATGATAATGAGCCTCTTAAATTAAGTTAGTGGTTGGTAAAATAAAATAATTTAAGGGACGAAATTAGTCAAAGGAGTAAATCTAACGGTATAAAACTTACAAGCACCAATTGTTTGGTGCTTGTACAGTAGCCGAACTATATATATATATATGGTCCGGCTACAATACTCTTATGAGTAAAATCCTTTTGTACTCATAAGTTTTCATCCCTTGGATGAAGGAATGTGCAGTTAGGATTATAGTAGTCCCTAGAATTTATACTATTTCTCCAACAACCTAGTAAACCCTAGGAGGACCACTATCATCCTAACCGCACATTTCTTCATCCAAGGGTAAAAAGATTATGAGTATAAAGGGGTTTATACTCATAAGAGTATAGTAGTCCTATGTATATATATATATATATATATATATATATATATATATATATATATATATATATATATATATATATATATATATATATATATATATATATATATATATATATATATATATATATATATATATATATATATATATATATATATATATATGGCTAAATTACAGAAAACCCCCCTATAATATACCGTATTTTTATTTTACCCCCTCTGTCTTTCAAACGCCTATATTTTGCCACATCGTAATTACGAAATTATTTTTAGAGGGCAACGGGGCTAACAGAACCTGTGAAATGACGATAATGCCCCTATCCCTTATCCCTGTGCTTTACGATGCGCAGAAGACCAGCCCGGCGTCGGTGGCGGCGGTGGCGGGGAACGGCGCGCGGATAACGCTGCTTCCGACGTACATATCGGATTTGAAATCGTGGTCGGTGCGGCACCTCGACGTCGTCCCCTTCGTGTGGGAGTAGCGCGCGGGCCAGCCCAAGGCCGGCGCTGGCGCGGGCGCCGCGCGGCCACCGGCGGCGCCGCTGCCCCCGCCCGTGAAGCTCGGGAGCAGCGTCCGCACTCATCGGCACCCGCCTCCCACGCCTCACGATGATGAGGCGACGCCGGCTTCGCCAGATCGGGGTGCCCAGGGAGCTGGACCCCGCGCGGACGTGTGAAGCGTCCGCGCGGCGGCCTATGGGGGCCCGCCACGTGGCAGCCCGCCTCACCCCGCGCTGACCCGTGCCAGAGGAAGCGCGGGTCCACGCGCGCTGACCTGCGCCAGCACGCCCGCGCTTCCCCGCGTGCGCGTGCTGCGCGCAGTGGTGCGGCGAGTGGGGCGCCGCCACGTGGCGCCCCACCAGCCTCTGGCCGCCCGGGATACCAGCACGTGGCCTGTCGTCGGGGAGGGCCCGGGCAGCGGCTGCGCCGACGATCGCCGGGGAGGAGGTACATAAGAGGGAGAAGAGTGGAAGGTATAAAGAAGAGGGGGTGGGGAGAGGTATTTTCGGTATATCAATTCAAAAATTGACGGCTCACTAACAGAATTCTGACGGCGGGGGGTAAATGCACAATTTCGTAATTACGAGGGGGCAAAATGTAGATTTTTGAAAGACAGGAGGTAAAGTAAAAAAGCGGTATATTATAGGAGCATTTTCTGTAATTTAGCATATATATATATATATATATATATATATATATATATATATATATATATATATATATATATATATATATAGTGGTGCTGGAATACTATTAGTAGTAAAATCCCATTGTTATTACCAAATTGTTTTCGATGATGGAGTCTCCGAATCGATGATCGGCACCGCTGAACATGATCTAGAATACTGGAACTTTCTAGAAATCAAATTTCAAGCTTTTTCGATATTCTGTTCTTATCCATCAAGTGGACACAAAATGAACGGTTGCAAATGAATATCCTTCAAAAAATGATGATAGGAGTCTTGTAATTAAGATCGAGAGTATAGATCTTGTTTTAAATAGTTTAAAGAATTTTATAACCAAAATTTAATCAATTTAGATTTTTTTATACCGTTAAACGAGTAAACGTCTCATATCTATCATTAAAATTACAAATTTTGTAAATCTTTGATCATCGGATCAATGATGTCGAAAAGATTTAAAATTTGATTTCTAGATAGTTGCAGTGGTCTAAATTATGTTCAACGGTCCCGATCATCGATTCGGAGTCTCCATCATTGAAAAAAAAAAAATCAGTAGTAACAATGAGGTTACTATTGATAGTATTCTAGCAACACACACACACACACACACTCTCTCTCTCTCTCTCTCTCTCTCTCTCTATATATATATATATATATATATAGTCCGGCTGGAATACTATCGATAGCATAAAGCAATTGGTGCTACCAAATTTTCAGCCCTTGGATGAAAGTATGTGCGGTTAGAATTATAGTGGTCCCATAAGATTTTTACTATTCAACCAACCACCCACTAAACTTTAGGAGACCACTATCATCCTAACCGCACATCTTTTAATCCAAGAGCTAAAAAATTATTAGCACCAACAACTTGGTGCTATCGATAGAATTATATATATATATATATATATAGTAGAGTTTATATATTTTTAAAAATAAAAGTTCAAATATGTTTGTAATTTTTTTATCGAATTTGTTTAAGATTTGTGTTATTATAAAGTCAACTAAAAAAAAAAAAAGTATAATAATACGAATTTCAATACAAATTTTATTATAAAATATTTATAAATATCGATAGATTTATTTTTTAAAAATATATATATATATATATATTGCATAGGATATTTGTGAGGACATTCGCATAGTAAACAGTACCCAAACTGGCATTTATGGGGCCCTATTTGGTGGGACAGTAAAAATTTTATGGTACGGTTATATTTACCCTGCGGGACGAATCAAGAGATGCGTGTCAGAAAAATTATGCGACCTTCCCTATTCGTAAGTGACACGTTATATGCGGGCCCACTCACGTGTCGACTTACAATACACGGACTCATCGCCATTAATATTCCGAATCTGTAAGGCATGGAGAGGATATGGATTGCCCGATGCGGCTGTCCGTATTTAGGGATTATACGGACACCATATAATAAGTTTTAACAGTTCTACGGATCAAATAAAAGTGCGAGAATTTGGATCTCCTACGAACCCTATTTTTTTTTTTTTTTTTTTTTTTCATAGGGTTTAAAAAAAATTATAAATATCAAATTCTGAGCTCCTCGTTAACAAATCATAAGTGTTCTATGATTGGCCTTTTTAATTTAATTGGGTGAGGAGGATGAAGTCGAGTTGGCCAAGTTTATTTGTTTCTCCTTATTATTATTATTTTTTTCAAATAATTTTTAGAATTAATTTTATATCACTTTCTGTAAATATATCGATCGAATAATAAATATATTTTCATAAAATTTATTTTTTAAAAAAATTTAAGTTGTTCGTATATATTTTTATCATAAATATTCATTCGAAAAATATAATTAAATATTTAATCTTGGTTAGATAGTGAGATAAATTTATATTTTTATCATTTCAGATATTTTTATATTATTTTAATCGTTGAAATTTTTGAAGGAATATATTTAAAAATGTAAAACTGACATTTCATATATATTCTATTAAAAAATAAAATGTGAACTAACGGTAATGAATCAGAAAAATATATATGAATAATTTAAAATTTTTGAAAAAATAAATCTGAAAAGTAAATAACTCTCAATTTTTTATTTTTTATTAGTAAAATAGTTTTAATTTTAATATTTTCACAATCAAATAGTTTTAGCTAAATAAATTAAAAATTTTACCAAATTATTATTATTATTATTATTATTATTATTATTATTCAATTTTGGTAGTTTAAATTATCTTATAATAAATAAAACTAGATTAATTAACTGCTAATAACTAGATAATAACTAGATAAGGTATGAAATTTAATAAAATTTTAACTTGATTGACTAAAAAAACTCATTAAAAAAGGAGCCGATAAAAAAAAAAAAAAAAAAAAAAAAAAAAAAAAAAAAAAAAAAAAAACTAAATTTCACCGATCTCCGGTGCGGCAAGATAAATTATGTTAGGTGAGCAATTGAGATATAAAATATTCTAATTATTTACGTTAGTCACATATCAGACTTGTTACGTTAAGATACAATTTTGTAGTTTCTAAAGCTCCGTTTATTTCGAAAACAAGACCATGAATAAGTAATTTTTATTTCTGTTTATTTTTAAACTTATATTTATTTTTGAAATATACAGTTCTATTTTATACCTGAACCAAACGCAGCCTAAAATTTATTCGATAGGTTCACAAAGTTACCCTGACACCCAAAGATTTTGGATTAGTCCTAGAGATAAAATAAAACTAAATTTTTTAATCTAATTATAATATTTTAAATAATAGTTAAACTTAAAAAATTAAAAAAGTTAAACATAATAATAAACCTAGAATAGTTTTAAAATAGATAACTTTTTAAAAAATAAGGCATTATAGTTATGTACCTGTTGTGTGAGTACTACTTCTGAAATTAGAGTAACTGCCTCTGAAGCCATCCAAAGTGGGCACTCAATATTATCAATTATATCATTATTTTGTCGAAGTTTGTAATGGAGTAGGGGCAGGTGTACCTTTTCTGTTTCGCCCCTCAACTTTTAAGTAGTTAACATAAATTCTCATGGTGAAAGTAAAATACCTACCATGCCCAACGAAAAATAATATTTGTACATTTCTAATAAGATATATATTTTATATTTTATTTACTTTAGAATAAAATAAAATTTTATTAGTAATATCAATATAATTAGTAAAAAAAAAATTGCTTTTGAATAAGTAAGATATATATTACCAACTTGTCAAACATAGTCAGATAAATTAAATATTTGGTCCTCAAATTATTAATCTGATAGATTTTTTTCTTGAATTTTAATTTAATCAAGCCTTATAACCAAATTTAGTTAAGTAAATATTAATATATTACTAATATATAGATAATGCAACAGTATTATAATTTATGCTACGTCAATAATTAAAATATTATATTATTTTTATATCAACGATATATCAGTATTTAATCAATTAAATTATATTATGGAACTTGATAGCAATAATTACAAAAATTCAAATCATAAATTTTTTTATAAATTAAAATTTAAAAATCAAATTATCACCCACTTCATAGTTTCAGGACCAAGAGTATAGATGGAACTGTCTTGGTCCCTCTTTTGCTATGTCTCAACCACCACCCTTTTTTTTGTCATGCCTGAAGTTTTCTTTTGGAAACATAACATCCTTCTGTTAGGTGAAGCACCTTTTTGGACTATTTATAGGATTGTTTTTTATTCACTATTCCAAGGCAGCAACACCTTTATTTACTGTACTTTTTTTTTTTTTTACTATTTTAATTTAACTATTAAAATATATATTTTTTAAAAGCAATAATTTAATTTTTATTTAAATATAAAATTAATTTTGTTTTTGGTTATTTTTGAACTTATAACTATTTTTGAAATAAGAGCCTGGATGCTTTATATTTTGGAACATAATTTAACTATACTATGGGTGTATAGAAAAAAAAATTTATGAAGTGCTTGGAGAATTTAAAAACATACAAACAAATTAGAGTATAGTTAAAAAGTGGAGTAAAAAGTCAAATTTAAATTTTTTTTTGAAAACCTAAACTTTATTTATCGGACCACAACCTACTCTTTTTTTTTTTTTGCTCATCTCTCTCTCATCGCACCCCTCTTTCCTCCCACCGCCTATCTCTTCTCTCTCTACACCCACCCACCTCTTCAACTGTGTTTTTCTTTGCACGTCCCAACACCCTAATCCCACCATTGCCTACCTCTTTCCCACCCACCTCTTCAACTGTATTTTTCTCTGCACGTCCCAACACCCCAACCTCACCATTGTCTACCTCTTTTCATCCAACTGTATATTTTTCCACACGCCCCAAAACTCCAACCTCACCATTGCCTAACTCTTCTCACCTATCTCTTTTCTTCCCACATCCACTGCAATATAATTCCCTCTCCACATTCCAACACCCCAACCCCAACAATTGAGTTTTTTCTCCACACCTCTCCACACTGGACAAAAGTTTTCTCTCGCACCACCCCTTGCGTCTCCATGGTCTGAGAGGAGTCACGTCATTTTTCTCTTCCAACTAATAAAGATAGATTATTTTTTTTTCTTTTTTCTTTCACATGGTAGATAATGATAATAAAATTTATTAAATTAATTTTACACACAAGTAATTTTTTCAAATGCATGCAATTTTATCAAAAAAATTTTGAAAAAATATTATAAAAATAATTTATATGAAAATTTTATTTTATTTTCTTCGTCTTCATTGTTTTTTTCTTTTTTATTTATTTTTTGCTATTTGATATATGATAAGTTTGTTTCCTTTATTTATACTATATATATATATATATATAGTTGGACTGGAATGCTATTGATAGCACCAACCCAACTTTGCCACCCATTTTGTAGCCATTGGATCGCATTGAGATCCGTGTAGGCTCTTTAATGAAAAAAAGAGAAAAGAAAAAATAAAAAGAAAAAGTAAAAAATAAAAAAAAATTCTTTTTAATTAAAGAGCTTGCACGAATCTCAATGCAATCCAATGGCTACAAAATCGGTGGCAAAATTAGGTTGGTGCTATCAATAGCATTCCAGCCCAACTCTATATATATATATATATATATATATATATATATATATATATATATATATATAGTCCGGCTGGTATACTATTAATAGCACCAAGCAATTGGTGCTATCAAGTTTTTAGCCTTTGGATGAAAGTATGTGCGGTTGGGATTATAGTGGTCCCCTAAGATTTTTACTATTCAACCAACCACCCACTAAACCCTAGGGGACCACTATCATCCTTACCGCACATTTCTTAATCCAAGGGCTAAAAACTTGATAGCACCAATGACTTGGCGCTATCGATAGTATTCCAGCTTAATTCTCTCTCTATATATATATATATATATATATATATATATATATATATATATATATAGAAAGAGAGAGAAAGAGAGAGAGAGAGTGTGTGTTCGACTACTATGCTATCGATAGCACCAAGTATTTGGTGCTATCAAGTTTTCTACCCTTAGATCAACTATTTTGATTATTTTCATCCGTTAGATTTTACTATTTTTCCAACCACCCATTAAATCCAAGGGGCCCACTATCATCTCAACCACACATCTTCTAATTCAACGGTTAAAATCTTAATAACACCAATAACTTAGTGTTATTAATAACATTCCAGCCTAGCTCTCTCTCTGTATATATATATATATATATATATATATATAGAGAGAGAGAGAGAGTTGGGCTGGAATGCTATTGATAGCACCAACCCAACTTTGCCACCCATTTTGTAGCCATTGGATTGTATTGAGATTCGTGCAAGCCCTTTAATTAAAAAGAAAAACTTTTTACTTTTTACTTTTTCTTTTCTCTTTTTTTTTTCATTAAAGAGGCTACACGGATCTCAATGCGATCCAATGGCTACAAAATGGATGGCAAAGTTGGGTTGGTGCTATCAATAGCATTCCAGCCCAACTATATATATATATATATATATATATATATATATATATATATATATATATATATATATATATATATATATATATATATGGTATATATATAATATTTTAGTTCTAAAATGTAAATTCATTTAAATGCTAATTTTTTTAATTTAAACTTCATATTAGTTAATTCTTTAAAATTATCAGAGAATTCGTGAAATTATATAAAATGTATCCAAATAAATTTTAAAATAAATCTGTAGTCTTTTTTTGGAGTCATAGGATACCAAATTTCATCTAGCTAGAGTAAAATTATAGTATTTAAAATTCATAAAATTATTTTACTAGGTATCTAAACGGTCCTAAACAATTCTAACTTATATCTGAACCAAAAGCAGTCTAAAAGTAATAGGGGTTTAACAAATAAAAATTTATGTTTTATTGTATGGAAACTTGAAGTAAGTCTCTAGGTTATCAAATTTGCCACTTTCGTTTTGATATTTATACAACAAAAGAAAGTGTTAGCGTGTGAATTAAACCAAATCGATTGAAGTTCGATGATGGTTCTCAAAAACACTTGTATAGAAGTTGTAATTGGGCCAAACAAGCACTCGAACCTTGCGTCACGCACGGAATTTGCGAGCCCAATCCAACGACCGATTACTCCCCACGAAGTTCGGAGTCTATTTCAGGAGCTTGTAGTTTTTGAATTTTCACTCTACAAACAGGTTAGGGCATGAAGTAGACTTATCGGAACACGTAGCACATAGGTTTTGTGGTTTTTAGAGTGTGTTTGGTACTATGAAACCCCAGCAATGAAGTGGAGGAGTTCCCGCCTTACGGAGGAACTCGAACTCGACATCACTCCCTCTATGTGCGATGTCGCGTGTTCGTGCCCTCCCCGAGCGATGTCTCAAGTTCAGGGAGGGTCACCATAGTTTGCTCCACCTACTTCATTTGATCTCTATTTCTTGAACTTTTAAAAGTGTAAAATATTGGTCCAATTGCTATTTCGGATTGGCGAAGCAAACATGCTTGGGCTACTAAGTTGGCCTCTCACATATTGTCGCGAGTCGAAATCAGAAGCAGCTAGAACGTACTTCACTCTTATTTGCGATGTTTCAACCTAACTACATTGAATCTTCTTACACTTTCGTTCCGACTCCTTTTGATCCAGTAGTGCAGGACATCATACGTTTGCTCTCGATACGAAACAAATTTTGAGCCTATTTTGAGCCTTGTATGCTTAAAATAGTAGGCCCAGGCTAAGATTCAGGGGCGAACTATTCGTATCGAATACCTTGGTACATTTTCTATAGAATGCTATAGAGAAAAATTCTGCACACGGAATTATCTTGGCATTCATTCCTATGCTTAAAAAAGTTGGTGTGCAAAACAAAATTTCCAAGGCGACCAATGAGAAGCATACTTAATTTTGAATTTGAAATATCCATTAGCCCCTCAAACCTCAAATCAATGAAATGCTCATGTTCTTAAAAATCCATACCAAGCAACAAACATTTAAAACTAAAACACACAACAATTGGACGAATATATGTACATACACACACACATTAGCTAGACAAATCAAAGCAGGACCAAACATTTTGCACTTCAGTCCCTCCAAAATCACGATATCGAGAACCTCCTTCTCCGGGGCTTGGTCCCGTCCACCCCTCCCGCCGCGTCGTGGAGCGTGGACGTGTCCTTGGCCCCGCCGTGCCTGAACGGGTTCAGCTTCCCCAGCTTGCGGGACACGGAGGCGAAGAACGTCGTCGACTTCTTGGGCGCCGGGCCCGGTGCCGACGACTTGGGCTCGTCCGGTGCGGGCGCATTGGTGCGCTCGAGCTCGGAGACGTAGAGGCGCATGCGCGCGAGCTCGGATCGGAGCGCCTCGTTCTCGCGCGTGAGGGACGCATCCCCGTGCTGCTTCGGTGCTGGTGCTGGTGCTGCGGCTTGGGGCTGGGAGGCGGAGTTGCTGCGGAGCTTGAGCTGGTCGTAGTAGAGGGCGTGTAGGACGACCTGGAGGGGGAGCCGCTTGTTCTGCGCGGCGTGGAGCCGCGCCTCGTACGACAGCCGCAGCGGGTCCATCACGCTGCACACCTTCTCCCTCTCGATCTCGTCCAGCCCCGGATGCGCCTGCGCAGATAACACGGTATGTATGATTTTGACGACTGAATAATGATAATGATGTGTTCGAGAGCTGTTAATTTAAAAGACAAGTGGTAGGAACCTTGAGGTAGATGTCGACTGCGCGGTAGAGGTCGTCGTCGAAGCGGCGGGAGGACTTGGGGAGGGCGCCGGCGATGCCGGCGAACTTGGAGACGGAGAGCTCCTCGTCGGTGGCGATCTCGCCGACAAAGGCGTCGACGGTGCGCGCCACCTTCTGCACGGCGGCGGAGCAGAGGGCGGCGCCGCCGCCGTACAGCAGGCCGCCGGCTCCGGCTCCGGCTCCGGCTCCGGCGCCGGCGCCGGCCTCGCGCTCGATGAACCCAGCGATGATCCGGCGGACGCTGTCGAGGTCGGAGATTCCCTCGCCGGCGGGGTCGAGGGCGACGGAGAGGAGGTCGGCGGCGGCGGCCTGGTCGAGGGACCCGGCGATTCGGCGCTCGAGCTCGCCGCGGGAGGCGGCGGAGGCGGCTAGGGCGATCGCGGCGCGGAGGAGGAGGCAGAGGAAGCCGACGGGGAGCGGGGCGTCGCGGTCGGGGGGGAGGAGGGAGACGATGGATTCGAGGAGGCCGCGCCGGCGAGGATGGTCGCCGGCGCTGGAGGCGGCGGCAGCGCCGCCGGCGCGGCCAGGGAGAAGGTCGGGGAGGGAGAGCTCGGCGTAGGCGGTGACGGCAGCCGTGAGGGATTGGGGGGAGGCGCCGCGGGATCGCATGGCGGAGAGGACCTTCTGGAAGGAGGCGGGGCCGAGCGGGGCGAGCTCGGCCGCCCACCACTCCGGCGGGGACCGCGTGGGAAAGTTGTATTCATTGCAGGCCTGAACCAAACAGGAAAAGCAGAAATTTTAGTGACTGCTTGTTTGGTCAATAAGCTTTTACTTTTGTTTTCAGCTGCAATCATCTTCAGCAAAATGCTTAATTAAGATAAATGTTTGAAATCTTGGTTGCAATCAGGAGGAAACTATAGTATTTTGAGGATCAAACTATAAATTAAACTTTTAAACTTGCTATGCTTTTCTTTTTCAATATATATAAAGCTATTATCGTTCATCAAAAATATAGATGAATTTGAGGTGTTGTGAATTAATGCTCAAAATTCATAAAGAGGACGAGCTTAATCAAGCTAACCTTCAAGCCGATCACGTCCACACACCGCTGCACAATTCTGAGCTCCTCCGCCGACGGCAGCAGCCCCTCCTCGCAGCTCCGGAGCACCGCCACCGCCCCGGGCAGCGTCTTCAGCGCCGCCTGCGACAGGAACTCCTCCGCCCTTCGTGCAAGACTACTGCTTTCCCCTCCTCCTCCGCCGCCGCCGCTGCCGCCGTGGTCGGCCTCCTCGGTCATCTCCAGGTACTCCGCCGCGCACCTGAGCGCCGCCACGTTGTGCACCGTGATCTCGAAGTTGATGCCGTAGCAGAATTTCGCGGCCTTCTCGAACGCCTCCGCCCCGCCCGGCAGGTCGGAGAGATCGACACGCACCACCTCTGACGGATTCGCCTTCAGAATCTGCCGCCGCATGTATCTGCTCTTCTCCACCAGCGTAAACTATATTTATTCTAATTCAGTGTGCAGAAATTTTGTACACACTAAAACTGTAACTTAAATCAACAAATATTCTTACTTTATGGAGAGGGAACCGAGAATCTCCGATCTGAACGACGACATCGGCGGGGATTTCTTGGTTGAAAACCCTGAAATTTGGAAGAAATGGGAAAACTAATGGGTCAGTTACTAATTTTGATGAGGATTTCTTTTATTTTTGAGAAATTAAAAAAGAGAGAGATATGTAACACGAACCATTGGCAGGTTCCCTCCATGGCAGTGGAGAAGTGGAAGTTTGGAGAAGCTACGGCCACGGCGGGTGAAGAAGCAGCTTATGCAGTACTGCTTCTGCTTTCAGAAAAGGGCGAAGATGCTGCGAAGTGCTGTAGGAGTTATATATATATATATATATATATATATAATTAGGCTAGAATACTATCATAGCACTAAGTCATTGGTGCTATCAAGTTTTTAACAGTTGGATAAAAAAATATGCGGTTGAAATTATAGTAGTTCCCTAGAGTTTACTAGGTTGGTTGAATAGTAAAAATTTTAGGAGACCACTATAATTCCAACCGCATATCTTTTCATCCAACGGCTGAAAACTTGATAGCACCAATTATTTGGTGCTATCGAAAGTATTTTAGCCGGACTCATATATATATATATAGAGAGAGAGAGAGAGAGAGAGAGAGAGAGAGAGATTGGTATTCTAATTTTATTGTAGTAAAATTCTATTGTTATTATTATTATTATTTTTATTATTATTTTTATTTATTTATTTATTTTATTTTATTTTATTTTTTGTTTGGATGGAGTTTTCGAATCGATGATCGGATCTAAACTACTGAAACTATTTAAAAATTAAATTTCAAACTTTTTCGATATTATTTTTTTATCCATCAAGTTGACATAAAATGAATGGCTGATAATGAATATCATTCAAAAAGTGATGATAGAAATCTTGTAATCAAAATCGAAAATATAGATCTTATTTTAAATAGTTAAAAAAAATTTAATCAAAATATAATCAATTTAGATTTTTTTACAGAGCAAACATCTCGTATTTATAATTAAAATTATAAATTTTGTAACTTTTTGATCATCGTGTTAATGATGTTAAGAAAATTTGAAATTTAATTTTAAATAATTTTAGTAATCTAAATCATATTCAACGATACCGATCATTGATTGGAAAGCACCATCATCGAAAAAAAATCGATAGTAATAATAGAGTTTTACTACTTATAGTATTCCACCACCACCACTCTCTCTCTCTCTCTCTATATATATATATATATATATATATATATATATATATATATATATATATATATATATATATATATATATATATATATATAGACTGGAATACTATTAATAGTACCAAGTTATTGGTGGTATTAAGTTTTTAATCCTTGGATTAAAAAAATGTGTGGTTGAGATGATAGTGGGCGCCTTGGGTTTAATAGGTAGTTGGGAAATAGTAAAATCTAACGGGTGAAAATTATCAAAGGGATTGATCTAAGGGTAGAAAACTTGATAGTACCAATAACTTCGTACTATTAATTGTATAGTAGCCGGACTATATATATATATATATATATATATAGTAGAGCTTATATATTTTCAAAAGCACAAGCTCAGATGTGTTTGTGAAATTTTTACAATTGAATTTGTATTGGGATTTATGCTATTTACTTTTTCTTTCTCTCTCTTTAGTTCACATTGTAAAAACACTAATCCTAATGCAAATTCAATAGTAACAAATTCATAAGCACATTTGAGCTTGTGCTTTTAAGAGTATACAAACTCTACTATATATATATATATATATATATATATATATATATATATATATATATATATATATATATATAGTAGAGCTTGTATACTCTTAAATGTACAAGCACATTTGTGCTTGTGAATTTTTTAACATTGAATTTATATTGGGATTTGTACTATTTACTTTTTTTTTGCTCTCTCCTTAGTTGACTTTATAAAAACACAAATCTCAATGCAAATACAATGGTAAAAAATTAATAAGCACATTTGAACTTGTGTTTTTAAAAAATTAACAAGCACATTTGAACTTGTATTTTTGAGAATATATAAGCTCTACTATATATATATATATATATATATATATATATATATATAAAAAGTTGAACTGAAATGATATCAATAATAAACAAATTTTATTATAATATCACTATAGCAAAATTAGATTATAGAAATATATATTTATGACACTTTTTTACAAGTATTCAATTTATAGTCCATCTATATTTAAAATTAGGTTATAGGAACACATTTTGAAGACACATTATAGTAATGTGTCGCTATATACCCTACCGACGGCACATATAGTGACACTAATAATAAATGTCGGTATTTTTTTTAGCAGTATTTTTTTAAAATTTTTAACATCACTTAAAAGTGTCGCTATAGTATAAATTTATTATAGTGTATATTTATTTTCGATGATAAAATTTTTATTCTAGAACTTGATTATAAAATTTTTATTATTAATTTTAAATTTTTTTTAAATTTTCAACCCCTTATTTTTATATTCATAAATAAAATAAATAATATTAATAAAAATATAAAATATAATTTTTAAATAATTTAAACGATGTAAACAATGACAAGCGCGTTTGCTTACAGAGGGGGGAAACTAGGTGGAATTTTTTAGTTAATTGGGACTTGAACTGCGTGGCTTCTAAGCCAAGCCTTGCGTCTCAAAACCGATGGATGTGGTCGGGTTGAATGCGCCACATTTCTGCTGGGCTTCGGCTTCCGCTCAGGCTTCGGCTAATAATTATGTACATATTTTTTTTTTAAAAAAAAAAATATAACATGTTATTCGTTTTATTCATAACGAAAATAAATTAAACTAACATGAGTGAGATAACAAAATCTTAGTAAGAAAAAAAATTAAAAATAAAATAAAATTACTAGAACTAGTATTAAAATAATAAAAAAATAATAACCGAACAAAACAACGATTTCACCGATCTGCCCACAACACAAGCTTGCTTCTGACCCACATAACAGCGGCGTAGAGAGAGTCGAAATTAAACAGCTAAAAGATCATTTTATTTCGTATTTTTTAAGGTACCCATCGATTTTCTTTCCCGACCATCCATCCCACGCTCCTTGTCCCCTAACGCACATATAATTTTTATACCGATAAAATCGTAGAGTAATGATATATGTATATTTATTTTTAGATATACATAACACATTTTCTAATTAGTATTTTTTTTTAAAAAAAATAATTATTTTATTTTTAAATTAATATATAGAGAGACTGAAATCCGTTCTTCTGACCAATGAACTGAAATACCAACTAATTGCGCCAGCGACGTGCTGATGCCGCCACTCCGGCCCCGGGGGGAGGGACGAGTGGAGGAGAAGGCATCCGACCCCGCAGCTCTCGAGGGCGATCGCGCGGCGCCCGACGGGCCACGTCACGCCCACGCCCCCGCCGCGATGGGGCGGGGGACAGAGGATAACGTGGCGGGCCCCACGGAAATCCGTGACGAGAACGCACAGCCAAGGATCGGATTACA
This sequence comes from Tillandsia leiboldiana, assembly GCA_029204045.2. Classification (NCBI taxonomy): domain Eukaryota; kingdom Viridiplantae; phylum Streptophyta; class Magnoliopsida; order Poales; family Bromeliaceae; genus Tillandsia; species Tillandsia leiboldiana. The sequence goes on from CM055066.1 coordinate 2,643,743, forward strand.
CGTGTCCCTTTCCGTGGGGCCCACACCGGCTTTTCACCGATGGGATAAGAGGAAAAGATATGATCCAATATAATATATTTATTTATATAATTAGTCTATTACTTTAAATTAATTATTTAATTTTTTACAGTTTTAATGGTACTGTCTAATTTATTAATTTAAACGATTTAAGTCGGTTATTGATATTTTGACTATAAAATTTAAATTAATTATTTAATTTTTATAAATTTATAATTTTAAAAATTAATTATAAAAAATATATTAATTAAATCTGTAAAAATAAATAATAAATTTATATTTTAAAATCTGAGTGTTGTTTACCGATTCAAATCAAACAAATTAAAAAGTAAAATAGTAAAATTATAATTTTAAAAATTTGAATAGTTAATTCAAATAATTTATAATTCAAATAATTTATAATTCAAATCAGTTCTGTATTTTTTTTATTTTTATTTTTTATTTTTTTGACTGTAAAAAAAAAAAAAAAAAAAAAAAGGGGGAGGGAGAGCTTGTTAGCTTCATATATATTACAAACATTTGCTTTCCAACAAAAAAAAAAAAAAAATTACAAATTTGAAATAGTGATTGCCTTTATTTATTACTTGATTGGAGTAAGTAATGCTAGTGACTTGTGCAAATAGGAAATGCTTCACATGAACAAAAGAGTATTCTATATATTATTTGTGCGGGGATAAAATTCTTTTGCATGGTACTTCGTATTACGTGTATAAATTAATCGTCATTTTCCACCAAAATTAGAGCTTTATTGATATAATTATTTTTTCGAATTTAAAATCTCAGATGCAAACCATTAAATTTTTAACCAACTACGTATGCTAGCTAGACACGGATAGTATACATTATTCATTCTTATATTTTTATTCTTCTATTTTCTTTTCTCCTTTTTAGTATTACTTGTAGAGGGAACTAGCATCTTACCCACAAAAACACAATAATGTAATTGTAGCGAGAATGTAATTCAAAAATATTATGTTGTATAAATATATATATATATATATATATATATATATATATATATATATATATATATATATATATATATATATATATATATATATATATATATATATTTCTATCAACTGTATTAGCAATAAATATTGAAAAATTTAAGTTTTGTAAGTTTACGCGATCTTGCGATACTATTGTCAATGCAAGTATCAATATTGTGTTTAATTAATTATATTTTGGTAATCACCTAAATGACCTTATGTTGTCTCTAATGCTATTTGAACAGCTCAAGTAATTCTAATTACAATTATCAAAATTGTTCTCTCCCTATTAAGGTCCCCCCCACCACCCCCCATAAACCAAGATAAATGAAATTAGGCCTAAAACAAATGTTCCTGGCCTTTTCTCATATATCTTATCCCCAAAAAAGATCATCTATAAAAAAATATCCCATGAAAAGTAAAAGAAGGGAACACTAAAAAGGGAAACATGTGGATTATAGAAAAGGTAACTTAAAGATCACTTGAACCACTAAAAAGGAGAGGAGAGGGAATCTCCATGCATGTGAGACACTATTATATATAGATGCATGTAGGGAAATTCATGAACTTGGGAGTAGTAGTTCTAGAGGCAATGCTATTCAAGAAAGTGACTCAAGAGTTGGACTAGTTCAAGGAGACAGCAACACTTAGTCATTGCTTGACCAGTGGATGAGTTTGAAAGGAGCCTTGCACAGTTGCACCAGAATGAGAACAAGAAAGGTCATTTTAAGTGCCACATTTGGTAAGCTAAGTTGCACCACATGTTGTTCCTATTTGGTGTTTTTGTTGGAGAACTTGTGTGGTTTGGAAATGAGTTTGGAGCTAGCCCCCACTCTTGAGTGTGATTCTAATTGGTGCACCACACCATCCTGTGCACCAAATAATTTAAGCAATTTGTTTATATTAGATTAGCTAGCATATCACAAACTCTTCCTATTTCGATGGGGACAGTTTAATCACTCTTACTAATATACCATAATCCGCCCGTTTGGTAACGGATTAAGACAAAACTAGCTAATTCAGGAATAAGTATAAAGTACGGAACTAGTGTAAAAAAGCGTTTGGAATGGTTTCAGAAATAAGAGATTTTGTGTTTGGTATGATAATGAAGAATAAGATGAATAAAGGGTATTAGTTGGGGTAAATTATGTTAGAAAAATAATCGTACTAAATCTGTTTGTGATTAAATTATCTAACTAATTTATGTTTAAATTTGAATAACAGAGCTTACCTTTAATCACTATGAAAAATCCAGAAATTATAGATAAAAATAAACCGAAATAAAATTAATCCGGAAGCGTGCGAGGCACTGCCCTAAGGCGTATTTCCGTCCTTCGTGCGGATTAATCGGAGATACCACCCCAAGGTACGACCGGAACTCCCCTTCCTACGAGCACGACCGCGGAAGAGGTTGACGAAGTTTCTTTCAACACCCGATAGTAAAACAATATAAGAAAATGAAATCGAAATAAGAATCAATTGCTTATAATGTATGTGTATGAGTGTGTGTGTATTAGCATATACACAATAGTATTTATAGGTGCAAGGTGTAGGTGAATGTTGTCCAACATTCACATCACCATGATGAGAGCAATTAAAGCCCACATTGAGTGTAAAAAAAACGTTCCAAATTAATTAGATTATTAATAAGAATTAAATGATAATAAATGGGAATCAATAGAAATAAATAAATTAAAATTAATAATAAAATAATAAAAATGATTATTGAGGGTTTTAAAAATTTTGAATATTATTCTAACAATCCCCCTCAAAATTCAAAATTTCAAAATAAGAATTAAATTCAATAATTAAAATAAAATAAAATAAGATTATCGGGTGTTTATACTATGTAATAGGTAAGGTGTCTTTAAGAGACTTAACCTCACTTAGTGTAAGCAATTTCCATCAGAAGGAATCGGAGTGAACCAGGTCTTGAACTACGTTCCTTTGACCCTGACTTCAACTGCCACACACACAGTACAGAATTCTCCGTCGCGAGTCTGTGCGTTAAAGGCCATACACAGTACCTTGATTTTTTCATAAGAAATTCTATGGACAGCCCACATCTCATAGTCGCGGCCTTATACGAATATTCTTATATAGGTGGTCTCCTCCAAGGATGTGTGTAGAGTCACATCTCGCGAAAATTATCGCATCGGATTTCATTAAGAGCTGTAAGCTCAACCTCAACCACTACACAGAGCACTACTCATCATAGGGATGGAATTGGAACTAAAGTTCCTTTGAATAAACTGTAGAAAGTGCTCTTTGGCCAACCTGACAGCTTGTTTTTACCACATTGAACCTTCTTCAAGGGATCTCCTATCACAAAGGTTGGGTTCCCACTGCAGGAAGGCCCTTTATGGGCAAAGTCCCATCCCCCTCGATGACACTAGGACCTTAGTCCTATTCAGGTCTTTCGTCAAGCAATCTGCAAGATTCTGTTTATATCTGATAAAACTCAAAGAAACAATATCATAAGAAGTTAGCCATCTAACAGATTTTTGTTTCAATTTAATATGTCGACTAGTATTCGAATTTATTAATTTCTTTTTATAAAAATTAATTGCAGTTCGAAAATAATAGGGGATGCAACAAAATGACTTCCCAAAGGTCAACCATCTTAGTACTACTCTCGCCCAAGCACACTTAACTGCGGAGTTCTGATGGGATCCGGTGCTTTAGTGCTGGTATGATCGCATTCATAATTAAAATAGTATTCGTTTACTATCGGATAATAATAATTAAAACAATTTTTTTTTTTTACTGTAGCAAAACAGTATATATATATATATATATATATATATATATATATATATATATATATATATATATATTTTCTTTTCTCTATATATTTTTACTGTAGCTAAAAACAGTAAATAAAATTTATTTTATATATATTTTTACTGTAGCTAAAAACAGTAAATAAATTTTTTTTCTATATATTTTTACTGTAGCTAAAAACAGTAAATAAAATTTATTTTATATATATATTTTTTTAAAGTCAAGAAAAGAGAGCAAATAAATTACAATAATCTATATGCAATTAAGATTTTAAAATGCTAATTTCAATATGTTTAAATTTGAATGTTAAACATACTAATAAGTTGACAACAAAATTATATGTAATATGCAATATTTTTTCGGATTAGCACTAGTTAGATTTAATCAGAAACAAATCGGAGTTACGCCTTAGACTGTTAGAAAAATAATCGCACTAAATCTGTTTGTGATTAAATTATCTAACTAATTTATGTTTAAATTTGAATAACAGAACTTACCTTTAATTACTATGAAAAATTCAGAAATTATAGATAAAAATAAACCGAAATAAAATTAATCCGGAAGCGTGCGAGGCACTGCCCTAAGGCGTATTTCCGTCCTTCGTGCGGATTAATCGAAGATACCACCCCAAGGTACGACCGGAACTCCCCTTCCTACGAGCACGACCGCGGAAGAGGTTGACGAAGTTTCTTTCAACACCCGATAGTAAAACAATATAAGAAAATGAAATCGAAATAAGAATCAATTGCTTATAATGTATGTGTATGAGTGTGTGTATTAGCATATACACAATAGTATTTATAGGTGTAAGGTGTAGGTGAATGTTGTCCAACATTCACATCACCATGATGAGAGCAATTAAAGCCCACATTGAGTGTAAAAAAAACGTTCCAAATTAATTAGATTATTAATAAGAATTAAATGATAATAAATTGGAATCAATAGAATTAAATAAATTAAAATTAATAATAAATAATAAAAATAATTATTGAGGGTTTTAAAAATTTTGAATATTATTCTAACAAATTACTTTTTTGTCCTCAACTTTATTATGTAATAATGAAGTGAAAGAGGGTGCCTCGGTAGACGTAAGAGGGTATTTAAGAAAAAAGTAAAAGGGTGGTTGGAAAAAGTGAGAACAGTAATTTCAGTTTATTCTAGTTATACTAGAACAAGCTATATCGGTTGATTCCAGATGCGTTTGGAAGAACAAGAGGGATATCTCCCTATTATCTATTCTAACCCATTTCCAAACAGCCCTTCAATATGGAATTTTAAAAGTGATACTTAGAAAAGAAATTTAAAACTTAAATTATTGACTGAAATATTTCGATATATTATTTATATATATATATACCAAAGTATATTTTCCTTCCTCTATCATGTGTGAGAATATCATATAGTCACACCAGCAAATACTATAAACCAATTTAATCATGAGCAATGCTACATGTACACCCCGAAGGGGTGTACATCATACACCTCCACCATTTTAATGGTGGCGATATTTTTTACGGATCACATCAAGTGACCCATCATCACACCCCCACCCTTAGATGGGTGGGGTGTATGATGTACACCCCGAAAGGGGTGTACACATAGCATTTTCCTTTAATCATTTAGGTTGCTTTAATTTTAATATTTTAAAAGATAATCACCTGATAATACTAATTTAAAGTATTAGATAAAATAGATTATTTTTTATTTTATTTTCGAGAGAAAAGTAACATACTACCTATTTTGTTTATTTTTAAAATAAATTTTAACTGCAAATGTAAAGCAACTAGACTTTAAACTCAGATCTCGAATATCAACCACCAAATCTTTTGCCACTTGCGTTAGGGACAGTTGACGCTAAAATAAGACCGTTGACGATAAAATAGGTTATTAAAAAAGTGTAGTGCGGGGTCCACGTGGTACATCACATGCAAGGAATAAATTTTCCACACTTGATGAGGACAAGACCTAACTCGTGGAAGAAGAGGAGGATATTGATCCCAATCCTCTCAAAGATCTTGATAATGTCTAAAAGGGAAACAACTGCATTATTGCAAGTAACTCTTCATATCTTAGTATCAAAATTATCTTTGGATTTGAGGTGGGTAATTATGGACTTGTATATTAATACACTTCCATGAGGATAATAAAGTGGTCCATCCTTTATATATATATATATATATATATATATGAGCAATGCTACCTGTACACCCCGAAGGGGTGTACATCATACACCTCCACCATTTTAATGGTGGCGATACTTTTTACGGGTCACATCAAGTGACCCATCATCACACCCCCACCCTTAGATGGGTGGGGTGTATGATGTACACCCCGAAAGGGGTGTACACATAGCATTTTCCTATATATATATATATATATATATATATATATATATATATATATATATACCTTAATTTGAACTACTGCACAACCTAATCTTATTTTAAAAATATATTTTCAATCTATTTTTTTTTAAAAAAATAATTTGCAATCTAATCTCATTTAAATAAATTTAAAATAATAATAATTTAATATTATTAATGTGAGTTTATATGTTAATTAGGAGAGATTTTTTTTTTTCTTCCAATCCACTTTCTAAATAATTTAATAACTTTATTAATTTAAATTATTATTTATTATTATTATTATTATTTTATTTAACTATGCTATTGACATTATTAAATATCTGATAAAATTATATGCTCAAAAATAAAAATTAATTAATATTACTAAAAATAAATATAATATAAAATAATATTAAATATAAATAAATATAATAATATTATTATTATTATTATACACTCGATAAGATTAAATATTTAATATGACTATATACTAAATATAACATGAATATAAGTAAAAATAATACGACTATACACACTTACGTAATTAATTATTCGATATGACTATACACTTAACGTAACAATTAATATAACTAAAAAATTAATATAATATTAAAATAATATAACTATATATTATATAAAAATAAAACTAATATAACTATACAATAAATATAGAGTGTCTTGCAAAATAGAAAAAAAGATAAAGAAAAAAAAATTCTCTCTCCTAATTAATATATAGATTCATATTAATAACATTAAATTAATTTTTTTTTCTAATTTATTTAAATGAGGCTAGATTGAATTTTTTTTTTTTTAAAAAAAGGTTAGATTGAAAATATTTTTTTTTAAATAAAATTAGATTAGGCATTAGTTTCTTAATTTGGGGCTTTCATATTTGTACTTGTTATTACATAAGTTATTCATTCTTATTTTGAGGAGATTGTAAAGAAACTAATAATAAGTGTTTGAAGGGAAAAGTGTTGCTGTGGAATTCTAAAAATAAAAATAAAAAATTAAAATAAGAACACAATTCCTTTCCTCTTGAGAAAAATATCTAATAACAATTTAAGATCTTTTCCCTGTATTTATTATGGGCTAATATTGTTACATAAAATATTGCATATATGCTGGATGGTATATATCATAATTAATGTTTTAAGTAATATTTGAGAATATTAGTGTTAGCCTTGGATAGCACTGCTCTCAAATTTTGCATGGTCTTATGTAAGTGTGTATGTGCTCTGTTTGGTTTCCAAATAAATTGAAAATAATAAAAATTATTTTCGCTATTCCATCAAATGATATAAAAAATAATAAGAATAGCTATTTCAATCAAACCGAATTATTCTAGATAATTTTAGAATAAACTGAGAACAACTATTTCAACATTTCAGAGGAATAGAATTATTCTCATATAATAGTTAATTTACTAAAAATAATTAAAGTAATATAAAAATATGATTATATTATATATTATAATTTTATAATAATAATAATAATAATAATAATAATAATAATAATAATAATAATAATAATAATAATAATAATTATTATTATTATTATTATTATTATAAATTTATTTATATTATATGTTATGCTAAAATATACCATATATTATAAAATAAAATATTATATAAGGTAATAAATATATTAAATATATAATATTTATATATTTAATTATTATATAATATATTATACTTGTATATATTATATAATATATTTATATATTATATAATAGAAAATATTTATATATTTTATTATATAATATAGTATTTATATATTACATTATATATAATATTTGTATATTAAATATTTATATTATATGTTATTCTAAAATATATTTTCTTTATTTATTTATATATAATATTTTAAAGTATTTTTATATATTATTATTAAAGTATGTTATATTATTTTATATAATAATGTGATTATAATAGCATTAAGTATAATATTTTAATTATTTTATATTAAAAAAAAATATTATTTTTATATGTATTATTGTACATATATTGAATATTTTATATATAAAAGATATAGATAAGAATAATTTTGATATTTTAAAAAAAATTAATATATGTTTTGTACTATTCTTCATTATTTTTTATAAAATTACCAAACAAAATTTTAATTTTCTAAAGAATAAAAAAATATCAAGCCAAGCATAAAATAGCAAGTTATTCCAAGACTAAACATATTTATTTTTTAAAATATTATTTCCTTACCAAATGCAGTCATAGAAGAGAATAAAAACTTTTTGTTTCATGAGTTGAGTAAACAAACGTACGTAAGCAGCAAAATAAGTGAATCATACTTGTACTTACAAACTAGGGTTCCCAAGAAACCCTTATTTTGTAGGGTGAGAAACACCACACTACAATTAAATTAAGCTATAGCGACACTTTTAAGTATTTCTAAAATTTTAAAAAAATGTCGCTGACAAAAATACCGACACTTATTGTAAGTGTTGCTATATGTGCCGTCGCTAGAGTGTATAACGACACATTTTTATAATGTGTCCCAAAAATATGTCCCTATAATCTAATTTTGGATATATGTGGAATATAGATAGGACACTTATACAAAAATGTCACAAGCATGTATTTCATAATCTAATTTTGTTGTAGTGCAAAAAGAATTGAGAAAGCAGCATCTAAAATGGCGCACGCAACAATGAAAAACTTTCATGAACCTAAGATTTCAAACAAAGTTGACATAAGTTGACAAGATCATTAGACAAATAAGCATGTGAAGTGATTTTAAGCTCTTTAAAAGAAACATCCAAAGTGACAGTACTGTAATGCATAATAATAATAATAATAATTAATAATAAAGATGCCCCATGCATTTTCTCTGTGCACATAAAAAGCATATATATAGTACATACCACTTTCCAGCTTCAATTGGGTTGATCTCTCTCTGAGCTATTAGCACTAATCTACTGAAAAGCACATATTGGCTTGAAAGAAGCAGGCATAGATGGTACATGATGTAAAAATACACTTTTCTGACTTTATAATTACTCAATCCACCTGCACTATCCCCCACCATGTTCTCATCGGCAAATCCTACAATGATCGATCGTTTTTTTGAGAGAAATACAATGATCGATCGTGGTTGACCATTTTGCAAAAGATAAAAGGTTCGTATACTTACTGGTTTTGCAACTTTGATCTGCTTTCTTCGGTTTTGCAACTTTGGACTGAAACACCCTGCCAGCAATCTCAAATTCATATAATTCATCAATTATCACCAAGAAGTGCTATGAGAATATCAGTCCATGAAGAGAGATTTCAACCCAAAATTGTGAAAAGCGAAAAAGAAAAGGGATCAAAGTCGCAAAATCAACAATATGATGGATTGGTTTTTCTTGCAAAAACCCCACTCAGAGTTTCCTCTGAACACTGAACAAGTAAAAGCACCTTTCGCATCGTTACGGGACCAGTCGCTTCTGTCTTCTCCGGCTCTTCCCTTCTGTCAACCCTTGTGACTTCCTCGCACTTTTTGACTGCTTTCTAGCATTTGGGCCGAGCATTGTTATGCGGCCTATACCTTTGGAAATAGATGCAAAGAAGGCTTTCCCGTGATCGCCCGATCTACCATCCCTCATCCCTTGCTTCATAACTGCTTGTTCCTTCTCTAGCTCGCTAAGCCTCACCCTCATTCTTGAGATCTCGAGTTTAAGCTCACGGTTTTCCCTCCTGAGAGATGCATAATTGTCCCGTGGGGACATTGCTGCGCTCGGGACCCCGCTGCTGCTTATAATCCTTTGAGAGAATGAGCTGTCTCCAAAGTTTCCAGAAAGCGAAGTTTTTAAGCGGAGTTGCTCGAAGTAGAGGACGCGGACGACCACTTGGACAGGGAGGCGGTCATTTTGGGCTGCGTGGTTTGAGGCATCTTGGGAGAGCTTCTGGCAGTCTATGAGGTTGCATAGCTTCTTGCATTCGGATTCTGTGAGAGACGGATGAGCCTGAACCAAGAATTTTCATTTAGGGTCAAATAAAAGAGAAAACGAAAATGAAAACAAATGATGAGAAATGTGTTAACCGACATTAAGTTGCAAAAGGAAAAAATAATGCACAAAAAGGCATATAAAGTTGGTAAAGTATGCAACGACAGTATTGTAGCTCTAGTACTTACCTTCAGGTATATATCAATAGCTCTGTAGAGTCCATCATCAACCACACGAGCGTAGTCAGGCAATAGCTCAATAATTGTCATGAATTTCTGCAGCTTCAGATACGGATCTGGTGCTATCTCTGCGAGATACCCATCCATAAGCCTTCCCACTTTCAAGACTGAACTGTGATTTGGAGATTTAACACCCCGACCGTCCGATTCATAACCGCATTGCGAAGACTCTTCGGAGCCTTCCTCTTCGATCCTCTGCAAGAAATTTACCAGGATTCGATGTACGGTATCAACATCAAACACTGAATCACTGGTCTGCAATGACGGAATCAGAAGGTCATCAAGCGATGCCATTTCTAGTTGAAGACCGATCCTTTTCTCAAGCTCAATCCTGCAATCAAGGCTTGCATCCACTTCAATTGCCATTCTTAACATCCCAAACAAAAAGGATAGAGGAAGTTGTGTAATCTTCTCTTTTGCTAAGAGACCCACGAGAGTTTCGACAATCAACCTCTGGTTTTCCCCAATTAGAAGGCCAGAATCCCAAATTTGCCTTCTCTCGACACTCTTTAGAGAAGTTTGAGCATAATGCATAAGTGATGTAACAATACTATCAGATCTCACTCCCGTTCTCCTCATCACAGCAATAACTCGCTGATATACGTCAATTTTTAGTACCGAAAGATCTTCCACCCACCAGTCCTGACAATTCATTCGCAATTTCCCGGAAACACCCTCGAATTCTAAGTGAGCCAGACCAGAAACCAACTGCTCCTTGCTTGCATTCACAGCAATTGCATCAATACATCTATCTATAATACCAATTTCTTCAGCTACGGGAAGCAGGCCCTCGCATGAACATAGAACTTCTAGAGACTTTTCGAGGCTCTGCATCACAATCTCATTCAAGTAGGTTTCTGTTCGAAGAATAAGGTTTTCCTCTTGGTAGTCTTCGGTCATTTCCAGATATTCGGCGATGCATCGGAGATGGGCTACGTTGACGGTTGTTATTTCAAAATTTGTCCCATAACAGAATTTGGACGCGAGTTCGAATGCTGAGGCACCTCCTGGCACATTTGTGAGCTCCAATTTCAAGACATTTGGGTCCCTGGAATCCAGCACCATTTTCCGAATCCTTCCGCTCCGAGAAACCAAAGGAAACTTCAGAAAAACACAAGATCAAACAATACGTCATGAAATCCTATTTATCTGTCCATACATGGTACGATAATATTTTGAGTGAAAATGAGTATGATAAATGGAGCTTGTACAAAAGGGAATAAGTATATAACATTAGATGAAAATGCCAATAACTGTGCTCTCTCATATGCGTACTAGAAGAACTGTAAACACACTCTCTACTCCTCTTTGTGAGAAAGGATAAGAGGAGAGAGAGAAGAAAGAGAGAGATGCATAGAGTTGGGACAAAACAGAAATCAGACGAGTCATATGTTCTCTTTTGCTGTGTATGGAACTGTATCAGAAGAACCACTAAAAATCCAATATTTTTCATATCTATATAACCCAGAAGATTGCTTTTCTGATAATCTAGGATTTAGACATTCCATTATCAGTCTTCACCGTAAGTTAATGTCAGAACTCTCCTTATAAAATGCTATTCATTTTTCTTACAATTCATGTATAAAAAAGGTAACATAACCACCATGATAATGGCGACCGAAACAAGACCCTTTGGTATCATGGAATAGATAAAAAGCAAGAGAGCAGAAACAGATCTACTATCTTGTCATTTGTCCCGTAGCCATAGTACATCACGGTTCAAAAAAACACACATGCATCATAAAAATTAAGAAAACGTGTTTTTATCAATATGGAACGGTAGCTAGCTGTTCCCTGGCTGTGTCAGGGTAGAATGTTGTGGGGGAGAATATGCTGCTTAATCTCTCTTTTTTCGTCAACATTGTATTCGACAATATTTAGCATGGTTTGGAGACGGAGCTACAGTAGTGACAATTAGGAGTTTCGATCAACGAAGACCATAAAAACACTATATAATAGGCAAGCTTTAATGGGCATATATACAGAAGAGTGCTATTCCAATCTCAAACTTCATTGAATACAATTCTACTAATGCTCACACTCTATCAATCATTTCTCACATGCCATTTGCAAGTCTACAAGCATTTCGCATACAAACTCACATTACGAGTACTATGATTCTTCAAAAATATTGCTTTTTCCCTATTCCTTCAACAGCGCAACTACAATGCGACAAGTTTATGCATTCCGTTAACGATCGATCAATAGGTAGGTAATACTTGATTAACTTCACACAACATTTGCTTAAACAGATTTTTAACCCTACCAAATACGACAATCGGAATTTCACAATCCAGATGCACCCAACGAATATTTGTCACCAAAAATGAGAACAAAATCTTTGTTTTAGGATAAATACCTTATGCAATAAAAACGATTGCCCATCCACATATATAGTTATATCACCAGCCACATCTGAGAATATCCTGCACAAAAATGTTCATATTTTAAATGATCTGTACATGATACATCGATATCCACATTATTACTTCCAAATGGAGAGATCATAGCACACAGAACCATTTAACTAGTTACAAAAACCACATTTTTTCCTACTTTTTTTTTTCCTTCTCGGAATATAATCAGTGCTTCAGCTTTTTCTTAATATCGTTCTCAATCCACCAAATTACAACTACAATAATCTAAAAACTTCTTATACCTCAAAAATCACTTTTTTTGGGGGAGGGGAACAACAAAATTGTCTCAAAAATCACACCCCCCCTTTTTTTTCCCTTCTTCTGATAACGTCCCGAAAAACGAAAAAACTAAACAAAATGAGAAATCTGCACAAAATATTAACAAAAACAGAACCCAAGCTCCAATTTGTCTACATTGGTAACGATTTGCTCATCTCAAACGGGAACCAAACAATAGCATCTAAACCTAAGTAAATTAAACGAAAAAAAGGAACAACCTTCTACTAATCGGATTACAAAAGCGAGGAGAGTTCGAGAGCTTCGCCGCGGAGAAGGGGAAAGGGTTCTCGTTCGCTAACCCCATTCTCTCTCTCTCTCTCTCTCTCTCTCTCTCTCTCTCTCTGTGTGTGTGGAGTGGTCTACAACAGTGAGGAGGGGGAGAGGGAGAGGGAGAGGGGAAAAGGACGAAGCATAACGTAAGAGGAAATGTTAATGTGGGAGCGAGAACTAAAAAGGAAAGGGAGGAATCGATTATGCCCTCAGTTTTCGACGTTAATTACGGTCGTGCCACTGGGAATAGCTGGGAGACTCGGGGACAAAAGCTGGTTCACGGTCAGTTTTTCGAGCCTCATAGTGCGTGGACCTGGTCCGCCACGTCGTCCGTGAACCGCTTTTAAGCAACACATAGGAACAACAATATGCATGGAGTACCCTCACCTATAGAGCTCTTTAAAAGGCCCCCTATACTTTTGTGAATAAATACATGTGTTAATTTCTCTATGTAAATATATATATTTCTACAAAATTTAATTATTCTTTCAAAAGTCTTAAATTATTTATATATGTCCCTCTGGTTAGTTACTGTTAGTTTACTATTTATTTTTTAACAGAATATAATTAAAATATTAATTTTATTTTTATTAATATGCTCCTTCAAAAGTCCCAATTATTAAAAAAAATATAGTTTTAGTTAAATATAATATCTGAAAGGGTAAAAAGATAAATTTACCTCACTAACTAATCAAAATTAAATATTTAATCACTGGTTAACAATATTTTTCTAACAAATATTTACTGTATGGACAACTTAGAATTTTTGAAGAGAAAAATATAAAAAGTTGAACTTTATAGAGATATATATGATATTCGATATATTTATAAAAAACTGTATAAAGTAATCTAAAATAAAAAATATTTAAATTAATTAATTTTTAACTATTTTTAATTAATAACTAAATAATAGCTAATGACTGACAAATTTATTAAATTAAAAAAAGTTAACTTTATTAATTAATATTTATATAGTTTAAATCTTAAAAGACAAAGTTCATTACGTGTCAATCAAAGAAAAGAAAAAAAAAAAAACACACAAAAAAATATCTATTCCAAAATGGGCTATAGTTAAGGTAGTTTTAATTTACTCTTTTTTTTCTTTTAATTAATTTAGCAAAATCTTATTACTTAGGTCGATTTGTTAGGATTTTTATATATTTGGCCCAATTAATTTTATTCAAATATAAATTTATTATAAATAAAAATCAATTCTAATAAATACAGAATTACTTGATATAATATATATATTTTTTATTTATTTAAATTTAAATTAAATATAATTATAATCAGGATGCTAGTACTGTCAAGATAAGAGCGTCTGAGACGAGAAGAGATTTCTTATCTTATAATTTTATTTATAATACTGAATATTAATATATATTTAAATTTATTATTTTTATTGTACTATCTAAATCTATCAAAATCTCCTTAATCTCAAAAAAAAAAAAAAAAAAAAATTGAAGTTATGGCGAAAACAAATTTGCTTATTTTGGAGATTGAAGGCGATAATTTGACAATTAAAAGTTTGTAGGTAGAGACATTCAATTTCATTGCTTTGTAGGGACTCAAATGTAATTAACCCCCAAAAAAAAGGGAAAATATAATGAAGGTTATTTGCATTGGGCAATCCATTGCCGACGTGGTGGACAACATCCAGAGGATAATTTCCCTGTGAAAACCATCAAAACCAAATAAACCTGGTCCACCACGTCATCAGAACTCGGCCAATCAAAGGAGGCGCTGCTGTTCGTTCTCCAATGCTTTGTAGACCGGGTGTAAGGGGGTGTTTGGTGATCAATCATTCGATGGTCCATGGTTTTTGTTGGTGGTCCCACATGATGAACTTTGATGGGACATGGAACACGGCGTGGTCCACCGTGACAAAGATTGGTTTGGACATTTGTTTATGCATGTGGATTTGGAGCCGATCTTAAAAGGGCGTTTAGTTCACGCAAAAAGATAAAGTTTTAAAGAGTTTAGCTTTTGCATATGCCAAAGTTTTACTTTGAATTTAATAAAAAGTGAAGTTCAATTTGTATCCTTCTATTTTAACTCATTTCCAAACAAAAATTATGTTTAACTATTTTTATTGTGATTTATAAATTGTATAATTTTTTACTCAAATAATTTAAGATTTTCTCATCAAGTTAAATAACGATAATTAAAATTTTAAAATTAAAGTATCACTCATTTTATTGTAATTTATATTTTTCGATAAAATCGTATAAAATATATTATAATCGGTTTATTAAATCGTTACCATATATAAAATATAATATTAATAAATAAATTATTTTTTTTATAATTATTTTTTATTATTCGTAATTCCGAAGGAACGGTTACGCGCTCTTCCTTTCGGGGTGGAAAGAGCGCATGCGACAGCGGTGGCACGGAACTCGAGGCGGAGGTAATCATATGCGTTAGTGCTTCTTTTTCCTTGTCCCTTTTTTTTATCCTGTCGAATTATTATTATTATTATTATTTATCTGTTATTTTATAAAAAAATATTATTTGTACATTTCAGAAATAGTGTATATTTTATATTTTATTTATTTTAGGATGAAATTGTTGGATTTAATTTTTTCTATTATGAGTTAACATATAAATTTACAATTATTTTATGGACTATCTAATTTAATAGGGCCATTAAGTGATCTAATATGAGCTATGAAAATATCTATTGGGTATGAATTATTAATATGTAGAAACTCAATACAAGTCTAATTAGGGTTTATGGGACTCTAATTAAATATAGTATATAAGAAATATAAAAGGGTTGTAGTTCCGAGTCGGATTCCTGCTGTCAATTTGTCCTGCCCTATTCAGAGCAAAATTAATTAGACGACGAATCTAGACTTGGAAGCATTCAATTCAGGCGATTTTATTGTCGGTGTTTGAGGAACGATAAAATCTGAGAACGCGTTTCATCAGGCATAGATTCCGGTAAGCGTTTATAATATTTTTAAATAGATGAACGATTATCTAATAATTTATATATGTTTCTTGGGTTATTTCGTATTAATTTGCAAACGGATCTAACAAGAATAAATTTTATCGATTATTTCAAAATGATAAGTAAAATACATTCATCCTTGAATAGATAAAGTGTACATTATACATCCTTTTGGAATGTATAAGTAATATTGTTCTATTATATATATATATATATATATATATATATATATATATATATATAACTATGGTAGAGCAAAATGCACCGAAATTACTTCAGCTATATTCTATTCTGAAATTAATCCTTAATCCTTACTTTTTTATATTATTTTTTAAATAAAAAAATTTATTTAATAATGTAAATTTGTAGAGAACGATGGTTGGTTTTACATAATTTCATAATAAAAATTAATAAAATTATTAAATATATAATTTTAATAATTTTTATTTAGTAGGATAGCTAAATAAAAAGGTTAGCTGAGGATCTATTTTAAAATAGAATACAATTGAGGGGTTTTTACATACATTTTTTTATCTTTCTTTTATTTTATTCAAAAGTACCGTTCCGCCAAACAGACAAAAGTACGGAGCTGTCACCCGGCAACAGTACAAAGCATGGGTCAGTCTTCTGAGACGGCCCCCGATTTTCCAAGTATTAACCGGAATGCCATTTGCAATGATTATTCGAAAAAATTAATTTTGAATTATTTTTATACAAATTTTTATAAATATATCCAATAACAAATATATTTATATAAAATTTAATTTTTTATATTTATCTTTTTCAAAAATTTTAAATTATTTAATATATATTCATCTGATTTCATTATTTATTTTTTAATAAAATATAAATAAAATAATAATTTTATCTTTTTAAATATGTTTCTTTAAAAATCTAACTATTTTAGAATAATGTAAAAATATCTGAAAGATAAAAAAATAAATTTACCTTACTTGTTAAGCAAGATTAAGTATTTAATCTAAATTAATTATATTTTTCTAACAAACAGTAGAACATATATGAATAATTTAGTATTTGTGAATGAATAAATATAAAAAGTTGAAGTTTATAGAAATATATCTGCTATTCAACATGTTTATAGATAGTTGTATGCAATTAATTTTTATTTTAGAAAAAAAAAATAACATGCTATTTATTTTGTCTATTTTTTTTAAAAAAAAAAGCTAAAAATTGTGAAAAAAATAAATTTTAAACTTAAAATTTTGAATACCAATCATCAAATCTTTTGCCATTTGAGCTAGAAACGATCAGTATAGTTGCTCTAAGTTCGAAAAAAACTGTATATATTTTACTATAGAATTATATAGTTTTAACTATATTACTAAAATAATTTTTATTTTTGTACACTTTTTCTTAACTTTTTCGTTTGAAATGTTAGGACTTTAAAAAAAAAAAAAATGCATAGAACTCCTTAAAAATACATTATTTTTTAAAAAATTTAATTATAATTATTTTTTTATGAGTGTTGGTTATTTATTTATGGGTTAAAAATAAATCCAATTTTCTACTCCGTAGATTAATAAGTTGAATTGGATGAGTCTAATAAGCTGAGTGAGTCTGCGGTCCACAACAGTAAGAGATCCAACAATAAATTTAACGTTCAGATGAATTAAGTTTGGTCAAAATTCGTGGACGCTGTGCTGTGTCTGTACGCTTTAAGTAAATTAGTTGTGTTTTTTTAATAATGATTCATGGGTCATGGCATACACATGTGATACCTCATTATTTTAACGAAAAAGTTAATAGATGGTATAATCGTTGGGTTTTTTAGAAAAATTATTCTTTTTATTTTGGTCAAAATTCGTGAGCGCTGTGTCTGTACATTTTAAGTAAATTAGTTATATTTTTTTAATAATGATTCACGGGTCGTGGCATACGGATCTGATACTTCATTATTTTAACAAAAAAAGTTAATAGATGGTGTAATATATTTTCTAATTATTTTTTGTTCGATGGGTTTTTCAGAAAAATTATTCTTTTTATTTTTAAAAAAATTAATTAAAAATAATAAAAATATATTTTATAAATTTTTTTTTTTTGAAATATAATTTCTATGATTTTTTCTAGAGACCAAACTTCTAAGCTATTTTGCAAAAAGACAACCTTGTCCTTTATTTGACTACATACTTTTCTTTCTTTTTTTTTCAAGAGAGACAAATATAGCTAGCTAATAATTTTATTTATTTTTTAAAAATAAACCGAACGAAA
The DNA here is from genome assembly GCA_029204045.2 of Tillandsia leiboldiana. Taxonomy (NCBI): domain Eukaryota; kingdom Viridiplantae; phylum Streptophyta; class Magnoliopsida; order Poales; family Bromeliaceae; genus Tillandsia; species Tillandsia leiboldiana. The sequence continues at coordinate 2,662,218 of CM055066.1, forward strand.
AATATAAAATAATTAGATTTTAAATTTAAAATTTTTAATATTAATTATAAAACTTATCTACTTGTTAGATTCGGAACTGAGTTCTTAAAACTCAAATCTGATGAATTTTGAAAATTCATATCCAAATTCATATCCGACCAAAAATTTGAAATCCGAAAACTCGATAAATACAAGTTAAAATATAATATCAAGTATTTATCAATATTATATAATGTAAGATTAATGCAGGTTCCGATCAAATTCGAGTTTGAATCAAGTAAATACAAATTTCAAATCCGAATTCAAATTCATTATTTTTTTATTTTTTATATTTATATTCAAAATTATATTCATTTAGCATCGAGAAACCTTCTGATTTCGAATTTTGAATTCAAATAAAATTTTAAAGAAATAATTATACTCTATGTAAAGATATCAAATAACAAATATTATGGCGGCAACAACAACATTAAACGTGAAGAGATCGACCGCAGCATAAGTGAGATACATTGCATGTGCCAAGGTGGAAAATGAGGAGAAAGAGAGATAAAAGTATAATTTTTTGAATGGATAAATTTGTAAGGTCAAAATAATTATTTTACGTCCCCTTCATTCAAAATCTAACGATGAACCAAATAATAGAGACATACATGAAGAGAGCAAAATTTTTGAAGAAATATATTTATAAATCATAAAGTTTTTGAAGAAATAAATTTGATCATTTAAATTTTATAATTTTTTTTTTTTTACTATTTGATACTTTTATAGGAAACAATATGAAATTAACTCAATTTCTGTGAGTTAGGTTGGAATATTATCGGTAGCAAACAGATTTGGTTGCCATCTATTTGTTTTCAATTCAATGATGGAGCTTCTAAAACGACGATCGATATCGTTAAATATACTTTAAATCATTTAAGCTATCTGAAAAATAAATTTTATGCTATTTCAATATTCTTTTCTTGTCAATTAAGTGGACACAAAATGAAGGACTTAAAACGAATATGCTTCAAAAAGTGATGATAGAAGTCTTGTAATCAAAATCGAGATAATAAATATTATTTTAAATTATTTTAAAATTTTTCTAACTAAAATTTAATTAATTTATTTTTTTTACACCGTTAAATGAGTAAAAAGTTTATATATATTATTAAAATTACAAATTTTATAATTTTTTGATCATTAGGTTAGTAATATCGAAAAGATTTCAGTTTAAATCATATTCAATTGAAAAATGCTACCAGTACATCTCATTTGATCTAATAGATGGAGTGTGGTGAGGGTTCACTTCACAAATTGTGAAGTGACCCTCCCATCCTTAAATGGGTGGATGGTGGAGGTAGGATGTACATCTTTTTTGGAGTATATATATATATATATATATATATATATATATATATATATAGAGCAATGCTACATGTACATCCCGAAGGGGTGTACATCATACATTTCCATCATTTTAATGGTGCCGATATTTTTTACGGATCACATCAAGTGACCCATCATCACACCCCCACCCTTAGATGGGTGGGGGTGTGAGATGTACACCCCTTACGAATGTACACATAGCATTTTCCATATATATATATATATATATATATATATATATATATATATATATATATATATATATATATATATATATATATATAGCATTGCTATATTCAATTATACCGATTGTCGATTTGATCGTTCCGTGATCGATAATAAAATGATAGCAATCCAGCTCAGCTTCAATTTCAGATATCCGTTCATATTTGACGTAGTCTTGATCGTTCATCAAATCATGGGTTCAGTAAAATCTTTTCCTGGCACATAACCGCTCAATACGACGTGTCACTCTCATAGCAATGATGCATTAAATGATCTGGTTTCTTAGCAATTGTCGTAGGAAGGTTTTAAAATATATAATTTTCTTATATTAAGTTCATTTCTCTATTATTTTTCATCTATTCATTTCATTGCATATTTATAAAATATTAAGTGGTAAATCCTTTTTTAAATTCTTTAGAATTATAAAATATTTTTTAATTTTTTAAATCTTTTAATAATAAAAATAATATTTTTAGCTAGTACTAAATTTAAAATAAGAAGACTCTAGCCCTCTACGGCGCTATTAAATATCCTGCTCACACTCTCTTTCTCGAATAATTGTCGTCTCCGTTCATGTTCAGGTTCAGGTTCCGATTCCTCAATTTTCTATGATTTTCCCTTGAATTCGTGATATAATTAGAATTTGGTTATATTTTTTATGGTTTATGGAATCTATGGTTACTGAATGCTAATTTGCGTTTGTGATCCTGATCTTTTCGAATTTTGCCACTTCTAGTATGTTGCTGTATTGAACTTTGTGAGTGTTATGTTCTCTGTGTTTTTGCTTGCATGTGAGTTATGCAGCTCTGAATTAGGTGTAGTTATGTTGTAATAATTTCCTTTTAGGTGCAGAAATTAATTGTATTAGTTGATTATAGGACACATTTTGGTGTTTGAGCTTAATGTTGTATCCTGTGGTCAAAGTGCTATGCATTTTTAGTGTTCTTTTGAGAAATTTGGAGCTACATGTTTGTTATAAGCTCTGATAATCTGATTTGATTTGAACAGGAAGATATTCATCTTCGGCCGATGTGCATCCCGAATATCGTTTGCTGATATGCTCTTTAAGATGCCTGCAGCTCAAGCTCTCTTCTTTGCTGTATTATCTTTTTACGATCTTCGCGTTTCTGGGGCGCAAAGTACTGATCCATCTGAAGGTCAAGTATCAACTGCTTTAATCTGAAATTCCATATACTGTGCTGTTTTAGATGCTAAGATTGAGGATGAAGCACAACTTACTTACAAATCTGGCGCCAAATCCAATGAGTGCGAAGTTCATCGAGTTGCTATTTAAAAGTTAAGCTGTTGCTGATAATCTACGCGTCGTTATTTAGAGACCGAAAGAAGTCTTATTGGGTTTTTTTGATCTATGAATCTAATATATATATTTAGATCAAGGTAGAATACTACCGCTTCATTTATTTAGGAAATGAATTGTTGGCCTCAAAGAGGAGGAAAAAAAAAAAAAAAAAACGCTAGTTGCTGCAAAACAACATCCAAATTTTTCTGAGAGAACGTATTCTGGCCGCTAGGTAACTCAGGGAGTGTTTAGATTTCTCAAAGATTCGTCTATTCCGATTTAGCTAAATAACCCACCAAGTGGTGGCGATTTAGCTAAATAACCCACCATTGCCTTAGTAAGTGCCAGAATGCTCTTGTGGTTCTGTTACTCGAGTCGTAAATGTGACTTTCGCTAAATATAAATTTTTGTCTTGTTGCAGTCAGCTAGACAATAATAATTTCAGTGGCAGCATTCCTGCTTCATATGGCAACATGAGACTGCTTTTAAAACTGTGAGTGCACTCTATTTTACTCTGCCCTTTTGTTGTGATGTTTCTACAAATATTGAAATTTAATGGGCAACACAATATATGTTTTATGGTGCAATATCTCATCTCCATGATAAAGGTTGAAGCTTGTAACCTGAAAGCTTTTGCATATTTGTTAAATTGCCTCTGATTTGAATGTTGAGTTTCGCCGACTAATTTGACGCATTACTAGTGTGTGCCTTTATTCATAATGAAATATTCCAGTTCTAAATTTGGACAGATTTATATTAATGTTGCATGAATTTTTTTAGCTTCATCTGAGGTTGCATCCCACATCCTTGTCTCCATTTTCTTTTCCTTTTCTATCATGTAAAAACTTTGTTGTTTCAAGTCCATGTGTCCTTAACATTTGTTCCCTGATAGTGGAAATAAATTTCTGACTTTACATGATTTAGGTCCCAATAGAGGTCTTCCATATCTTTTTGCAGTTTTATAATTGAAGGTGTACTACTTGTTAGGATCTGTATGGTATCTAATATCAGTATGATCATGATTTACTTTTTCACAATCTTCAAGTCAAATTTTGCATGGATAAGTGAAACAAGAACTTAAAATGAGCAAGCCTAATTTCCATTTGCAGGAGTCTTCGAACTTGGTTATTTGTAAGTTTCTAGTATTACAGTGCAACTGATGTAAATGAGACCAATACATACATAGATACCTATGCTTGAAATTTTCACTTGATCACTTGGTATATACTTCTTTACGCACCCAAACCTAATGACATTTCATGACACATGCTATTCTGATATGCAGGGTCATCTACTGACTTGTACCACTGCAGTACTCATAGATAGTCATATACGCCTTTTAAAACTTAAATTTCTTCCACATATACCTCTGTACTATCAAAAATGAGCAATTTGCTCTATGCACCTAAACCATGAGCTCTTACCACATAAAGCTTTCTATAATTTCTTCAGTTCAGTATTACATAACCATCACTCTATCGATTAAATGGCTGATTGTTGAGCAAAGATTGTGCATGTTACAGAGATCTTAGCCGGAACCAGTTGGAGGGATCCATACCAACTATGTATGTAGTTCCCACAAGCATTTGTAATCTATTATGTTTGATGTAAGATATTTATATTTTTTTTGGAAAGAACTTGTTTTACAACAGAATGACTTGTATTCTGATGTTTCGGCAGCGACTTATCGCACAATTTTCTGAATGGAACTGTACCTTCAAACTTCTCGGGTCTTCCTAATCTTCAGCTATTGTAAGTGCCTATTTGCCTTTCATGTATAATGCACTCTTCCTGTTACGATGATGTAATATTGTCAAAAACAAAAACTGTTCAGTGTTGTATTTGTAATTTGCTTAAATGTAGATATGTGAAAACAATATGACAATCTGAAGATTCTTGTGCATGAATGCATCTGTATGATTTACAGATTTATTATGTTAATGTTTTCTTCAGGCTTCATGGAAACCCTGCATGTGTCTATGCACAGACCGAATCAATGTAGTAAACTTATGTCAACCTCAATTGATCAACAAAGCATCTGGAAATAGGACAAGATTGACCTTTAACTGTAATCCATGCCCGACAGATGTCGATTATGAATACAACCCATCTTCTCCTATACCTTGTTTATGTGCGGTGCCACTCGGAGTTGGCTTGCGACTGAAAAGTCCCGGAATTTCAGACTTCCGTCCCTATATTTATGATTTTGAGATGAACTCAACTTCTTTGCTAGAGTTGTTTGTATATCAGTTGTACATTGATCGATATACATGGGAAAATGGTCCAAGGCTGAACATGCACTTAAGACTATTTCCAAGTAATTCTAGTTTATTCAATGTGACTGAGATTTTACGACTGAGACGCGTGCTTTCTGGGTGGGAAATCACACTATCAGATGTTTTTGGACCATATGAGAGCTTCTCAACTTCACCCTGGGGTCTTATGAAAGTGGTATGCACTCCTAACAACTACAAAAAAAAAAAAAAAAAAAAAAATATTTACTCAAGTAAGGTTGACCTGCAATATTTGCAAACAATATTTGAGTAATTTGAGAGAATGGTTTATATTTCTCATGTTAGAAACTGCCTGATGTACTGAAAGTAAATTGTTTCGGTAATACCACAGTATTTGACTTACTATTTATTGCAGAGATTCATGATGCTTCATCAGGGATAAGCAAGGGTGGAATTGTGGGAATTCTGATAGGGGTCTTTGCTGGTGTAACTACTCTGTCTGTAATTTTTACAGTTTTTATAATGAGAAGGCGCTCTAAAAAAGGGCGGTCTTCCGAAAGACACTCATGTAAGCTTTTCTTTTCCTGGAAAACTCACCTAGCAACCCATGGCCTAATTCTATAACTATCAAAATGCAACGAAGACCAAGAGATTCATTATTCGCCTAGTATCTACACAAATCATCAATTGTTATTAATACTGTCGCGCGTACTACTACCATACATAAGGAATCATACATGGACAAATCCCAGATGTGATATGGACACAAATGCTATGTATACATACATATCCAACGGTTAAAATTCTTCTGCAGTGTCAAAATTCTCAATCAAAATTGATGGTGTAAAATGCTTCACATTTGAAGAAATGGTTCTGGCCACTGACAACTTCAACAGCTCAACTCAAGTTGGACAAGGAGGCTATGGGAATGTATATAAAGGAACTTTAGCTGATGGAACAGTTGTGGCAGTTAAACGTGCGCAGGAAGAATCTCTACAAGGCTCAAAGGAGTTAGCTGCTATCAAGATTGCATCGTCGAAACTTGGTCTCCTTAATTGGATATTGTGACGAACAAGATGAACAGGTACCTCGTATATCCTAATTGGTTGCCATGTGTTGCAAAGTTTGATGATTTTCTTATCCCCTGATAGCAACATCTTAGAATCCTTAATGGCATGGGAAAATTTGCTTCCAGTGCTATTCTTGGGCCGGAAACTTTTCGTCAGTTTGGTTTTTTCGACTACTAAAATGGTTTTGTTGCTCATTCGACTTCAGATGTTGGTCTATGAGTTCATGCCAAATGGTACTTTGCGTGATCATCTTTCTGGTAAATATATCTTGCAATTATATATATTTTTCTTGAGTGTACGAGTTATGCTTGTGATTTTGATCTATTTTTCTGGTTATATAAAGCGTAATAAAAGCTAAAACATTTTAGAATTGCCTTCAGTATGATTTATCATGCATTACCTTTCATACATTAGTCCTCCGTTTTGTTTTTGTAAGTGAAATATTTCTGTTCTAATCCATTTATACTTTTCCATACAGCAAAATCTATGGTACCTTTAAATTTCTCGACGAGGTTACGCATAGCACTGGGCTCTGCTAAGGGTATCCTCTATCTGCATACTGAGGCAGATCCTCCGATATTCCACCGTGATATCAAAGCCAGCAACATATTGTTGGACTCCAAGTTTATCGCGAAAGTAGCTGATTTTTTTTTTTTTTTTTTGAGAAAAGGTAGCATGCTACCGCTTCATTCATGATGTGATGAACTAAGCAACAAGACGAGGCAGCAGGGCCTCGGAAAAAAAAAAAAAAAAAAAAAAAAAAAGGGCTCAACTAAACAGCGAATCTAGCAGAAAGCCTCCCAAAGAGACCGTAGGTAGCGGGCCGTGACTAACAGCATGTCCCCGTTGGTTTTCTTTCCCTCAAAAATCCTACTGTTACGCTCCAACCAGATAGTCCACCACGATGCGAAAATGATGGCTCTCTCACTCTTCCTTTGTTTGCCCCCTACCTGACAGCTTTTCTCCCAAAGTGAGACCACCGAGTCACAGCCGTCCAGTAGCTGGTTGTTGGGTAGTTGAGAACCCAGCAGCGTTCTGCTGTCGTCGCAGTTGACGAGTAGATGATTAGCGGTCTCAGAGGCTGCCCCACAAAAAGTACATAGCGTGTCCCCGCTCCATCCAGTCAGGGTGAGCTTGTCCTTTGTGCGAATCCTACCTCTCAGCGCTAGCCATACAAAGATCTTTACTTTCAGCGGGGCTTTGACGGCCCAGATTTTCTCGTAAAGAGTGACCCTAACCCCGCTATCTTGCAGAAAGTCGTAGGTCGTCTTTACCGAGAAAACTTCTGATCGATCCCATCGCCACCGTAGAATGTCTTTTCCGCGTCCGGGAGTTTTAGAAGCCAGCAGGTTTTTCAGTGCCCGGATAGCGGCGCAAGATAGTTGTCTCCTCCGAGGGATCCCGGATAGAATACGGCTCCACTTCCACGCCCCCCTTCTTAAGCAATCTCTGATCTTGCAAGTTTTCGCCGTGACATCCCTGTAGATTTCCGGGAACTGGTTGGAAAGAGTTCCCATTTCCCCCCATTTGTCCCGCCACAGTTCCACGCACTTGCCGTCCCCCAGCGTGTAATGAGTGCCACAGTTAAACACCTCTTTCGTGCTCATCACACTCTTCCACCAGTAGGAGAATGGGGTGAAAGAGATCCCTTCCCGAAGTGGCCTCCGTCTTGCATAGTACAGGTGTGTAATAAGCTGCACCCATAAGTAGTTGTGACCTGCCAACAGTTTCCACCACCATTTCGCCAGCAGCGCAGAGTTCATGTTGGACAGGTTTAGGACCCCTAATCCTCCCTCCTTCCGGTTCCGGCACACTTGTCTCCAGTTAACCAGGCAGTTGCCTCCCTTGGTCGAAGGCGCTCCTTTCCAGAAGAAGGCTCGCCTGAGGCCTTCCATCCGGCCGATAGCCCATTTGGGAGCACGGAACACTGATAACGCGTAGAGAGGCAATCCGGTCAACGTGGAGTTTACCAGGGTTAGCCTGCCCCCTTGAGAGAGCAGCTTTGCCTGCCAGCCTTCGATCCTAGTCCTCAACTTGTTAATTATCGACAGCCAGTCTTCTTTCCTCCATCGTTTGTTGGTCAGCGGCAGGCCCAGATATTTGATTGGCAGGTTCCCCAGCTTACAACCGGCTAGCTCAGCCAGTCGCGATCCCCTTCCCGTTCGGCTACCGAAATAAAGGAGTTCAGATTTTTCCCAGTTGATCTTTAGCCCGGACGCCCATTCGAAAAGTTGCCACAGAAACTTGAGATTCCGCACCTCCGAACGTTTGGCCCTACAGAAGAACAGGGTGTCGTCAGCGTATTGAATGATGGGCACCATGCATCCCGGTGCCGGCCCCATCCCAGAAATTAGCTTGTTGGATACCGCCCGTTCGGACATTCGCGCTAGTCCTTCCGACACGAGAATGAAAAGTAGGGGTGAAAGTGGGTCCCCCTGCCTTAGTCCCCTTCGGTTCTTGAACCATTTCGTTGGGTACCCATTAACAAGCACCGCGATCTTAGCATTAGCGATACATTGCTCGATCCACCCGCACCACCGGGAATTTGCACCGAGCCACCTCAGGACCTTGAATAGAAACTTCCAATTCACCCTGTCGAATGCCTTCTCGAAATCGACCTTAACGGCGATGTACTCCGCTCTGGTTTTGGTTCCCCAACTAATAAGCTCGCTTGCCGTCGCATATGAGTCCAGAATCGACCGTCCCTTCATGAAGGCCGCCTGACATGGTGAGATTACTCCTTCCAGAACCTTGGTGAGTCTGTTCGCAAGGACTTTAGAGATAATCTTTTGAATACCGTTGATCAGGCTAATAGGTCTGAAGTCCCCGGCCGTCTTTGCACCTTCTTTTTTGGGGAGTAGGGCGATGAAGGAGTAGTCGACCGGTCCGGTATTCAGGTTCCCTTCGTAAAGGTCACAGAAAATACGGTAGATATCGTGTTGCACATACTCCCAGAACTTCTGGTAGAATCTCAGACTGAAACCGTCAGGTCCAGGTGCTTTATCCCCACCCAGCTGGAAGGTGGCGATCTTAATCTCCTCTATGCTGAATGGTACCGTCAGGGCCTCAGAGGATAGAGGGGCATTGTTCCCAAAAAGGTCGCTCCAGTCCCCCATATGTTCAGAGTTGTGACCGGACGCAGAGAACGCCTCCTTGAACTTATTGTAGAAGTAATCCCTCTTCTCGCCGTCCCTATAGGTTTTCAGACCTTCGTCTTCCACCACCTCGATAAAGTTTCTTCTTCTACGCCCGTTGGCCACGGCGTGGAAGAATCTGGTGTTCCCGTCGCCCTCTCTCAGCCAATGTTGTTTAGCTCTGGTCTTCCAGAGAGCCTCCTCCTCCGCAGTAGTAGCTGTCAGCTGAAGTTTAAGGTTATGGCGGTGTTCCTGGAGCTCGGCGGGTAGGCCGGATGATTCCTCAACGAGGTCTAAAGATTGAATTTCCCTGGAAAGGTCTAGCTTGGCTTTAGAGATACTATGGAAGTTGGCAGCACACCATTCTTTGATCCTCACCCTGCAGTGCCTCAGTTTAGCGTTGAAGGAGAGGATACTCGATTGACATCCCGGAACTTCGGCCCACCACAGCGGCATCTGAGAGTTGAAATCCTCCCTTAGCAGCCAGGCGTCTTCGAATCTGAACCTTCGTGGTGGAAGGTTTCCACCGGTCGACAGGCGTAGCGGTGTGTGATCAGACGTAACCCTAGGTAGCCCCACCACCTTGGACAGGGGGAAGTACTGATCCCACTCGACGGAGACAAGGAATCGGTCCAGCTTAGCCAATGTGGGGGTTGCCTGCATATTTGACCAAGTGAAACATTGATTGCCAATCGGCAGGTCAATTAGCTCCAACTTGTTCACCAGGTCCGCGAATCTAGTCATTAACTTGCTGCACCAGCTTCTCCCTTTCCTCTCCTGCATGGACTTAGTGAGGTTGAAGTCCCCGCAGAGAACCCACGGTCCCAAACAATCCCCACGTAGCTCCTCTAGTTCTGCGCAGAACTCCTCTTTCCCTTCCCAAGAGGGCGGACCGTAAACATTCGTAACGAAAAAGGGGGTACCGCCCGAGTAATGTCTCAGCTTTACAGTTAGGGAAAAACGGCGGATGATCACTGCAGAGCACGAGAATTCACGGGAGCTCCAGCAAGTTACGAGCCCGCCCGACGCTCCGACGGATTCGAGGCATTGGCATTTGTCCACATGGGGCCCAGCGAAAGAGCGGAGGAAAGACGCGGACACAGATTGTACTTTTGTTTCTTGCAGACAGAAAACGGCCATCTTAGAGGGAGAAAGCCCAAACTTAACAAGTTGCCGTTTACACGGGTCATTCAATCCCCGAACATTCCAACTGCAGATATTAAACATAAATTAAGATACAACACGCGCGGGGTACAACGTGCAGCGAGAGGCCCTTTAAGCTTTCCCTAGGAAAGCCACGAGCTCCAGCGCCGCCTCCGGGGTCAGCTCCACGCCGCATTGAGCCCCCAATCTTCTAACACGAGCGCAGGTCGTCGATTCCGTAGCTCCAGCCTTCTGCAGTGCGACGAAATTAGTGGCCGCTGGCATGTCTGGCGCAACCGGTGCGCAGGCCGGCCCGCCCTCCAACATCAACATCTTGCGCGCAGTCGCCCGGGCGGTAGCCGGCAGAGAACCGCGCCCAACAAGCCTCGGGCTCCTCCTGGCAGGTGCCCGCGCCTTGGTGCGAACGGCGGCCACCCCCCGGGATTTGGCCGGCGCAGATCCCAAAGCGGTCTCCCCACGACCCCCATCCGCCTGCTCCAACGAGCCGGCCAAAGAGTCCCCGGCCGGCAGTGTATCCTGCTGATCCCCACAGGCAAGGGGCGGTGGGAGGGGTCGAGCTGGTTGAGGGCTATGGCCCGGCAGATCCGAGTGCGAAGAGAGAGCGGGCCCCAGGACGACCCCGCCAACATGATCAGTCGAAACCGGGCCCAGTGCCCCAAGTCCAAGAATGTAGCCTCCCTGTTCAGGAATCAGAACTGGGCCCACAGTAAGCGGGCCGCCCTCTCCAGGCCCAGGGGGGACTCGCACACGGTCCGGGCAAGTTGCCCCGTCCACCCGGGGGGATTGGGCCCCGTGATGTACCCCCCAGGGCTCCAGGCCCACCGCCCGGGTTGGGCCAAGAGTTCCAACCCCAACGAAGCGACCCCAAACTGATTGGTCCCAGAGTTCCAGGCCCTCAGCTGCAAGCCCGATGGGTCCAGCTTTCGAGCAAAAGGCAAAGCTGCTCCCGCCCCTAGGCGGTGCCCTAGCAGTATGACGCCCTTCCACCAGAACGGGCCCGCCCCCGCAATCCAAAGCCAATTGAAAAGAGACGCCACAAAGGTAATCGTAGGAAGAGGAGCCATTGTCTGCGGCCTCCGAGGCCAAACTCGAGAGACTCCGAAAGAGAGAACCCGTGCAAGCGTTGACGAGCAATGCAGTCGACGTCGAAGAACGAGAAAAGATGATGCCGCGTGGAACGATGAGGCTGATCCGCAGCAGAGCCCCTCCATCTCGGCAAACCTCGAAACATGGGAGGCGGGCGCCCTTCCCCAAACTTGCCCTCAACGCGAGATCTGGCACCCGACCGAGTCCATCGGGCCCGATGTCGCCGGCCGGGGCGTAGCCGCCGCCAACAGGAGGCCCCGGTGACATCGGCCGCCGCCGATCGCGGATCTCCGAAGAGTTCCACGAGTCGCTTGGGTCGGAAGCTTGCCGACCCCCCTCCACGGTATCGCCATCGAGGTCGGCGTTCTGATTGGTCCAGCGCGCCAGTTGTCGTCCCAACGGGTCGGTTTGGCCGCCCCCCTCGTTCGGGTCGCCGCCGGCGAAGGTGAAACCCCGGTCATCACCGCCGAACGGAGCGGTGCTCACAAGCACAACGCGGATGATTAACAGGTGGTCGCCCATTGTTAGGTGTAGGTTCTCCGGCACGTCGGCAGGGTCCTCCACGGCGACCTGGCATCTAAAGAAATTGATGTCGAGAAGGTTGCGGCTGTTGTCGTCCGCCCTCAGATATCGGCCGAACCCGTTGACCAATGCTGCCACCTTCCCCTCAGACCAACACTCGAATGGCAGGCTAATTAGCTTGATCCAGACCTTGTACCTCAACCTTGATCTAACGGCGTCCCGAAGAGGATTCCAAACGAAGCATCTGAGGCGGCAATGGGCCAGGCGGATCCCATCCCTCCTGATTAGGTCCTCCGGCGACACCCACTGCGGCAGGAAAATTGCGAAGTCTTGTTCCCGGAATTTGGCTACCAAGAAATCGCCGGAGAGTCCGCCGAAGCGACCGGCCAGGTCATTGGCGATAGTGCCCTGGGGGTAGTGACCCAGGTTGGCCCTCCCGCACGTAATAGCGACGACAGCTCTGCGGCTTTGTAGCTGCCGGGAATAGTAGCCTTCAGTGAGCGGTGCGAAAACTTTCAGAGCTTGCGGCCGGAAACGATCACCCCCCTGCATTCTCCGGTCGTGTCTAGCTCCGGGTGCGCGGCAAAAGCGAGCGTAGTGACCGCTGCCGAGGCACTTGCGGCACCTCACCGGATCGCGGCACTCCCGAGCCCAATGGTCGCTGGCGAAGCACCTGAAGCAATTGCCATTTTTTCCGGTGGCAGCAGGTCGCGGAACCGACCTCGGAGAAGGCTTTGGAGTGGAGAGTTTCGGAGGTGGCAAGGCAGTGTCGATTCTAGGTTCCAAGAGAGCCTCTTTATAGGACTTTCCTCTCAACAGGCCCTCGCACCCCTCCTTGGACCGCTGGATGGCTGCAGGCCCATCCTTGACTACTCCGACCTCGTTCTCGACGGGACAGGTCCATGCTAGTGGTAGCCCCTTGTGATCAGCCCACGAGATGTGCCCTTTTGCTTCTGTCAGTTCCCCGAGCCCCTTCGACAACACCGAAGAGTGGGCAGATTCCTTAGGTAAGTCGATCCCGAGATTCCCCCCTTTCTGGAGAAAGGTCCGCTTCGATACTTCATGCTCGTGATTGAGATGTCGCAGCCCCGACGATTCCCCCTGACGCGACACCGTGGCGGTTCTTCCAAACCCCCGTCGTGAGCTGTGAGGCTTACCCTCCAAACGCCGGACCTTACCCACCTGCCGGAACCCGCGATCGCCAGAACTTTGGGGTGCCGTAGCCCGCTGATTGGAAGACTTGTCGATCTCCCGAAGAGGGGCTGCCGGCGGTGGCCCGCAGCTCCAGACCCGTTTACTCCCGCTCGTGCTCCCGCGTTCACTGCCGCTCTCTCTTGCTCTCACTCTCTCCCTTGCTCTCTCTTTCTCTCTCACTCGAAGCTCGCACCTGAACAAAACATTGAAGGGACATTCCTGGGTCATGTGTCAACTGTAGTAAAGGGCACCCCAGTAAGTGTGGCTAGTGCTAGTAATTTTAATGCTTAACACTGCTAAAAAGCAAAGAAGTTTTCCTCTCATATTGCAAACATATATAAAATGCATGCGTGGTCCTCCATGCAATTGGCATCTTCTTCAGTAGATAATAAACAAAATTTATTCCATGAGAAATATTTTCGTAATGTTCTTCTATATTCTATACATATACTCGCGGTTCGACATGTATTTGTTACACCTTGAAGCTGATCTACAACAAGAAATAAGCTACACCCAAAATTTCAATATATGGATAGCTTGTAAGCGCGAAGTTTAAACACCGAACAACCAACTGAAGGTGGATATACTGTATTTTCAATCTCAATAGTCAAAATCATTGCTTGTCAGCTATATAAAAGATAGAAATACTATCTATCATGCACCAATCTCATCGCTGTATACAATATAGTAAAAGTTTTCTGAGATTCAGCTCATAAACTTCGTTTGCAGGGTTACCTTGATCCTGAGTATTTCCTAACTCGCAAATTGACGGATAGAAGTGATGTCTATAGCCTTGGTGTTGTGTTTCTTGAACTATTGACTGGAATGTGTTGGAAAAATTCGGTACTCGCCCCGGTACCAGATTCTCTGAATCCGCAACCCGCTTCGATACCGCAATCCGCTCTGGTACCGCCTAGAGTTGGGATTCCGCAGCGGAAACGTCAAATCGGATTGTTACCAAAAAAACCCGTCTCCTCAACAAAACTGGAACCAATACAACCACAAAGAGAAAAAACCAATACAAGAAAATATGCGGGTGAAATAAGATTCATTAACCAAAAGAAGAATTACACCGATTATACAGACTTCTCTTCTGCAATAGAGTAGCTTCAACCCGAGCCCTCCTCCTGAATCTCTCTCACCCTTCTCTCGTCTTCTATAAACCTAGAAGACTTCTCTCTTTTCTCTCTTTTTGTATCGTACCATCGTCCTCAAGATCATACGTACTTCTATATATATGCTCTCTACATTAGAGATATATATCAACTCCGCCAAAGATAAACCCAAATCTACTTAAATTAGAATTATAATCCAATTAATATTTAAATCTAAATTAATTTATCTCTAACAGATTTAAATATTAATCCTAATCCAATTAAGATTTAATTACAAAACTAACCAAATCCTAACAATCTCCACCTTGGTTTGATTTGTAATCTTTAACTGCTATGTCGAGCTCACCACGCAAGCTCCACCTTGAGCTTGTCTCCGCCGCTCGATGTTGCCGCATCCTTCGCTCCATCTTGAGCGATTGCGCCTCCGCGAACTTTTGGAACCCAAATTGTTTTTGCTTCGGTTCTGATTGTTCTCCCGTTCAGAACATACAAGTTCCCGTGCTTGTTCGCCACGCACACGACTCGATCTCGTTTTTGCACCCTCATAGCTCCACCTGAAGCTGAAATTTTGCAACCTTTCGAGTCCAACTCACCTAACGAGATCAAATTCCGCTTCAAACCCGGAACGTGTCGTACACCTGTCAGCGTCCTCACGACCTCATCATGCATCCGGATTTTCACCGTGCCGACTCCTAAAACTTTGCACGCCGTCCCATTCCCCATAAGAGTTTTTTTGCCTTTTATCGCCTTATAGGTAGCAAAAGACTCTTTTTTCGGGCAGACGTGAAAGGAACATGCCGAATCGAGCACCCATACATCATCCGAAATTTTAGTATCACCGGTCACCGCATATAGCACGTCAGAATCGATCATCTCCGATTCTGCCGCCTGCGCCATCGCTGACGTCTGATTGTCCTGATTCGCTACAGTTTTTCCCTTCTGCCGCTTTAACTCATTCAAGTCATCCTTAAGCTTATGACAGTTGCGCTTAATGTGACCTCTCTTGTGACAATAGAAGCACTCCACCTCGGATAACGACTTCTTTTGTCTATTTTCGGTCGCCAATATTTTTACATCCTTCTTCGTTTTTACTATCAAAGCTGTGTCATGGCTTTGCATGCCGGACTCCTGAGTTATCTTTCGCATCTCATTCGAGAGAAGCGCTGCCGTGACCGTCTCCACGCTTATGGTCTCCTTACCATAAAGCAACGTGGTCACAAGACGCTCATATGTCACCGGTAATGAGGAAAGTAAAATAAGCGCCTTATCTTCATCATCCAGTTTGACTCCAATACTGGTCAACTGGGTCACCACCTTGTTGAACTCGTTCAGATGCTCATGTAGGTTAGCCGCTTCTTGCATCCGCAGCGTGAACAGTCGCTGCTTCAGATACAATCTGTTTGTTAGGGATTTGGTCATGTACAGATCTTCCAATTTCTTCCACAACTTCCCCGGTGTTGACTCGTTGATTATGTTGTAAAGAACATCATCTGCTAATAATAGAGAAGCGTACTCAATGCTTTTCGCTTCATCTTCTCCCATGCCGCATCCGTAATCTCCGCCGGCTTTACCTCTTTCCCGTTCAACGTTTGGTCCAAATCCTGTTGTACCAAAACGGCTCGAACTTTAATCTGCCACAAGCCAAAATTGTTCTTACCGTCAAACTTCTCGATTTCAAACTTCGTGGCCATCTCCGTCAATCTTTTCCGAAGATCGATAACCTTTAGCTCCGATACCAATTGTTGGAAAAATCCGGTACTCGCCCCGGTACCAGATTCTCTGAATCCGCAATCCGCTTCGATACCGCAATCCGCTCTGGTACCGCCTAGAGTTGGGATTCCGCAGCGGAAACGTCAAATCGGATTTTTACCAAAAAAATCCGTCTCCTCAACAAAACTGGAACCAATATAACCACAAAGAGAAAAAACCAATACAAGGAAATATGCGGGTGAAATAAGATTCATTAACCAAGAAAAGAATTACACCGATTATACAGACTTCTCTCCTGCAATAGAGTAGCTTCAACCCGAGCCCTCCTCCTGAATCTCTCTCACCCTTCTCTCGTCTTCTATAAACCTAGAAGACTTCTCCCTTTTCTCTCTTTTTGTATCGTACCATCATCCTCAAGATCATACGTACTTCTATATATATGCTCTCTACATTAGAGATATATATCAACTCCGCCAAAGATAAACCCAAATCTACTTAAATTAGGATTATAATCCAATTAATATTTAAATCTAAATTAATTTATCTCTAACATATTTAAATATTAATCCTAATCCAATTAAGATTTAATTACAAAACTAACCAAATCCTAACAGAATGAAACCAATTGCACATGGGAAGAACATAGTAAGAGAGGTACAGAATCTCTAGACTTTCTTCCTAGAATGAATATCACAAGAAAGCTTGCTTCTTTTCTATTTGACAAAACAAGAGCACTACAGAATTCAATTTAGCAAATTATTTACTCAATAATGCCAACTTAGCGTCTAGTTTTCAGTTTTAACCTTTTTCTGTATCAATTTCCCCATAGATACAATGCTGTTATCAAGCAATCGAAAAGAAAATAAAAGATCATCAAGATTTGTACTTTCCATGGATCCAAAACTAGAATCTGCTGAAGAACTTTTATATTCTTCTCTGATTATAGGTGAGTCTAGCGTGCCACTCCGGTAAGATGTTTTCAATCATCGACAGTCGAATGGGCCCCTACCCTCCCGAATGCATCGAACAGTTCGTCTTGCTGGCGCTTAGATGCTGTCAGGATGAGACCGATGCGAGGCCTTCAATGTCAGAAGTAGTCAGAGAACTCGAAATCATATGGAAAATGATGCCAGAAGCTTACTACATTACTACTCCAACAGAAGAATCCATTGCAACCAGTTCTGATAAGATATCCAAATCAGTTTCAGAATCCTCGGCACTACAAAACCCTAATTCCTCCTCGGATGTCTCCACAAGCAATGATGTGTACAGTGGCATGCACACAGTTAGTGTTACCCCTCGATGATAAAGAAAGCATGTTTAATTGAGAATGTATTACATGTAATGGCATGTATATAGCAGGAAAAAGTGTTCCTAGCGAATTTCTTGGTATGTATAACACGGGGCAAGTTCATGCAGCTTTTTCTGTTTGGTTCTGCTTGTGTACTTTGATCGAGAGAGTGAATATAAGACGAGATCTTACACTTATCGGCACTGATGATGTATTTCTCTGTAGATGTCAATGAAATGTAGTTTGATATGTTGGTTATTTGTGCTGTCTCCGTTTCTCGCTGAAACAAGTTGCCTTTTGAGGGATTTCATTATTTGAATGGGAAGTTGTACAGAAGAGGATTTCATATTGACACAGCAAAAGAAGCTGAAATGATGAAAATTAACTTTGATTTACTTCGTCTCTCTTCCGATGTAATGACTCCAAGGACCCAACATCCAGGTTCATGAAAGCAAGCTTTTCGGGGTTCTAGGGGTGTGGCCTTACAGGTAACTAAACAATAAATGAAAAAAAATGGGGTGGAGAACTTTTTGACATATTTTTGTGGTTTTTGCTAATGTACCTGCAGCATTCACTATATTTACCAAAAATGGCTCTTTAGATCTTCTCCAAGGTTTCTGTTCTTGAGAATGATCTTAGCCCTTTGCTTGATTAAAAGCTTTACCCTACACTTCTATGAAATCCCACGCAGTAATATGATCTTTTCACTATCTTTACACCGAGAATGAAGGCAAGCAGTAATCAGAACTCTGCTCGAAATAACTTCAACTTTCAATAACACCGAAAGGACTAAAAATTTCCACAAGCTGGCAATAAAAATCCGTCTACAACATTCATAACAGTTTCTGATCGTACTACAACTTAAAGACGAAGCGAACATAATGTTCCTGTTTAAAAAGGAATCGAACCAGTTGAAGGAATCAAAATGATCTGGCATGTCTAAGAATAAATGTACATCATCTATATATCTTGATTCAAATGTTACTAAGCTGCTACCTTCGCCGTTTTCGCTTGTTCAATCCAGATTTCGGAGGCGGATTTTGAGAAACAGGTGATTCCTGCTCATCAGATTCTTCTTTTTTCGTTGATTCCATACTTTGTTTAGTGTCCACATCATCGATCATCTCATCGTCAGCTTCAACTTCGTCTTCAATTGCTTTTATAATGTAAATCTGCATAGGTAAAAAAGAGAAAACCAGTAAATAGCAGAAATTATTCTTTCTATCATAATAAAATTCTAACATTTAAGAGCCGCTTCTATTTCAAAGTTTACCGATGTTGCAGGGTGTAGCGCTGGTCGATGAAGTGCTATTTGACTCGTGTTTAGCAGGATTATGTAAGCAATTTCGCATTCTGAAGCAAGAAGGGGTAGTATACATGCAAAAGCAAGAAACGAAAAATGATAGTACCTTGAATCTGGTCGGCTCGGTCAACTCAAACACCAAGGCATCTCCATCTTCCAAGTTATGCTCCAAAGAAAAGCCTCTCCATCCGCCACTCAGACCGGTTCGGGTTCCAATGTAGATGGCATCGAATTCCGCACCATTTTCGTCTTCCAAAACCATTGTCACTTCCTTTGGTGGTAGATGCTCCTTGCAAAACCTTGATGGAAGACCCTTTTTACCATTGTGGCGTCACGATCACCACAAACGTAAGTTATTTTCTTAGCCATCTATTGTTCTAGATACACTTTTTTTCCTTTTTTTTTGTGTGTGGAAAACTTATTATGCAGGGAATTACTTACGAGCCAAAAGCAACTGGAGACGTGCGATCTAACCATGTTTTTGACAAAAGAGTGGTTGTTGGGATCTAGACCACTTTGAAGATTCTCTGCTTTCTTTACGGCAAGGGCTTGTTCTTCAAAAGAAGCGATTCTCCCCGTATATCCCCTTCCACTCTGCGCACTTCCACAGTATCTAGTAGAAAGACAATAACAGGCATTAGTAATACGACCATCAGATAAAATGAAATAGTTGGCCAAACGACTATAACGACTAAAAAGTATTACCTTTTGCGATACGATCGGAGATCTATTTCATCAACCTGATAGAAGTTTTAGATAGTTTTCGTCATATATTTTATTTTTTGACAATAAATAAACAAATATGTTCTATTAGAAAAGTGAGAGCCTCAAGGCTACAATTAAGCCGAGAGTTGATCTTTGAATTACTATTATTCTTGTTAACAACGAGCGCACAAACCAAACGAAAAATCAAAGACGATAACCACACAAATTTAGATCTCAAAAGCACTACAAAATAGAACACACAGATTTACATGGAAAACTCTTTGCAGGAAAAAAAATCACGGGCGAAAGAAGAGAGTTTTCACTATATCGAAAAAGGGAATACAAAGTTTTTGATGATCGTTACAATCGCTCAATCTCTCTAGAGCAAAAGAAAGGAGAACAATAATCTTAACGGGTTTTACCTTATCGGCCCGAGCCCTCCGCTTCCACCGCAAACATCCATTTTTCTTTTCCCAAAATTTTACCAAATTTTATCATCGCACCGCAAAGCCGTCGGCGAACCGGTATCATAATATCAAAGCGATTTCTAATTTCAGAGTCACATCTAACAATTCCTTTAAGCACTACTATTTTTTATCAGCTTAGTGTTAAAACTCGAAGATTCAATAAATTGTATCTTGAAAGATATTTCTCATCTTTACAACCTATAAACCAGAAACATGCTTAGCAAATTATTTCATGGTGAAAGTTTCGCAAGTGAATGAAAATGGTTCAAAGGAAATTAAGATTAAAGAAGTCAACTAGCAAGAAGAAATTTAAGCAAAAGGTTTACTGATAACTTCAAGCAACTGACAATCACATGCTTTAAATCGAATATCTAAGATAAGCTTCAAAACAAGAGATGACTTACTTCATCACGGTATGAAACTGGATTACGAGCTCTTGAAGAGCGTCGTACTTCAACATTTTCAAACGTTTTTCTTGACCTGGGGCTTGAATGGCATTTCTGTGGAAAAAAGAGTGGGACGGTGCCAAGATGAAAATGAGATAACAAAGTGCTCTAAAAAGTAAGATACTTCAAGACATCCTTCTACCTATCGGAACATAAAAAATTCGAACTGCAGCAAACTCAAGCGCTAAAATCTTTTTGCGTTTAATTGACGCCGAACTTACCAGTTGTTTGTGCTCGGACTTTGCAACTTCCAAGAGGCTTTTTGAAATCTTTGAAATTCCTAGATCCTTGTTAAACAACAACAAGACAACGGGGGAACAAGTTATGACAAAGATGTAACAGTAAAAATTGTTCAACTACAAAGCCTTTTTATATGAAATATTTTTTCGTTCTCGTTTCTCATAGTTGATAAAATTGTCATATTCTAACAAAGAAAGTTAGGTAAAAGAACGAATATGAAACAAGGATTTAAGTGACGCTAACTATTAATTCCAAAAACTCGAGCTGTTAAAAATACACAATTAATTCATTTAAAGCGTATAAATACAGCGCTCACGGGTCTCGATTGTGGCTCGGCCCAACTAGCCTCACACCACTTCGAATATGACTCGACCCAATCCGGCCTCCCGCCATTTCGAACATGACTCGACCTGACCTGATCTATCGCCACAGGGCAAGATACTGGCCTTTTAAGCCAACAACGAGGTCTAAAATTTAAGTTTGCGCCTTTTGGCTTGGTTTCTGGAACCGAACTGCTTCTCAACTTCAATAGTATATAACTTCAAACAAGAATGAGCTTCCGGTTTTCCCCAAAGCAAAATTTCTAATATAAGGTATCTTCAAACAGTCCTTTTACACTTCTTAAGGCCTAGTTTCGTAACCCATTCTCCAACCGCAACCCCTAAAAACCCCGAAATGGCGGTGAAAATCTCCGCCGGACCATTTTTTCAGTTTCAGATGATCAGAGCTGGGCTCCAGCCGCTCAATAAAGCATTGCATTTGTAAATACATATTTGAACTACTAGATTAAAAAAAAAAATAATTGGGGCATGTCAAGTTACATATTCTTCAAATCATTTCCAAAATCAAGGTCCTAATAACTACTTATTAGTCCCATCCAATGGTCCTAAAACATTACCAAGAACATTTAAGCATCGAATCTTAACCAAAAAAAAAGAAAAGGGGGCTTACTTCCAGATGCTTGAGGTTTTCAAGAACCCTCTTTCTACGGAGTTCTTCGTAGGAGCATTCATCTGTAGCCATGGTTTGGGGCTTTTTTCTTCCTTTTTTTTTCTTTTTTTTTTTGGGGGGGGGGGTCCTTTGAAAGAGCCGTAGGTATTCTCACCTGCGACTAGACGAGGGTTTTTGAAGTTTTGAACGGAGAGAAGTTCGGTGTAGTTCTCGTATAAATTTATTACTATTATATAATTTTTTTTATATTTCTATTAAAAATTATTTAAAATTTTGTGAATTCTAGTACGAGATGTAAAGTACAAATAAAATTTTCCCAATTGTTTATGAGATAATAGATTAATAATAATAAAGGAAAATTGATATTTGGCCCAGTGGGCTCGATCAATTGGTCTGAGCTACTTGAATGGGTCCAAACTCAACGGGCCATCCGGCCCGGTACGATATTAGGCCGGGCCGGAGCATGGGTCCGATACATCAGACCGTGCTGGGCCTAAATTTTTGGCCCGACACGGTCCGGTCCGTAATGGGTCTGTACTCTGTACCGGGCCCGGCACAGCCCGGCACTTTGGGAGTTGGGAGCGATATCAAATTTTTGATTGTTGGGAGGGTATTTTGGTCCAACAAATATTTAAAATTTTTAAAAATTTATTGTTTTTATAAATATTTTTTTTGTTTTGGGTTGGTTTTTCCATATGAGAATTTCACTCCAGTAATGAAGAAAACAAGGAGGAAATGGTTTATTGTTCTGCACCTCACTATCATATTCATGTTAAATTATCTTAAAACTTGGATTGTTTATTTATTTAGATTGTAGCTTCAGAAATGAGGATATAAACTAACTATACTCATATATGGTTGCGTTTGGCAACCGGTATAAGGGGGGATAAGAGGGTTATCCTCCTTTTTATACCCAAAACAGCATAGTATTTAAGTGTGGGAGGAACAGCTACTCCTCCCATACCAGGTTATTCAGGTATGAGGGTAGAACAGCTGTTCCACCCCACAGGTAGAACAGCTGTTCCACCTGTTGCTTATTATTATTATTTTTTTAAATTAATTTTTTTTAAATTATAAGATATTTAAATTTATAAAATTTTAAATTTTTTTATTTTATTTTATAAATTTTAATCCCTTCTATTATTCTTATTCCTCTTTAACTTACCAAACACAATTTTTCTTATCCCGGTACAACCCTTATACTCAACCAAACACAAAATTACTATAATTCTTGTTTGTACCTGAACTTATACCTATCTCCGGAATAATCAATTTTTGCTTATATCCGAACTAAACGCAGCCTTATTAGATCTTTTATTGCTTTTTCACTTCATTTTGCTTTTTGACAAAGGCCTAGGAACTAAATTATTGTTCTCTATTCCAAAAAGAATTAGCATCAATAAAAAAAAGAAAAAAAAAAGAAAAAAAAGGCCCACTAACTTTGAACTTGTAGCAAATTGAGGTGCTAAACTTTTTAATCAAATTAAGCTTAATGGAGAAAATTTAGTGGGGATTTTGATACTAAATGAAATTTAGTTGGTCGAATTACAATCGAGACAAAGTTAATTTTGACTTTTTTGTCGAATTTGGATGTTACTTTTAATTTAAATTCATTGAGCATGTGGTTCAAAAAATGTATTGTTAAAATTTTTAGAACTCGTTTGATCCGCTTTTATTTTTGTTTGGTACACAAAAGTTTTGAATTGGATTTTCAGATCCGACCCAACCTGTTAAGAAAATAGATAGTTTGGTTGATTGAGAAACTATAGTGCACCATATGTGCAGTTAATTATCCATCTCTTTCTTGAAAAATTCTCTCGCACTAAAACTTAGACCAAAGAAAAATCACTCATAACTTTCTCTTAATTTTTTTGGTGAATTTGATATTTGAGTTATGTAAATTAACGCGGTTTCTATTTTATGACCAAAGAAAAATCACTCTTTTTCGGTGAATGGTGTTAATGTTATTTTATTTTTTCTTCGAAATTAATGACTGTTGACCTGTCGTGTTATTATTGACCGATGACAAGACCAACGTGATGTAAATATTATATACTAAAATTTTTCTTCTTTGAAAGAGTTTAAATTATAAGTAGGATAATTCTAAATTCAATTCTCGCTTTTTAACTTGTGCTGACAATTAAAACAACGGTCCTTATCAATCAATAAATATAGATTTGATTTGTTGAAACAATTAATGGTCCCGTAATTGTATGGCCCTTGTCCCTGAAATTCCCAACCCTATTGTTATCAAATTGAATGCAATTCCGCGCATTGACGAGGAAAATACGTCAACATGACAACATAAATTCTCACATTTTTTAAGAATGTTTAAGAAACCAAAGAGGATTTTTTTTTTTTTTTCAAAATTACATCCTCTTTTAACTACAGTTGCTCTCGCTCTCTCTCTCTCTTGCTAAAATAAGGAAAACCTTCTTTAAAATACTTGTTTTTTACTTTTTTTTTTTTTTTTAATTTATATTTGAATCTCTTAAAATTTTGAAAATATTTTTAAAAAATTACGATGTTAATAGAGAAGACGAAATGATCAAATTAACCTAACTCATTCTATATATATATATATATATATATATATATATATATATATATATATATATATATATATCTTTTATTTTTAAGAGTACTTTACGTATAAATTATAAGAAATAGACAGAATAGTAACGGAATCCAGATGGAGGGGATTAAATGCTCTAACTTAAATTTTTGAAGAGATAAAATATAAATTTTTGAAAGTCAGAACAAAAAAAAAAGTGAAAAAACATGTATTTATAGAGAAATTTTCTATAATTTAGCTTTTTTTTTTTTTTTTTTTTTTTTTTTTTTTTTTTTTAAGGTTTAAAGAGATGGAGAATTATGTTTTTAGCTTGTGATTTATTAACCAAGCAAACTTGTGATTTAGTAGGGAGATTGTTCGTGCGATGAGAAAGTACAATATAAAAATATCATGCTTATTTTTGTACGTAACTAAAAAATAAAAAAAGTATATTTCTATATATTTTTCATCTTAAATCTGTTTTGCCTGTTAATATTAGATGTATCTCAAGTAGGATTTTTCAAATAAAAATAATAGGTTTACTTTCTTCAATATCTTTTAGAGGAATATTGATGATACTTTTATCTATTTAGAAGGGTATAAGTGTGTTAAAACAAAAAAAAATACTATATGGCAAGAAAGACGATCAACGTGACCAACTGACTCAATCAAATCAAAAGATGATGCCCGGTGATATATGATGAAAAAGTCGATCAACTAAGTCAACCGATTTGGAGAAATTGAAAGGCGGCACGCTATGAGTCAAGAAAAAAACATTCAAACTCGAACAAAATATAGGCGGGAAATCGGTTGAGACTAAGTGCGATATCAGTCAATCGATTTATAAATCAACTAGAAATAATGATTAAAACTAGAAATAACGTTCAAAACTAAGCGAGCTAAGAGAATAATGTCTGAGATTAAGCGGACGAAATCCGGGAACGTGGAGTCCGCGGCCGACGCGATCTTGGCCCTAACACACTCCATCGGACGCAGCCAAAAATTACACTATTATCCAAACTGACGAGTGATCTCAGAAAGTGATATGACCGAATGATACGTCATTACCCGAAATGACGAACAGTCTCAAGAGGAGTCCATACTAGTATAAATAGACGAATTTTTCTTTGAAAAAGAGTTTTGCAGTCTTATAAACTAGCGACCATTATCTTTACTTTTCTTTCAATTCCCTACATCTACTATCTTTTAACTTAGATTTACAATTTTTCTTGACTACTTTTCTCTACAAGTTTCCTAGCGTAACTTTCTCCATTCCCTAGGAGCAATCTTAATTTATAATCGGTTCCCCAATCCTTATAATTGATCCCCATTAAAGCATTTTAAGTATATTTCGACTCTATAGGCCGAGTTCTTTTTCTGAGTTTCGAGTGTTTGATTGAGAATCTGTTTTCGTATTTGATTGAAAAGAATCCAATTAAAAAAATTTCTTCTTAATCCGATCGCTTGATACGAGACAGATCGCTTGATACGAGACACATTTTAGATGATCAACTTCAGAGTTGATCATTGACTAGGTGCAGTCAACGGTCCGACTTCGGTTCTACCCCAATACGGTGATGGTTTTGGCATCGTTAGAAAGATAATGGTGATATTTTAGATTTTGGAGGAATATTTATAACACTTTGAAGTTTTTGGGGGTAGGTTTGAAATTGCTCCAAAAAAATATGCCATGGAGAACTTAATTCATGCACCTGGTGTATATACAAAAAAATATGATTTATAATAATAATAATTAAAAATCATGAATCATTCAAACAGTATTCGTACTGATCTATTATTAACAGCAAGTAGATCTACACCCAAGAGAATTAGAAATGTACTGGAAGAAATTATTACACCTCAAATAGTATAAAAAACCAACAATACACAAAGAGTCATTATTTGATGCGTACGAATCGAACCAGATGTCAAAATTTTTTGACTTTTGATATGTAAGCTTTAAAACAAATCCAATGAGCTAGATTTTGAATTTGAAGTACATAATATGAAGTTGCTGAGGTATAGTGCACAAGATGTGCTTATACATTCGGTGTAGGTGTGTAGGCAATAATTTCTAGTTACTGATTGTGGTTGTGGGAATTTCCTAAAGTCAAACAAGTTATCCAATTTTAAATTCTAAATTCAAAATCATCCTAATTTTAAAATATTCTCCAGTTAAAACTAGTTATCCACAATAACTTTTGCACTGGGAGGATTAATTTTTTTTAATTTTTTTTTTTTTAATGATTACAAACTAGAAGTATGAATTTTGCTCCTCATGAGATCTTAATGGCCGTGATTTATTAACATAGTATATTTCTCTTATAATGTACTTAATCTTACTGAGAAAAAATAATATGGAGACTGAATATAGTATATTGCACTAAGTGCATCTTTGTTTCACAGTAAGGATGGAGAAAGTAATTTTCGATGGAAGTGATCCACTTATTCTGTTTGATTCACTGTAAATTATTACGATCGAATGTTCATTTTATCTACAACACTGAAATTAATTTCGTCCCATCATTGGACGAAATCAATTATGATCAAGTCGAGCGAGAAAGAAAAAATAAAATAAAATATTTAGAAAGTAATTTAATTATGATAATGTTTGAGTTATATATTTAAAATATGATAAAATTTGATTAATTAAATTAATTTATTAAATGTTAATAATTTTTAAATTTAGGATTTTATTTTTTACATAATTATAATTTATATATTAAAAAAATTAATATAATTATTTCAAATTTTTTTAGAATTGTATAGAAATATAATTATTTTATTTATTATTTATTAAGTTGCAAAAAAGATAATAATATTATGTAGAACAGTGGAATGTAAGTTTACCGGCGGTGCGAAAATTGATTAATTTTTTGTGAATCAAGCAGAAAAAATAAAAAACTATACTTTTTATATCATTCATTCTTACCAAATAATCAGAACCGGCAAAACTTTATTTTCACAACTATTAAAATAAATAACGGAAGTGAAATAGTTTTCACCAAGTTCTAATTCAATCCCAAATTTACTTCGATACGTCGAAACAAACACATAGACCCTGGACCCCAAATATTGTAAATCATATCATCGGATTAAAATAATAATTTTAAAATTCTGATAATGAAATTTAAAGCGCATGCAGCGCATGAGGTGCCCGGATACACCAGGTGCAATTAATAGCTTCTTCCAAAGTCAATGGTCTTCTCAAGAAGTAGTCTTAGAAATCAAGATCCAATTAATTAATGAAAGATCCTTCGGATGTTACAGCTGAAACCGTCCTAGAAATCAACATCCAATTAATTAATGCTCTTTAAGATGCTACAGCTAAACCTAGCTGAGCATTCCAATCCCTATCAACAAATAAGAAGCATCTAAACTTGGGATGTATGGTAGGGCATAGTAATAGGTCTAATTATTAAGAGAAATGTACCTAATTCCCGGTAGATTCAGAACACCCACAGTGAAAGAAAGCCCCAGTTTATTCTTATTTTATTACATAACTAGATCCAGATTCCAAGCAAGACACTTGTTCGTACCTCTTGATGATTAGAACTGGTCTGGATGTTGGACTTTTTTCACCTATTTTCATATCTATTTGATTTTTTTTTTTTTTTTTTTTCTGGCTTGTCAACTATTAGCTGGCCAAAGCAGCAAAATATAGATTTATATGTTTAGGTATATTTATTTTTAAACTTTAGAATGTTCTATGATTTAGATGATCATATCTTTTTTCCTTTTTTCTTTTTTTCTCCCCTCAAATATTAAATTTTATCTAGCTGGATGAAACTGCACAGTGTAGTCCACATGTTAATAAATATGTCCTTCCTGCATTAAATACCCAGTCCCTTTGTTTTTTTTTTTTTTTTCTTTCCAAATAACATTCTACGCGGCACAAATGACACAAAAAAGTAAATATAATTTGCTTTTTAACTATTATCCAGCTCACTCAGTCAATAATAATAATAAACTTATCCTTTTCATATTATATATTCTCCAATCTAAGGGCTCTTGTTTTTTTTGGCTTGTTTTTCTCTAGCATTTAAAGGCTTCTTAATTTACATTGCACAAGAAGTTTTCCATAACCTATATTATAATCTCTCATATAAGTTCCTCTTATAATATCACATTATCTGATAAATTACACTTTCGTTGGTGACACTAACTACTAACTTATTTCAACTACATGACAACATAAAACTACATAGAGATATGGACATACTGATAAAAATAGGTGAAGGGTATTAATAACTCCGTAGAACCTATCGGAGCGCATGTGTTCACAGTGCACACCATTAAATGAATCAAAGAAAACGATTGTTACAAGCCTGGGAAGGAGATGGAGCAGCAACAAAGTACTTATTAGATTTTACTTACAACGTTACCTGAAAAAGATCATACCGCGTGACAAACTATTGTATATTGACTGGGGATGTGAGAACTACTTGGCCGATTTTTCATGCTATTGGCAAAGCCTTGAAAGTTGTTCTGTGAAGCAAATTTAGTATGTGAACTCGAAGAATAGTTATCCTAATATTTCCAAGCAGATGACTAATGCAGCTACAACTAAATTCATTATGTTGCTGCGCGAATATCAAATCTAAGCAGCATTCAACATAGTTAAAAGCAAGATATGAGTTAAATTAGAGCAGAAGAACAACAAAAAGGCACAGAATTATGCGAAATGAATAATACCTTGGCTTTTATTAGCAGGCTTAATTTTGAATACAGCAACCAAAAAATAATCGGAGACAGCTCCAGGCCAAACGGCGAGAAATTCCTTCACTTTACATAACGTAGGATACTTCTCACCAGACAGAAATATAACCATGAATAATATAGCCAGGGACCGGAACAAACCCCTATGCCAAGAAGAGCTCCCTTCAAAGAATGCATGATTTGATCCTAAGTAACCGTAAGTCGAGAAAATCTAATCCACAACAGGGAGAATCCTTCCTAAATCTACAACTGGGAGAAAAAAGAAGGAACAGAGCAATGGCTATCCATGGTTCTGTACATATGAAACACTTGAACAGACGATCGCATGCTCGTTCCTTGCTTTAAGAGTCACGCTAATCCTATGGCGGCGATTCAGAAAATGTGCTCATCCTCGAGCTGCGGCTGTGTCCGCATTAGCGGCACCTGTGGCATCCGAAAATCCCCCACTTGCACCATTTGCAACGGTATTCCGGTCTCAGATTGGTGTATCATTTTCGCCGTTCTCTTATCCTGTACATACCGATGAATCCACACCACAAGCAAAGGCAAGATAATCAAACCAAGACACCCTCCGACTACCCCTCCGACAATCTTCCACACCTTCGAATGGCTCTTATGGACAGGCGTCGGACCCACCGGAGCGGGCGCAGGAGGGATTGCGGTAGAGTTGATCACAATAGAAAAGTGGCCTTGGCTATTTGTCGAGCAGGTGGCGGGCGACGCCAACTCCCCGAACTTTGCAGTGCCATTTATACTGAACCACACACATTTCGCGACAACCCCATCGGGAACGGGTCTTACATCTGTGAATTCAATCGAGATCGACGAATCTGAAGCCACGAAATCCAATTCGGGCAAGTGGGTGGCCGACAGATTCGCCGCATCATAAGCAAGAAGGCCGAGCACCGGAGCCAAGTAGGTATACCCGGGGAGTGGGTAGTAAAAGGAGGACCAGTTGCCGACATTTTGGTAAACAAAAGCGAGCCTTCGGACGTAGGGGTGGACGACAATGCCGATCGGAATGTTGAACTCTTTATAGTTTGCAAATCCCCTCTTCTTCAAACTACCGTTTCTGAGCCTCAACGCGGCGATCTTGATGCCGGTGAGATTATTCGGGACCGCACCGTCGTAGATGATTCCAGTATGAGGGTGGCGGAATGATCTAAAGGCGTAATCTTGAAGAAGGGCATCTAAAGATCTCGCAGGGGATTGCGCTTTACAAAGGGATGGTAACAAAACCGCAATGAGCCAAATTAAGAGCATGAATCGAATAATGAACTCCATAAACTCTCAAATTTCTTCACCAAATTCGCTTTACAGCTATAATCCACCTCTAATTACAAAAAAGAATTCAAAATTTGAGGAATCCAACTCAAATCTCTGAAGCATCGATGGGAAATCTTCGGAATCGAGTAACGAGGCTAAAAATGCGAGCTGTTTCTGATGTAGTACCTGCATCAACCTCGACGAAAAGCCAAGCGAAGCCGAGATGCGATCAAAGCAAACTTTTTGCAGTAAATCCCCGCATCTTCTCAAAACAAAGCACACTATTCTCAGAGCAAAATCGAAGAGTCCAAGAACAGCTTCACGAATCCACCAATGCCGACGAATCCGAGCTCAAATCGCGGGCCTTCGGAGCGGAGAAAGCCCTCGAAAGCGACCGAATCGGATGAATCCACGCCGCGAGCAACACCACACGATCAAATCCCCACGAGTCGAATCCAACAAATACGTTGGATAAGATCCCGAAGATCGCAATGGAGATCGATCGCGATAGGGTTTTAAAGCCTTTTTAGGCTTTTTAAACCCTAATAAAAACTTCTTATAAACGGAGAACAAAATAATAATGTGAATACGAGAAAAAATAGAGAGAGAGAGAGAGAGAGAGAGAGAGAGAGAGAGGGAAAAAGATCACGAGAGGTTGCGGAGTAAGAACACGGCGATATGCCACTGGGAGTTGAAATTACCAAAATACCCCTCTAATTTCTCCCAAGCTCGGCGAAAGCGTCACCGTCACGCCTTAACGCCGTTACGCTTTCGCTTTCCCTTTCCCCAGATTTCTTCTTTAGAAATTACTCCCTGAACCAGGTGCATCCGTACGCCTCCAACACCGACCTTGATTTTTTTTTTCTTTTTTTTTTAAAAAAAAATAACACAATTTCCGCTTGTTCAATTGATTAAGTATATGAAGTTAACCCTAACAAGTCTTTTAAATTATAAACCGTTAATGTTTTAATTTACACTATAATTATGCCTTTTATTTTTTTTGACTTAAAAAGAGATATAACTTATTTGAATACATATAAGATATGCGATGTACTTATACACTACAACCATAATGCGGACAATGATTTCCCTTCCACTGAGGGGCTTTTATTTTTATTTTTGGGTGTACTGCTCTGAGAACTTTTTGGGTGTCAGGGGGCTTTTTGTAAAGTTTCGAGGAAAGTGTCAGGTGACAGGAGCACGTGATCAGATCCGTCCAAGTGGAATCGTGCGGTCCAAAGTAAGCCGGAAAATGTATTATATTGTGGTCTTGTGTTTTTTACATTTTTGTGGGCCCCACATGTCCAGCTCACCAACAGCCGTCCAGGGGCATTTATGGAACACGGAAGTTTAGCTGGACATGTCCTCGCCACATGTGCCGGAGATATTATTTCGTGGACCCGGTTTACCGTGCACCGAACTCTTATGATTCCAATTTTTTATAATTATTGTGGTATTTATAATATTGTCCACATGTCAAAAAAAAAATTATAATTTTTGAAATTTTATTTTGTTCTTTAAGAAAAATAGTTATATTTGAGTTTTAAAAATTAGAAATAATTTGGTACCTAAAGAGCTCTGCTGCACGAAACCGCTAGTTAATTAGGATTCCACTAAAGTTTAATATGAATATAATATAAATAGAATTCGTGTGTCTTATCGGCGGTTCCTAACGCATGTGGTAAAAAACTTGATAATTAATATCCAAGGTTCCGAATTTTAAATTTAGTTGTTTCACATTTTTTAATTAAGTTTATTTTAAAATAAACAAAACGATAGTATATTATTTTTTTCTAAAAAAAATATATTTTAATTATTAAATTCGTTTAATAAGTATGCGAAAAGTATACGTTCATCAATTTAAACTTCAAAATAAAAATAACATTTATTAAACTAAATTTGGTATAAATAGCTATAATTTTTAAAAATATAAAAATAAAAAATTACAAAATGAAGTAAATGATAAGTGAGAATTTTTTCAAACGGAATTATTATTATTATTATTATTATTATTATTATTATTATTATTTTAGGACGAGCGAGTGAAAAGTTAGAAACACAAAAAATTTTATCCAAAAATTTTGACTAAATTTTTTACCGAATTATTCGGGACGGCTAAATTATTCATAAATTATTAAAACTATTTTAATATTTTGTCTAAATTTTTGACACAACAATCTACATCCGCTAAATTACTCATCAACTATTCCAAAAATTTATATTTTATTCAGATTTTTTACAAAAAATTTACATGCGAATCGCTTAATTTGAATTTTTTAATAATTGATAAATTAGATAACTGTTGAATCATATGAATTCAACATCATCCCTTATCTGTAAAAAAAAAGGCACCATTTGTGTTTTGGAAATAAAAGCAATTTGGTATCTAAATGCTCTGTTCAATTGCTGTGGAGTCAATATCACTCCTCATGTGTCAAAAAAATCCTAAAATTTAGCCCCTTAATTAGGAACAAGCCCACAGTTTATGTCTAATTAATAGATCTCTAAACTCTATAATATTTCTTTCGCTGGGTTTATAAAATTTAAATTATCACATCAGTCAAATTAAATTTTAATTTCACAATATTAAAAAAAATAAAAAATAAATACAATGCATGAGTGGGAGCGTTTGGTTAAAAAATAAGATCATATTTTTTAAACTTATTTAGTTATGGATAGAAATAATTATTGACTAATTTATTTATAAATTAAAAATAGATTTAACTTTCTGTCCGTGATAATAGGCTCAGAAAACTAATAACTTGAATTGAATGAGCCCAATAAATTGAGTGGGTTGCGATCCACAATAGACCTAACGGCAAGAGGCTCAACAATAGACCCAACATCTAGGTAGATTGTCCGGTCGATATCCGTGGACGTCATATTTGTACGCTTTAAGTGAATTAGCTGTGTATTTCTAACCGCTTGAGTTTTTGAAATTAATTGTAAGCGCCAACGATCCAACAAGTAGTATCAGAGCCAATGACACGAATTCGCTTCCCAATGGCAATATGCCCAACAATAAACCCAACGTTCATGTGGGTTGAGTCCGGTTGAGACCTGTGGGCGCTAGAGATGTCAATGGGTACGGATACCCAAAATTTTATTCGAACCCGAATCCGAACGGAATGAATTTACCCGATGTTAAACGGATATGGATATAAAAAATGAAAACCCGACGGATTTGAATTTGGATATGAATTTTGATTGTACCCGATGAGAACCCGAACCTGATCCGAACCCGAATTGATTTTACATTATATAATATATGTGTATATAAATATTTGATATTATATTTAAATTTATATTTTAAAAATTAAAATTTAATATAATATATTTTGAAATATTGTAAAAAAAAATAAAAAAATTTATTTCGGGTTTGGATTTTCGGGTTCAGGTTCGGATTCGGATTTTGGATTTTTGGTCGGGTTCGGATTTGGATATGGATTTTTAAAATCCATAGGATTCGGGTTCGGGTTCGGATTTTTGAAAATCCGTCCCGATTCCGACCCGTTGACATTTCTAGTGGGCGCTGTCTATTTTCCTTTTAAGTGAATTGGTTGCATATTTCTAACAGCTCGAGCTTTTGAAATTAATGATTAGCGCTAACAATCCGACAATAGTATTTCTAAGAACTTTTTGGAATTAATAGTTAGCCGCTAGCGCCAACGATCCGACAACAACGTCTCTCTGAAACTAATATAAGTTTAAAATTACTGTTCCGAACTTAATTAAAATAAATATAATTTTAATTATTGTATTAACTCATCGACTAATTTAATATTTTGATTAATATTATTATTTTATTAACTAATTTTTGGAATTAATGGTGATCCGACGACAGCAATTCTTGTCTCTATGAAACTAGTATAAGCTTGGAATTATTATTTCAAACTTAATTAAAATAAATATAATTTTAATTATTTTATTAACTTATCAACTAATTTAATATTTTGATTAATCTAATTATTGTATTAACTAATTATTTAATTATTAATTAATAATACTCATGGTTAACTATTTTGTTAATTAATATTTAGAATTATCTAGTAATACCTAATTAAATAAATATCTAATTAATATTTTTATATTAATTAATTAGATAAAATATTATTATTTTAAAATTATAATTACTCATATTCTTATTAATAATCTAATCTAACTATTCAAACACTATATTTCTTATTCCCAAAAATAATATAATTTTTATCTAAGTTTAAAATTAGCATTATTTCTGCTTATTTTAAAAAATATATTTATACTAAAAATAAATAATTTTTATTTATATCCGAACCAAACGCAGCTGAAATGTACAGATACACCAAGTGCATGCGAAAAATTTCTCCTTGCTAAGTGTATCAAATTAAGAAAGAGGAAGTGGACCCACAAATGAGTAGCAAATTGGTAGAAAATTTGAGTTTGATCTCAAATTTGAGGATTAATTTTTCATATATTTATAGCAATTTGGGGAAAATTTTTAGGAAAGTAAAAATCAATTTTGAAAAATAGGGATATGTCCAGCTCACCACTGTGACACAAATTAATTATTTCTGATTTATATATATATATATATATATTATTTTTTGGAAAGGTTTAAAAAGCTGAGAAAAATGTGGTCCAATGGATCTGCTGGCACTGAAAAAATGACACTGGAAACGCCAGTGGTCCTTCTTAAGTCAATTATTGTGTACCGTTGGATCATTGATGATTAATTTGTTTATTGGCAAAATTGTATAGAATTTATCTTAGATACTCTTATTTTTTATCTTGAATATCTAATATTTAAAAACTCTTATTTTAATTTATCTAATTTGAACAATTTAATGACTTTTTTATTTTAAAATTTGAATGCGTTATTTATTTTTTACGAAGTTAATTAGCATATCATTTTATACCATTTATATAACTATAAATTTATTAAAATAATTAAATAGCTTAAATCTAATAAATTTAAAGATTAAGTATTGAAATCAAAATTTTAAAAAATTTAATAGTCAAGGCAAAATGGTGTAGGTGTTGGTTGCACTTTATTTTACCACATGTTTCAATCCCAACATAGACCTACTATTAAGTTTTATTTATTTATTTTAAAAAATAGCAAGTTATATATTTCGTTCATTTTTTAAAATAAATTCAGTTAGAAATATAAAATAATTAAATTTTAAATTAAAATTTTAAATATTAATAACTAAATTTTGAGTCAATTGTACTGGATATAGTGGGTAATATTGGTGTAAGATTAATTAAGATTGTCGAGCATTGTTATTTAGCTTTTAATTTTGATTAACATTTTATTTTTTTTTTCAAAAAAATACAGTTCTCATTCTGTTCACTCGATCCTATAAGTTGTAATAGCAAATCCGCTTATCTAGTACTCGGTTTGATCAAATTCTATATCTTTAATGTTTTTATTCATATGAATAATATATATATATTCTCAATAATCTGTATTTATTTTTCTAATTTTTTATATCTTATTTATTTTTTAAAATAATATAGTTATTTTTTATATAAAAATTTATTGGTGATTTGCTACTACGGTGACCTTCTACTTACTATCCTCCATCTTTACATCTCCTATATGTCCTAACTCGAATCTAATTTCATGAAAATTCTAATTTTTAGTTGTTATATGAATATCTAAAAATTTTATATGTATTGCATAGATGTTTACTGTGTTTACTTTTTAAATATTTTGCTTATAATTTTATTATTGTTTAAGATGTTCTCTTAGTCATTATTATTATTATTATTATTTTTAATTTATCTAAACACACGTATATTCTAAGTTGTTTAATTATTGAATAAAAAAAATAAATGAGGTGCCTATTTTTAAAAGGCTATTTTTTTATAAGTTGCCTATTTTTGCACTTAAACAAAAAGATCGATGTGTTTTTGTGACACTCCCGAAATATATATTAGCCCTATATATAAATAATATAATATGACTAAATCTCTTAATCCGGCTATAGCATTTTGGGTGGTAGCAAGACTCAAGAGGTTATGAGAGTTAAGCGTACTAGAGCTAGAGTAGTTCTAGGATGGGTGACCCCCTGAGAAGGCGGGGTGTCACAGTCGGTATCAAAGATAGTTCTAGGATGGGTGACCCCCCTGAGAAGGCGGGGCGTCACAGTCGGTATCAAAGATATTTACTAGCCAGAAATGTGAGATGAATCTCGGCTGAGCCAGCATTATATAGCGGGTAGCTAATGACCATTGTGGGTAGACTATAGCTCCCCACAAGGTTGGTTAAAGCTAGCGAGACGAATCTCACATCGCCTGATACTTGTGTCGGCTAAGACTAGCGAGACGAATCTCACATCGCCTCCCACAAGGTCGGCTAAGGCTAGCGAGACGAATCTCACATCGCCTGATACTTGTGTCGGCTAAAGCTAGCGAGACGAATCTCACATCGCCTGATACTTGTGAGTGTGTTTGAGCCTGACGTGGACGTCAGGGCTTAAAGAGGGGGAGAAGAATGCGACACTCCCGAAATGTGTATTAGTCCTATATATAAATGATATAATAGGACTAAATTTCTTAATCCGGCTATAACATTTTAAGTGGTAGTAAGATCCAAAAAATTAAAAGAGTTAAACGTGCTAGAA
This sequence comes from Tillandsia leiboldiana, assembly GCA_029204045.2. Classification (NCBI taxonomy): domain Eukaryota; kingdom Viridiplantae; phylum Streptophyta; class Magnoliopsida; order Poales; family Bromeliaceae; genus Tillandsia; species Tillandsia leiboldiana. Next base: position 2,698,869 of record CM055066.1, read on the forward strand.
CTAAAATAGTTCTAGGATGGATGACTCTCTGAAAAGGCGGGGCGCCACAGTTTTTCCTACCGCTAGCACTTTATTGTAATTTTTATCGTTTGTTTTGTTACACATAATTTTTTCACATAATTTTTTCTTCATCCTTCCAAATATAGGATTATCATGATAGCCTACAGACGAAGCTATTGTTATGTTGATGTGGAGGTTCCTATTAATAATTGATTTATAAAAATAATTATATATTAATTTATTTTTGTTAAATTTATACTGGTACTTTTTTTTCTTATATTGTATATATAGTAATGGTTATACATTATATCCCTTATCTTCTCTTTCGTATTTTATGTTTACTGGCTAATATTTATTATTTGTACCTAATACTTTTGTTTCCAAATATTTTTAAATTTTTTTTAAAAAAAATAGAATATTTCTATCTATATTGATTTTTTTTATTATTATAAGTGAGAAAATATTATTGTTTTACTATTTGATTTGATAAAAAAAGTTTATTTTATATATAAAGTGAGATCACTGCTTATCCAATTTTTTTTATACTTTTTAAATTTTGTTTGTTCAACATATTATATTTTTAAATTTACAATAACAGTAACAGCTATTTTTCATGAAGCGTGATCACTACACTATATCAATTAATTAGAATTTTAAAAATAATATATATTTAATATATTAATTATTAAAAAATACTAATATATTTATTTTAATAATATTTATTTTCCTAATCGGGCGGTTGTGTATATATTATATATATATAGAGTAAAGCTTATATTCTTTCAAAAAGTACAAGTCAAATCATACTTATAAATTTTTTACCATTAGATTTGTATTGAAATTTATACAATTGTAAAGTCAACTAAAGAAAGAAAAAAAAATATAGTACAATTGCATAAATCTCAACACAAATTTAATAATAAAAAATTTACAAATATAATTTGGCTTATAATTTTAAGAATATATAAGATCTACTCATTCATATATATATATATATATATATATATATATATATATATATATATACCAAAGACTTGGTTGATTCAACAATTTCGCTGTGGCCACGTGGCGAATTTTTGACCGCGTGATCGGTGGTGGGTGCCGCGTTCGCGCTGGATTTCACGGTGGAGAAAATTCTCCTCCTTTTCAGCTCTCCCCAAAAGTGTACGCCCACATCGACCGTGCAGTGAAATGTTTGTTGGATTTTTACGCCACGTGTTGATCTGCTATTGGTTGAAGAGTTTCCTAATATTATCTCTCAATTTTTCATTTTCGTACACAAATTTTCTTTTAATTATATTATCAAGCTACAGATAGAAACGTACGTATAGATTTTGTTTGAATTATGAATTATTTTAAATTGACTATTTATTTTTTAAATTTTAATTTATTATTTAATTATTTTTATATGTTGAGTAATCAAGTTCTCTTTTTCGGATGCTGGCCGCAAAGATACTCTACTTGCTTCGATTCGGCTTTCGTCCTTCCACTTACCAGCGAGGAGCATGAGCTCTGGCAAATCCGAGCTTTGCTACTTAATTCCGCGCTCTCCAACACTTATGATTCGCCTTTTTGGCGTTGGGACAAAAGAGGAATCTTCTCCACTAAGAGCGCATATCTCTTTCTGGCCTTCGACGGAGTCAACGACTGCAAAATTCCGCACCTTTGAAACTCCAAGGCTCCCCTACGGGTTAAGATATTCTTATGGTTAGCTGCAAGAAATAGAGTTTTGACAGCTTATATGCTTACAAAGCGTGGATGGCACGACCCTGCCATTTGTGTGTTATGCGGCAGGAGCGACGAAAATTTGAAACATCTTCTCTTTTCATGTAGCTACGCAAAGCCCATATGGAACCGGCTACTGGTGGGACTGTCGGTAGCTATGAGGTTAAGACTTTGCCCATCGGGTGACTTGCCATTTAAATAGGGATTAATTAGATCATTACTATCGGGAGCAACAAGAAACACCTTCGACCTCTGCTTCGCGGCAGCCTGCTGGGAGTTGTGGAAAGAGCGGAACGAGAGTCTGTTCAACAACCGATATACCTCTAGCGTAGATTTGGAGAGAAAAGTTGTGGCTGTGGTTAATTTTTGGGTCTCGACTATGAGGGTTCGTGAGTTTTAGATGGTTTTTTCTATTTTCTATGGTGGAGCAGTGTTGCCATTTTGCTTTTCCTGTTCTTTCTTTGCTTCGCGGCAGCCTGCTGGGAGTTGTAGAAAGAGCGGAACGAGAGACTGTTCAACAACCGATATACCTCTAGCGTAGATTTTGATAGAAAAGTTGTGGCTGTGGATAATTTTTGGGTCTCGACTATAAGGGTTCGTGAGTTCTAGGTGGTTTTTTCTATTTTCTAGGGTGGAGCAGTGTTGCCATTTTGCTTTTCTTGTTCTTTCTTTGCTTCGCGGCAACCTGCTAGGAGTTGTGGAAAGAGCGGAACGAGAGACTGTTCAACAACCGATATACCTCTAGCGTAGATTTGGATAAAAAAGTTGTGGTTGTGGTTAATTTTTGGGTTGTGGGTCTCGACTATGAGGGTTCGTGAGTTCTAGGTGGTTTTTTCTATTCCCCCCCCCCCTCCCCCCCCCCCCTCCCGTTTCTATCCTAATCATGTATGTTTTCAAATAGAGTATACCCCTGTTTAATAAAAAAAAATAAAATTATTTTTATATGTTTGATTTCAGCCGATGAATGATATTTAGACTTGAATATTTAAACTAATTTCTTATTAAATAAATTTATAGTTATGAAAATTGTATGAAATATACTAAGTAACTCTGTAATGATAAATGATTGATTCAAATTTTGAAGTCCAAATGATATTGACTAATTCAAATTAAATAAATTAAAAAATTGATTGTGCAATTAAAATTTTGAAAGATATGATAGTCAACTCAAAATAATTTACAGTTCGGATAAATTCTGTAAATTTTTATACTATGAATTTTTAGAGTTAATTATCTGTTTTTTTTTTTTTTTTTTTTAAGCTAATCTCTTCTCCTGTATATAAGCGATCATCATGTCAAATCCAATTTCACAATCTTCAACACTATTCTCTATCCTACCATCACCTCAGTCGCGTGCATACGTCCACTATTTCTTTAGGCCATGTTTGATTCGGGGATAAATTTAAGAGGTATAAATTTTTTTATACCTAGGATAGCTTGCTATTCCGGGATAATGAAGTATAAAAGTTAAATTACATTTGGTTGAAAAGTTAGTATTCTCTGGAATAGTTAAAATTGTGTTTGGTTAAAATTATAGAATAGTAGAGGATAGTGGAAAAAGAAGATAGAATTTTTATAAAAATACCAACTTTGCCCTTAGCTTTTTTTATAGAAAAATTAATTTAATTATTATATTAAATTTGAAGCAATTTAATTATAAATAATAAATTATATCTTACGTTAAAAAAAATAATATTTTTTATTTTATATTATATTTTAAGAATATAAATAATAAATTATATTTTATATTATATTTTATATTATATTTTTTTATATTTTATATTATAATTTATAATTTATATTATACTTTATAATTTATATTTTATATTATAATTTATATTATAATTTATATTTTATATTTTATATTTTATATTTTATATTTTATATTATATTTTATATTATAATTTAATTATAAATAATAAATTATAACTTTGCCCTTCACTCCTCCCGGGATAAAACCTTATTCCATGGGGGGGAGGAATAAGGCTTAACGGGTTATTCCAGGATAATCCGTTAAGCCAGGGATAAAAAAAAAAAATTATTCCATGTCATTTTCCAGCACTATTTGACAGGAATTGAGGGATAAAAAAGGTTATTCCCCCTTTATCCCCGAACCAAACATGGCCTTAGAGCTTCCAACATTTTTGTATGGAATTAGATATCACCAAACTATTTTATAAAATTAAAGAAATGACTATCGAGATTGACTGAAAAATATTAGATTATAGTCATGATTTTATATGATAGGTAAAATTTTATAGGAGTTGATATAACCAGTTCTATCAAAATTGGCAGGAGTTTCTATATTTAGAATCTAATTATAATAAAATATAAAAATTAGAGATCTTATTGCAAAGAAAAAAAGAAGAAGAAAAAAAAAAAAAACCGAAGAGAAATATCGGAAAAGGTGAGCCACCAAGCTATTTTATAAAAAGAGCTATTTGAGAGCTATTAAAATCAGTCAAAGTGTCATTAACTGATTGATTCAAATCAAACAAATTAAAAAATCAAATCGTACAATCAAAATTTTAAAATGTTGAATAGTTAAGTCAAAATAATTTATAATTTGAATAAATTATGTATGTTTTTATTTACTATTAATTTTTAGAATTAATTGCATCTTCTTTTAACTTTGATAACTAATCTCTTCTGAGCGCTCATCACAATAAATCCAATCTCGTCATCTTCAACACCATCATCTATCCTACCATCACCTCAGTCTCGCACACACGTCCACTATTTCTTTAGAGATTACAGTATTTTGACATCGAATCAGACGTGCGCCACCAAGCTATTTTATAAAGTTGAAGAAATAATTTATCTAGATTGATCGAGAAATATTAGACTATAGTCATGATTTCATAAGAGCAGATAAGATTTTATCGGAATTAGTATAGCCTATTCCATCAAATTTAGCTGGAGTTTTGATATTGGAATCTAAGTGTAATAAAATATAAAAAATAGAGACCTTATTGCAAAATAAAAAAAAAGAAAAACAAAGCAAAATATTGGGAAAAGGTGAGCCACCAAGCTATTTTATAACGAGAGTTATTTGAATCAGACAAAGTGTTATTGACTAATTTAAATCAAATAAATTAAAAAATTTGAATCGTACAATCAAAAATTTGAAAGGTTGAATAGTCAACTCAAAATGATTCATAATTCAGATAGATTCTGTATATTTTTTTCTACTATTAATTTTTAGAGTTAATTGTATCTTTTTTTTTTATTTTGATAACTAATCTCTTCTCCTACATAAGCGCTCATCACATCAAATCCAATCTCATCATCTTCAACACCATCATTTATCCTACCATCACCTTAGTCTCGCACACATGCACATTTACTATTTCTTTAGAGCTTTTCAGTATTTTAGCATCGAATCAGACGTGTCATCAAGCTGTTTTATAAAATTGAAAAAATAACTATCGAGATTGACCAAAAAATATTACATTATAATCATAATTTCGTAAGAGCTGGTAAGATTTTATTAGAGTTAGTATAGCGTGTTCCATCAAAATTAGCAAGAGTTGAGTTTTAATGTTTAGAATCTAACTGTAATAAAATATAAAATTTAGAGACCTTATTGCAAAAATAATAAAAAGAAAAAGAAACCAAAGCTAAATAATGGGAAAAAGGTAAGGGAGCAATTAATGGTGCAATATAAAAATTAAGGACCTTTTGCAAAAAAAAAAAAAAAAAAAAAAGGAGGGACCAAAGCGAAATAATGGGGAAAAGGTGAGGGAGCAATTAATGGTGCATTTAACCCCTCTTTTGGTAGGAAACATCATGTCCATTTGGTGTTTGATTTTTCTGATCCTATAAACGTATATATAGTTTAGAAAATACATAAAAATAAATAAATTATGTGATTCAAAGATGAATATAGTTTAAAAAGCAAATGGAATTTATAGCATACTCACAAATCTCATATTCAGGTCAAATTCAACAAGGTCAACAAACTCAAATTTGGCAAAAAATTGACAAACTAGAAAAAGAAGTAAATATATAGCAATGTAAATAAACAAAATGTGGAATTCTTGTTTGAATATAATACCATTCATAATATTTAGATAACAAAAGTCAAAAACATAATGAATAAATGATTTGGCAATGATTTGTATAAAATATTTGAATTAGTTGATTAGGTTATATATATATATATATATATATATATATATATATAGTGAATAATTCACAGATATATTTGGGCAATAAAAAATTTGTAAACTATTTGCAAATGTTTGAAAAGGTAAAGAATATGGTGGCTAAGAGATGATATTAGTAGAAAATGTATGGAACTTACTTGGATGACCCATTTTAATCTAACTACCAACTTCAAATATTGAATTTATCATTTAATTTTTTAGATCTAATTATCACATTTCATATAATTTATGCAACTATTACTTCAGCAATGTAAACAAGGAGCCTAAAATTTGTACCGAAAGAGTCATCACATGACTTAAATCTACATATTTTTAGCCCTTTTTCTTTATGCGAGACAGTGAGAGAGCTGCAACTTGGGCTTGAAGAAGAGCAAAACTAAATTTAAACAGTTTTAACTTCATCACCAGATATTAACAGCTTTATGCACTCCATAAACACTTCCAGGTCTTACAAGTTACAACCAATTTCAACCATCCTTACATTGAAAAAACAAATAAAAAATTGTACGAAAAACAGCGAAAAACCTGCAAGATTATCACTAGTATGTATAAAGAATGAGCAGATAACTTGGAAATAATAAGATCAAGAATGGACACAATTTTACATACAACAAAACAAAGCCAATCACACAATCTCACTGTACTTCAAGAAGGCGGGGCCGGAGAGCCTGTCTCCATGGACTGAGTCCGTGAGGGATCGTTATGCGGAGATTTAGGGCTCGAGGAGCTAACCAGTGCTGCTGAGGGAGAGCGCGGACTAGATAGAGCGGGAGAGGGCACTTCATTCTCCGAACGAGATGGCGATAAGGGAAGCATTTCGTCTGCGTAGACATCAGCAACGTCTTCTTCAATGCCATCGTCCAAGTCGACAGCGTCTTCTTCAATGCCATCGTCCAAGTCGACGCCATCTCCCATACTAGTGAGCCGATGGAATTCCACAATCTCTCGAAGGAAACGGTTTTCTCGGGCATATATGGAGTTCTCATGCGCCAACCTTGTCTTTTCAGCTAACAGTGACTCCAACTGAAGGCGTATCTGTTTAGGTACAAGAAGGGAAAAGATACATCAATTATATTATTAACAAAGTGATCAAATTATACAGAAACAGATCACATCTACAGACTTCCAAAACCGTCCACGGCTTCTCTCTCTCTCTCTCTCTCTCTCTCTCTCTCTCTCTCTCTCTCTCTCTCTCTCTCTCTCTCTCTCTCCGAGACTATTCCAATGCCTAGAGGAAATTCCAAGGTTGCAGCATTCTGCTTAAGCCTAAATTACAATGAACAACATAGCAGTTGATCATATTGGTTTCAGTACAGGAACCACCCCAAGCACATCTCTTTTATATGGTTTAGTTTTGATCAAAAATTTGGCACCACTATTAGACTGGTGTCAAGTTAATAAACAATCATAAAATCTTGTTAAATTGTTGTTTAGAGCTTTCTAATCTTTGAGTTCTGCTCTAGCCGGCGAATAATAGATCGGAGCAGCCCCATATAACAATTAAGATTATAATTAAATAATGATGATAGTCATGACAACAACAGTAGCAATAATATTAAAGGTGGCAACAGTAATAATAATATATAAAAGATCCAATGGAAGCTAGCATACCAAGTCATCATCTTCGTTGTGATCTCCTTTTTGACGACTCTCTCGCAATATTTTGTTCTCCTCTTCCAGCTGAGCGCATCTTTCTTTTGCAAAAGTTAGGTCTGCTTTGACAGCTTTTAGTTCACGCACTAAAAGTTTTGCTTTCGCGGCCATCGCATTTGCAACCTGCAATAACATACAGAAGAGGCTATTCTCTATTCACAAAATAAAAAAAGCAAAGAGGTAAAGAAGCAGTCTTTTGCTAGAATAAGAATATGAACTTTTGAAACCAAACATACCATTACAGAATCTTAAGCAGCTAAGTGAAAAAAGGCAAGTGTAAAACAAAAGAGAAAGAGCACAAAACAACTAGTCTAGACTCACTATCTCTTAGAAGTTAATTACATGATCCGGAGGAATATACATCATTTTTCTAACAGTAAGAATTTGTAAGCACGTCGTTGAAAAGATAATTGTCATAGAAAAGAATACAGAATGCAGTTCTTCAGAATTTTTGGAATTGGATAATTTTTGTTAATAAAATTACTTTATTTTTAAAAAGGTTTAACACATCATACTTAAACAGTGGTTGCTCAAGTATGCAACGATAATGTACGAAGCACTCAAGCGGATTCTAATCTCTCCTGAATAAATTTTGGATGAAAAACAGAACAATATGTTCAAACACTAGTTTCTACATAATCCAGCGACACAGGGTTGCCACCTTACGTCGCGAGAAGCTTTAAGTTGGGTCTCCTGATTGGTTTCACTCCGGGAGAGATTTGCTGGTCCCAACACATCTTTAAACTGATTCTGCAAATTGGAACTGCTATCCTTTCTTCTAATTTGCAGCTTCTTTGTTTCATGTATGATGTCAACTGTCTTATTCTCGATGATTGTTCGACTCTCCTGAGATAAATGAACAAAGAAAGATTGCTTAAAGTACGAACAAGCAAAAGATGTTAAAGCCGAAATTTAAAAGCATAATGACGAGAGAAGAAGACAGGAGAATAACGATACAACTCAAAAAGCCCTGATGAACTTACTTCCAAAGCATTTCTGAGTTTTCCGCCAATGTAGTTGACTGAAGAAGCAATTGCTTCTGAACTTTTCTGAAATGAAGGATTTTCTGGTTTCAGATAATTTTCTGCTGCCCAACGAGACTGCGGCCGGAAAGATTGAAGTGACAAAAGAAAAACCAATATCAATTGCATTACACAGTAAGAATGCAAGATAAGAACCAACTGAATGAACAGAATGAAGCAATTAAAAGCATCCAAGGCCCTAGTATTATGACTTTAAAGGGTTAACTGACATATGCGAAGGGAAGCTTCAAATCCACTATTAGCTTCTAAAAGAAAATCATTATTTACATTGTTTGAGTAATAATAATCATAATAAAAACCTTCAGTTGTGTCTCACCTTGGTACCTGTTGATGGGTCTGACTTCTGAGGCTGCACTCTACCATAGTCATCAGATTTATTGGAAGCACCATCTTCAATAATTGATTTCGTTTTTCTTGCCAAATCCCCCCAGAACCCATGCTTAGGCTCATTCAAGCTTCTCATCGACGTGTACTCATAATTTCTGGCATCCTGCATTCGTAAAAAGGCGAGAGATCAGCAAAACAATCTGCAAAATGCAAGATAAGTCGAACAATCCGGCGACATGCAGACATGCATCTTGACAAGCATTTCGATAAGTTTTCTTAAAGTAAAGCAACTAATCAGGCATGCTTAGGTATCTTACATGATAAACATCGTTAAAACTCTGATTTGAGGTTCATGTAACATTCAACCTAAAGCGCTTTGCATAACTGTGAATTGCGGTAGCCATTTAGAAGGTCCATTTCATAGAAGCTGCACAAGATACGCAGAGAAATTATGCTACAATAGAATCCTCGCTCTCTGTATAAATCCATTAATAATAATCAAAAACCAGACACAGCTTGTTCTTCGATTGAACCAATTAACAAATTTGCTTCAACTCCCCCGCATCAACAGGTATCCGCCGAGGCCAAATTTCTCAATTAGGGCACTCAAATCCCAATTGCCAAAACCGATTGATACCGATCATCCCGATCCGATTGTTGACACCGATTTGACACCGCTATGAAACTCTAAGCAAGGAGACACCGATCGACGCCGAATCCGATCGAAGAGAGAGAGAGAGCAAGAGAGAGAGAGGGAGGCGAGGCGAGGCGATCGATTGCACCTGGGGTTGCCTCGACCGTGCGGGGGCGGCGAAGGCCGAGGGTGGGGAGGCGTCGCTATGCGCGGTGGAGGCGCGGATCGCCTGGGCGGCGAGCGACGGCGAAGCTGTGGCGGCGGCGGCGGCGAAGGGGTCATCGGCGCCGGAGAAGGAGCGGTGGTCCTCAACGAAGGTGGCGGAGCGGGTGATCCCTTGCTTGCGCCGATACGCCATGGGAGAGGGAGAGGGAGAGGGAGAGGGAGAGGAGGGAGGCGAAGGGGGAACGGGGATGGGGGTTACCGGGTAACCGTTGGATCCGTTTAGGCTTCGCGGTTCAACTAACGAACCAAATTGTTCTCTCTTATCCGTAATTCGGGGTGTGGATGCCGCGGAGAATTGTTGCGTGCACCGCGGTCTATAGACCAGGCTCTCCGTTAACTCAAATCTGATCTACCCACAAATCTTTTTAGGCTTTGTTTGCAATTGCATAATGAAAGCATTATTTATATGTGTTAATTTTATACATCTTTTTATAAATATATCGAATAATAAATATCTTTCTATAAAGTTTAACTTTTTATACCAACAATATTCAGAAAAATATAATTAATCATAAATTAAATACTTAGCATTGGCTAGTAAGTAAAATAAATTTATTTTTTTATTCTTTTATATATTATACTTAATTATAGATATATTTTTAATCGTTGAAATTTTTGAAGTAATATATTTAGAAAAATAAAATTGATATTTCAAAATAAACAGTAACCTAACGATAACAACCCATAAAGACATATATGAATAATTTAGAATTTTTTAAAAAATAAAGATAAAAAATTAAATATTATAGAAATATATATACTATTCGATATGTTTATAATGAACGGTATGATATCACATTGGATAAGTCATAATAATTTGATTATAATATAATACTATAAAAAAAAATTTGAAGTATATTTTTATGTCGACTTTTACTTTCAGATATATGTTATCTTTTAAAAAGATTAATAAAATAAGAAATCTTGAGAGCAATAAAAATAAAAAAAATAATAATAATAATAAAAAGAGGGGGGTAAATGCATGATGGACAGAAAATTAATTAATATTTAAATTTAGAAACTTATTTATTCTTATTTTTATTTTTAAAAATTTTGAATTTACTATCGCTTTCTTTATCTTCTAATGCCAAAGGTTTCTAGCTGGGCATTTAGCTAAAAATAAAATCTAAAACTTTTTCTATTTAAAAAATTAATCTTTTGCTATAGTTGAAAACATAAATTAAAATTAGAATCAAAAGCAAACACTCTAAATTATCAACACTTTTAAATTTGCTGTAAAAAAAAAAAAAAAAAACTATTAGATCTTTTCTCATTTGTATATAGCACTTTTGGAAATTATTTTTAACCTTTCATAATATTATCTTTATATATTATTAATATATTTGCATATAATAGAGTTATTCAATTGGTTTATATAAATTATTAATATACAAATAATACATAAAAAAATATTGTCGACGATATGTAGCAATGCTCAGTATTTTTTTCAATTGTATACTATTACTATATAAAACATGTTAAAAGAAATTCAAAGTATGAATATTTTATGTATCTAACAAATACGGAGCATGCCGATCGTTCTATACTGTATCGATAAAATATCAATACGATACAATTTTCATATCAATGGCATGACTCCGCATCCTCTTTACTTAAAAATTAGAAATAATAATCTTAATAAAGTACAATAAATTTAATAAAATATATAATAGATAATTTGAATATATTAATGTCAAAACAAATAAATATTTTATCCTATAGTGTGTTGACTCATAGATTTTTTTTTAGACCGGTACATATCGGCAGCAGACAATTCGTATCTTAAATTTTCGATATTGTTTCGTGTCATAGCACTTAAATTTTTAGAGAGCGTTTGGCAACGGGGATAAGGGAGGGATAAGGGGGGCTATCCCCCACCTTATCCCCAAACACCAATTGGCTGAGGGGAAACAATTGTGGAATAACCCGGTAAAGGGGGGGAACAACTGGATAACCCGTTAAAGGGGGGGAACAGAACAGTTGTTCCCCCCATTTTTTATTTGAGGGGAACAACTGTTCCACCTCTTTCCCTCTTTTAGTTGTTCTCCCTCTTTCCCTCTTTTTTTTTTTAATTTAAAAATTTTAAATTATAAGATATTTAAATTTATAAAATTTAAATTTAATTTTTTTTTTTATTTTATAAATTTTGAAATTTTTTAATTTTATTTTTTAATAAATTTAAAATTTTAATTTTTTTTAAATTTTATTAATTTATACAAATTCTTTTATAAATTTTTTAAAATTTATACAAATTTTAAAATTAAAATTTTTGCTCTCACTTTTATAATTTTTTGAGACAATTAAAATTAAAATTTTTAACATTTATAAAATTTTAACATTTATAAAATTTTAACTTTAGATAATTTTTAAATTTTATAGCTTTTAAAATTTTTAACTTTAATTTTTAATAAATTTAAAATTTTATAAAATTTATTAAATTTAAAATTTATACAAATTTTAAAATTTTTAACTTTAACTTTTAATAAATTTATACCAAATTTTTAAAATTTTAAAATTTATACCAATTTTTATATATATAATTTTGAATTTTTAAAAATTTATCAAGTTTTAAAAACCAATTTTTTTAATAATATATATATATATATATATATATATATATATATATATATATATATATAGAGAGAGTTGGGCTGGAATGCTATTGATAGCACCAACCCAACTTTGCCACCCATTTTGTAGCCATTGGATCGCATTGAGATCCGTGTAAGCTCTTTAATGAAAAAAAGAAAAAAAGAAAAAGTAAAAAGTAAAAAGTTTTTCTTTTTAATTAAAAGGCTTGCACGAATCTCAATGCAATCCAATGGCTACAAAATAGATTGCAAAGTTGAGTTGGTGCTATCAATAGCATTCCAGCCCAACTCTATATATATATATATATATATATATATATATATATATATATATATATATATATATATATATATATATATATATATATATATATATAAAATATAAATTTTAATAATTTTTTTAATAAATATATTAAATTAAATATTTAAAATCATAACAATAAAATTTTTATCCTCTATTCTTCTTATTTCTTTTTAACTTACCAAGCATAATTTTTTTTATCTTTGGTACAACTCTTATACTTATCCAAACACAAAAATATTTTAATTTATGTTTGTACCTGAATTTATATTTATTCCGAAAATAATCAATTTTCGATATAAATACCCGAATCAGCCTCAGTGACCACTCCGATAAATTCATGTTTGCTGTGGTTCATAGACCACAGTCCATGCAACGGTTTCGCTGGATTTGGCCCGGACGGGGGACCCACCTCCACTTACCTTTTCCTTTGCTTTTGATGTCAAGGACAGATCAGAGCCGTTAGTTTACATCGTGGCGTGAGTTGGATTGGATCATATTCCACTATGACAGCTGGGCTGGGCAAGTGTAAAATTGGGCTCCACTAATCATGGTCAACTGTTGATTATACATCATCTTTTATATATGATATAAAAATATTTGTTTAGTTCATAAAATTTTTTAAATACAAAAAATATATGAATATAAAAGTTAATTTTTGTGCACTAAATCTACTAAAGTCCTTCAAATAACTTAATTAGTAACTAAATCTACTAAATCTACTGATCATGGTCGTAAAGCTGAATAACTTAATTAGTAACTTATTAAGTGTTTTTTTTTTTTTTTTTTTTTTTTTAAGAGGAATTCGTTTAGGATAAAGATAATTTTTTTTTCTTGTAATAAGTGAAGGGTGGTAATTAATAACCATAAACTCTTATATTTTGATTAACAGAAATATAAAGGTGCATGTGAACTTGTATTTTGATTTTTTCGTATAAAGGATATATATCTCTCTTTCTCCTTGTGATTGTAGGCAAATTGTCAAACTACGTAAATCGTTATCTTATCTCTTCTTTGTGTATTTTTTTTATTATTTTTTACTATTTTTTTGTTCATGTATTTTAATTGATAGCACATATAAAACAATCCTAAGTTCTAACATCAACCATACAAAACTTTTGCTGCCACGCAAAACAAAAATAAAAGTTATTCTAAAATAATGTGAAATAAAACTTTCGCTCATATCTCAACTCTAGTCAGATGGACTAAAGATGTGGATTTAATTTAATAGGAAAAAATTAAATGAGTCAAAAAAAATTATGAGATTTAAGTTCATCACTAGTGTCACCTGCTTTGATATCATATAAAATAATGTGAAACAATCGTTATTCTTTAAAAATTCAAGCTGTCAGTAAACGATGTTTTAAATTATATATATACATATTCGATTCAACTTAAAAAGAAGAGCATAGCATGTCTATAAGATAATTTATCTTATTTTAGGGAATTTAAAAATCAAATATAATATGTTGTACTAAACATGCATTTGATTACTTTTTTTAATCTACCATATACTATAAGCTTCAATATATGTCAAAATAATGTACTATATAAATAAGTTGTTCCTAAATTAAAACATAGCCTTACCAGGGGGTCTTCATATAGTTTTACCAATAATGTTACACCATGGCACTTTATACTATCAGCTTTAGAACTAGAATGATTAAAAAAGGATTTACCTAATTAAATTTTTAATAAAAAATTTTATTGATTAAATAATTGATGTAAAATATATTAACTTTTTTTTATATATATATACTCATTTTACTTGGAATTATTTTATTTGTATTATTCCATTCAAATAAGTAAAATAGCTTTGAAATTTTATTAAATCTAATTCAGTTAATGATATAATTTTTAAAATTTTAGTAAATAAATATATAATATAATTTTTTATTTAATTAAATAAACTAGCTCATCCAAAATAATTATAAATTAATAATATATTAAACAAAAATATTTAAAGTTTAGAAATTTATTTCAAAATGCTATATAATTAAGAGGTTATTAATTAATACATTTTCATTTTCATTTTCATGTTGGCACAGAGGACTATTTTACTAAATAATATAAAAAATATAAATAAAATTTAAAATGTGACAGTCACATAATTAATGCGAAAGATACAAATAATATAGTGTAGGTTCTATACCGAAGACTTATTTCTCTTCGAGTCTATGCATAGCACTGTCTCTAAATATAAGAGCAAATATAAGAGCATGGAGACGAAAAGTCTTATGTATTATCTTTAATAATAAATAATTTTTTTAAAAAAAAAAACTAATAGTATAATATCAAATGAAACATTTTATCTCAGCACGAAAAATTGATCTCGAAAATATTATAAAGTGTCATGAGTGTAGTATTATTGCAGTTTTACCTAATATTTTAAAATCATGAATCATTTATGACTCGAAAATATGATCTAAGTCATAGTTTTCTTGTTTATCCATTGGGTTGAATGATGTGACTATGAGTCTATGACATTATAAATACTTAATTAATTATTAATAATTAATTTTTCATACTGTATATAAAATATTTTTTATATTATATTATATATAATTAAAAATATATTTAAAATACAGATTATTAAAAAATAAAATATACGTTTTTAATTAATTATTAAAAATTAAAATAAAAACTTTCGACCCACTGATTGATCAGCCGAATCATGAATATGAACAGATCAAAACGAGTTTTAAATCAGTTCAATTTTATTTATGGATCGAACTGAATCGTTTTATATATATATATAGTTTGATTATTGTGATTGTATAAGTACCAAATAATAGGTGTTTGTAAATTTTCTACCGTTAAATCTAACTTTTTGATTAATTCTACCACTTAGATCATATTATTCTACCAATCACCCACTAAATTAATCTAAGGAATCTACTATCATCCTAACCGCATATTTCTACATCCAAAAATAAAAAACTCACAGCACAAATAACAAACATAAAAATTTAATTTTATATATATATATATATATATATATATATATATATATATATATATATATGCTGAATCACAGTGTTGATTTTATCTATCTTAGATATTTGACTAACATCAGATAAAGCCCGTACTGCTAGCAACTAGCAAATGTGAATACGTAGTGTAAGATTCAACTAATAAGTGGCCGACAAGGGACGTGTCTTTTCAGCGAAGCTAACTTCATGTGCACGTGACATTGAACGTACAATTACTATCTCAGTGTAGAATGATGTTACGTATACACCCCAAATAAAATGTATGTTATATATTCTATTTCATCCAAAAATAAATAAAGTATATATTATATATTTTATTTTATTTAAAAATAAAAATTTATTTATCGGTCATTTCGAAGTGATCTATAAAATTTATTTCATCTTTAAATAAATAAAATATAAAATATATATCTCATTTGAAATGTACAAATAGCATTAACCCTCAGTGTATTAACTTTGCACCACTCAAGATTAGTATCTCTTCAATGCTCTTCTCCTCCTCCTCCTCTAAAAAAAAAAAAAAAAAAAAAAAAAAAAAAAAAAAAACTTCACAAGTAATTAAAATTTTAATTTAAAATATTAATTATTAAATTTTTAATCAATTATATTAGATACAGTTTAATAAATTATAAAATAGTTTCAAAATTAATATTTTATGATTAGTGTAGAAGCTGACGTTGTAGTGCCGTGGTACTTTTCACGCAAGTTTGTTCGACAATAAAAAAAGGAAAATGCTATGTGTACACCTCTTTCGGGGTGTACATCATACATCCCACCAATCTAAGGGTGGGGGTGTGATGATGGGTCACTCGATGTGACCCGTAAAAAATATCGCCACCATTAAAATGGTGGAGGTGTATGATGTACACCCCTTCGGGGTGTACATATAGCATTGCTCATAAAAAAATGAAAATCTATTTGTAACTTAATTTTGCTTTTATTATTTTTTCGAAAAAGTCGTTGGCTAGTAAAATTGTTTCACAAGCTAATTAACTAACCAAATTAACGACGAAAACAACATTTCGATCATATAAAATTTTTATTTATAAAATAAATTAAAATAAAATAAAACAAAAGAAATAAGTACCAAATTCAGGAGCCCTTAAAACTGAAGTAATTTAATTTTTTTATTCAAAATTGGATAAACACAGCAAGCTTAAATGCAAGAACATTTTTGAAGTGGAGCGTTTTTGGAAAGCTCCTGATGATTCAGCAGGGGGTGTTTCCAGAAGCCAAAGTGGAGCTTCTTTGACCAGCCCCACCATGCGCACCATGAAGCAGATCAGAGGTAGTAGCTCTTCTCAGAAAGCCCAAAACTGAGGGTCTCTCTAACTGTTACTGCTACAGTGTAGATGCTACAGTGATCTCCTGCTGTACTCCCTCATGGGACCTGCACCTCTACCAAACGTACTACAGTTTCATCATTCAACCCCACCCTATCCAAAGGCATTGAATGATGTGTATTAATAATTAATGCTACACTTGATTGAGATTGTACCAAGAAATATATATATAGATCATCTGAAATACTATTGCTAGTATATGAATAATATTTACTATCAACTTTACTACGCTTATAAATTGTTACTATTTCACCAATCTCTACTAAACTTATTAAGCATTTATTAAGGATCAAAAAGTTAATAGTAAATATTATTCTCATACTATCAAAAGTATTCCAACGACATTCTTTACGGTCGAGTTGAGCTCCTATGCCTCAAAAGCACAAAAAGATTTGTGTTTGTTATTTTTTAACCATCAGATTGCCACAATATCTGTGCTGCACTAGTAAGAAACACGTTGTTATCAAAAGTATTAACCAAGCACATGGTACTATAGACCTTTTGGCCTTTGGATGAAAAGTTGTGTGATTAGGATTATAGTGATTTTCTAGATTTTATATTATTTTACTAAAACCTATTAAATCTTAGGGGACCACTATCATATAATTAATAAATTGTAGTTTTGGTCTATGTGAAATAGGAAATGTTGTTGTGGTGGCCCAAATCTCCGTATAACTTGCTTTTGTAGTTCGCAGCGAGAAAACACCTATTATTGGTGTATCGAGTTCGTAACGCGTCAAACAGACGCGAAAAACTGACTCAGCGCACGAAAATACTAAAAATAGACTTATTGGGCTCAACGGGCCCAATTTGGTTGTGGCTGGTCCACGGGCCCGGGCGGGTGCACCAGGCGCAGCGGGCTGAGGCGGCGGCCGCATGGCAAGCGCGGATAGGGCAGGGCACTGTGCGGGTGGTTGGCGTGGCAGGCAGAGGCAAGCGGGCAGGTGGAGCGGCACGCCCGTGGGGCCACGTGGCGCCCCGCGGCGGCCACATGGCGAGTCCCGGTTGGCCGGGCCCCCGCTGTCGCGTGGGTCGGAACACGCGACGCCCGGAATGATCCGGGCGCTGCGCGGATCGGGGATTGATGTCCCCTGTTTGGCACCCGAAACTTTCGAGGGCCCAAAATTGTCCCCCAAAGTTCCTATTTGAATTTCTTTTTAGTTTTTATCTATAAATAGGCCTTTTGAGCCTCCATTTCGTTTTTTTTGGAGGAGATCTTGGGGACCCTCTTTGGCAGGGACTTTCTTCACCTAGTCCTCTACTCTTCTTAGGATCTGGCGCATTTTAGGAGGCCGCGGCATTGACGTTTTTTCCGATTCGGCGCACTTCGACGCTTCTCCGATTTGCGACTTTTTTCGTCTACGCTTCGTCTGCGTGCTCCCCTGAGCTGACCCGAAGGAGTTTTTAGCCGTTTTTTGCTGCAGCATTTCTACGAGAGGTAGATTTTTTATTTTCGTATTTACCGCTCCTCTCCATTCTGAGTTTTTACTGGTTTTTTGGAGCTTCTTTAGACCCAATTTTTTTTGCGGCATTGGGCTTGTGATACAGTTTTCGCTGAGATTTTAGAGTTTCGCAAGTAAATGGGAAGTAAGAACTTTTTGTCATGATCGAGGTGAGTATTTTTCTTTTTAGCCCCGGCTGAAAATTATGTGCGGATTTTCTTCTACACTCCAGCGACGCACTCGCTGAAATTCGTTAATTTGTTGGACAGCACTTCAGTATTTTGCTTGTCGCCGCCGGTCCGGGAGGAGTTTTTGAGTTCTTAGATTCGTTGGAACCGTAGGAGCTGAGGGAACGCACACGCCAAATTTCAGCCCAATCGGATTTCGGATCTGCGCGTTCCAGGTGGGTTGTTGACCACTCCTTTCTACGACTTACTCACTAGGACTATTAGAGTGACCCCTAACTTGTTATTTATCATTTCGTCGCCCTCTTTGGAATTATGCATGAATAAATTATTTTGATTAATTCTTAGCCTATCTATGTGAAATTGGTATGCGATGGTTATGGTATATTAACATGCATTGTTAGCACTTAGCCTTCCATGTATAGTTGGTACTTGTTGCGACGTATGATCTATCCTATGTAAAATTGCTACTTGATGCTTTTCATTTCACATTACTTGAGAGCAATTGTATGTTTAAATGGACATCTAGATAGGTTATCTTTTATCGTTACACTATCATATTGGGACTTGACTTAGGAGAAACCATATTTTTCCTTCTCTTCTTTTTTTTTTTTTTACATAGGCAGTTGATTCATGTTGCTCAGGTTGCGAGCAGGGGTTTGAGATCGATAGTGTAGTCGAGATTATCGAGTTATGGCGGAATTGCGCCAGATTGTGGGCTTATGGGGTGTCGCGGCTACCGCGAATATTGGGCGGTTGACCGGATATTGACTTAAGCATCGGATAGGGGATTGGGGTTTCATTAGTGGACGGAGTTTCCCACTTTGAGTATAGTCATGATTAAGTCTTGTTGTATTGTGATACTTTTAGTTGATCACTTTACTCGTGTGAGTAGCTTTCCTCGAGTGCCACTCCGGAGTAGGCGTTATGGCTGAGCCGTGTGCTAGTCAGTTGGTTACTTTGAGATCGAGCCGTGTGCCGGTCAGTTACTAGGTTCTTCAGTTCGACAGCAGGGCAGGCGGGACCGGATTTCATACCGATCCATTTGATTGGGTTACATTGGCAGATACTGTTCACTGATGCATGCATACAGTTGTCTTATTCAGTACTGCATTAAAGGTATAGTAGTGGTAGTTTTTCTTATCAACAGATTATTTTTAGCATACCACTGTACTTCCTTTCTTGCCTCTGGTAGACTTGATGAGTACGTCGGAATTTGAGGATTTACCCACTGGGGGCTACTGGTTTTACTGCGGGAGCTGCTGGCCCTTCGGTGGCTGATCGAGGTAAGGAGATCGCTGAGTAGATAGATCCTTTGTTAGACAGTGAGAGGGTAGTTAGACTTTTGATATACCCTTTTTTTCTCAGAGTGATGTACTTTCATTTTGGGTCTGGCTTTTGTCAGCTGGTTGTATTATTTTGGTGAGCTATGAGATTTTATTGTATTTATTACAACTGTATTTCACTTTCACTTTTAGTTTCAGTCTGAGATGGTATAGTTTTTAGTTTCAGCTCTATACTTGTGCTCTTTTATTGTGTATCTTATATCTGAGCAGAATTTTAGCGATTCGTGTACGCGAAAAATTTCGTGTGCACGGCGGATCTGTAGACGAGCCCGGGTTCCGGTTTACCCCCGGGGCATGACAGTTGTAACTTTAAAAAATTCTATGGTTTCAAATTTTAAAATGTTTCAATGTATATTCCATACTTTCACAAAATTTTTCTCAATTTAAAATTTTAAAAAATAAAAATAAAAATATTAACTTTATATTTTAAAATTAAAAATTTTATATTTTCAAATTAAAAGTTAAAAATTGTAAATTGTAAATTGAAAATTAAAAATTAAAATTGAAAAAATTAAAATTTTAAACTTGAAATTTCAAATTTGATCAAATTTGAAATTTCAAACTAAAAAATTGAAAAATTAAAATACTCAAAATTTAAATTTTAAAATTTTAAATTAAAATTTATTATTTTAAAATTAAAGTTTATTATTTTAAAATTAAAATTTATTATTTCAAAAATAAAGTTTATAATTTTAAAATTAAAATTTATTTTTTTAAAAATTAAAATTTATTATTTTAAAACTAAAGTTTATTATTTAAAAATTAAAATTTATTATTTTAAAATAATAAATTTTAATGTTTAAAACTTGAAAATCAATATTATAAAATTTGAAATTTGAAATTTGAAATTTGAAATTTAAAATTTAAAATTTGAAATTTGATTTGAAATTTGAAATTTAAAATTTTTTAATTAAAAAATTAAAATTTGATATTTGATATTTTTTATTTAAAAATTTAAAATTTATAATTTATACTTTGAAATTTGAAATTTTAAAATTCTAAATTTATATTTTTTAAATTTAAAATTTTATGTAGAAATTTTAAATTTAAATTTTATCACATTTTGAATGTGAGGGAGCCTAAAAATGTTAGAATTTTTTTTTTTTTTTTGTGAGAGTGGATTATTATTTTACTCTATTTTTAGAGTATAGTTTATTCTAAAAAATATGTTTTTTTTTATTTATTGTACCAAATATTTTATAAGATAATATTTCTATAAATATAGTATAATTTAAGTATTCTACGTTTTTGGGAATATCCAGAACCTTACTGTTGTTCTATTTGGGCGGATGGGAGCCACCAACCGGATCTGTTTGCATCCGTGGAAAAGAAATGAGAAGGCTTCTAAATGTATTTTCCATTCAAAATAGTACATGGGTGTAGTACGTATACATGTTCAAAATCGTACACCGGATGTAATACGTATACATGTTCAAAATCGTACACCGGGTGTAATACATATACGTGATGATGAGATGGGGCATGGTCCGTGGTTGACTGTAAGGAAAATGTGAATGCTTTTTTGATCTTTAGTGGATTTCGTCTCTCTGACACACCAAATTTTGAAATATATATATATATATATATATATATATATATATATATATATATATATATATATATATATATATATATATATTGCGTGATGCTAAGTGTACATCCCATAAGTTATGGGGGCACCCTATTTATTTTAAAATAAAGTAAATTTTATTCATCACTTCAAAGTGACGAGCGATGGAGTCATCGACTTAGAATGAATGGGATGTAAAATATACACATCTTTCGGAATGTACACGTAGCATTGCTTATATATATATATATATATATGCTCTATATTTGTAAGTTTTTAGTCATTAAAAAAAAAATGTAGTTAGGATGATAGTGAGTTTCTTAAATTAAGTGAGTGATTGGTGGAATAGAATGATCTAAGAATGAAATTAATCAAAAAAAATAGATCTAACGGTAGAAAACTTACATATATATATATATATATATATATATATATATATATATATATATATATATATATATATATATATATATATATATATATATATATATATATATAACTAGGCTGGAATAATATCGATAGCATCAAGTTATTTGTGCTAATAATTTTTTAGTCTTTAGATTAAGAGATGTGCAGTTAGGATGATAGTGGTCCCCTAAGGTTTACTGAGTGGTTGGTTGAATAGTAAAAATATTAGGGGACCATTATAATCTTAACCGCACATACTTTCATCAAATGACAGAAAACTTAATAATATCAATTGTTTAGTGCTATCGATAGAATTTCAGCTGAACTCTCTCTTTATATATATATATATATATAGTTAGGCTGGAATGCTATTAATAGCACGAAGTCATTGATGCTATTAAGTTTTTGACTCTGAAATTAAGAGATGTGTTGTTGGGATGTTATTGGCCCCTTGGGTTTAATAGATAGTTAGGGTAATAGTATGATCTAACGGATGAAAATAATCAAAGGAGTTGATCTAACGGTGGAAAACTTGATAGCACCAAATCAACCCCTTTGATTATTATATAGAGAGAGAGAGTAGGGCATATATGCTTTTAAAAACACAAATTTATCCATGCTTGTGAAATTTTTTTCATTGGATTTGTATTGGAATTTGTGCTATTATAAAGTCAACTAAAAAGAGAAAAAGAAAAAGTAAAAAATACAAATCTCAATACAAATCTAATGGTAAAAAATTTATAAGTATGAATGAGCTTGTGCTTTTAAAAGCATATAAGCTATACTCTCTCTCTTTCTATATATATATATATATATATATATATATATATATATATATATATATATAAAATTGAGTTTTTATATTTTAAAAAATATTAAGTCATTGGTACTTGTAAGTTTTCGACTCTTGAATGAAATGATGGATGGTTAGGATAATAGTGGGCCTAAAGAATTTAGTGGATGGTTGATGAAATAGTACGATCTAAGAAGTGAAATTGATTAAAAGGATAAATCTAATGGTGACAAACTTATAAATAACAAGTAATTGGTACTTTTACAAGAATTATAGTCGAACTCTATATATATATATAGTAAGGTTATATGCTTTCAAAAGTACAAGCTCCACTATCCTTGTAAATTTTTTACTATTAGATTTGTATTGAGATTTGTGCTATTATTATTATTATTATTATTATTATTATTTAAAAGTCAACTAAAGAGAGAAAGAAAAAGTGCATTAACACAAATTTTAATACAAATTTAATGATAAAAAATTTATCAGTATAGTTAAGCTTATGTTTCTAAAAATATATAAACTATAATATATATATATATATATATATATATATATATATATATATATATATATATATATATATATATATATATACACACACACACGAAGTTGATAAAAGCATAGACAATTTGAAAATTTTATTTGGATGTATGAATATTTTATTCGGTATATTTTTATGACGTTTTAAAATATTGAAATTTTAAAAATCTTGACATTTTAAAATGTCAGAGATATTTTACCGACGCTTGGTATAAGCGTCGGTATATACGGGGCAATTCTTCATTTGCCGATTTTTTTTTTTTTTGAGAGAAAGATAGTATGCTACCCGCTTTATTTATTTTTGAAATAAACTTAGCTAGAAATGTGAAGCAACGAGGCTTTGAACTCGGGTCACGGATATCAACCACTAAGTTCTTTGTCATTTGCGGATATTTTAATCGACACTTTTAAATGCGATGCTAAACTATATTAAAATATTTTAACACATCATTAATAAAAAAAATATTCTTAAATATTATTATTATTATTATTATTATTATTATTATTTGTAGTGACAAAGAGTACTTTAATAATTGAAATCTGAGACCCATAATTTAAAATTTAATTATTTTATATTTTTAACTAAATTAATTTATATAAAATAGATGAATAAAATATATAGCATATTATCTTTCTCTCTCGCATATTAAAAATAATAATAATAATAAAAAAAAAAAAAAAAAAAACAAAAACAAACAGGAGCCGCGGACGAGAATAGCCACCCTTAGATTTTCCTTAGATTTTGGGGTGCATTCTGTGGTACCAATAGCAGAACTGTTGAAAGTTTCACGGGCGAATAGAGAGAGAGAGAGAGAGAGAGAGAGAGAGAGAGAGAGAGAAGGAGAGAGAGGGCCAGTGTCTGCACCACCACCCACCTCTTCTTGAAGAAATGTTTTGAATTGAATGCTCCCTCGGATCTGCATGTTTGGTGGCACTTCCCCGACAGTTTTTCTGCTAGATCTGCTGCAAACATTAGAATCTCTCTCTCCTCTCTCTCTAACTCTCTCTCTCTTAAACTCCCTCTCTCTCTAACTCTCTCTATCCCTATCTCTTTCTCTATCTCTCTGAGATGTGAATTTAGATTTGGCACCTGCCACTTGCGTCGCTTTCTCTTCCTCCCCTTCCCCCTCCCCCCCCCCCCCCCCCCCCCCCCCCCCTCTCTCTCTCTCTCTCTCTAACTCCCGTGTAGTTGCTTGACATTCAGATTATAACCACAAAGAACATGTAGTTCCTTATCTCTCATCTCATGGGGCTGAGTTAAAGAGGAAGAGAAACTCATGAGAGGAACTTGTGGGTTTATTATGAGAATAGGATGTGTTATACCTTTGCTATCTACTATCTATTCTTTATTTTTTGGTATTGTTTTACCCCCCCGACCTTTTTTTTTTCTTTTTTCAATTTGTTTTGTGCCCACCTCTCTTTGCTCCCATATATATCTGCATGATCAGTCATGGGCTAGCTCATGGGAGGTGCAAGTACATGAGCCTATATCCAAATTTTCTTTTGCCCTTCTTTTTTTTACTTTTGCTTTTTTGACTTTTGACAAAGAAAGTTTGAGATTTTGTAAGGCTTCATTTGGATGGACAGTAAAGGAGAGAAAATAATAGAAAGTTAGCTGGAAAAAAAAAAAAAAAAAGGAGTCTGAAAAAAAAAAGGAAAAAAAAATGATCTTCCATAGCAGTCTAATTTTTTTTCTCTCTCTTTAAAAGTAACAAAGAATCAAATTTTATTTATTTATTTTTCTTAGGGACCTTATATATATATATATACTTCTATTGCTTATGAATCCCATAATAATAAATATCCTTGTACATTTCTCATTAGTACTGGCTATTTTGGAAGGATCCATTTATATATGGTGCACATTTTTTTTTGCTATTTCCTTTTTCCTCTCTTTGTACAGCTATAGCTAAGATTGATTCTGCTACTAGGGTTTTCAAGGTTTGGAATCAGGAAACTCAGTAACCATTGTGGATATCAAAAGCTCAATTCAAACTTGAAGAATTTTCAGAGGTTTGTGTATATTTAATTTTTAACAGGTTAAGTTTTGTTTCTTTTATATACTACTCTTTTTAGCTCTCTCTTTTCTCAGTTCATTCTCTTATACATATCTAAATTTGATCTCTCATGCCTTCGTTTTTCATTATTAAAACTGTTTCTGTTTTTTAATTAAGGTTCTGAATCTTTAGTGCTTGAAAAATAATTAATCGTGTTTAATTTCTTTCTGAAACATTGGATAGACTCCTCACTCTCTGGAAATCTACTTTTGTAAATCTTGAAAAATTGATTCAGTAACTATTACTTGATTTATAGGGAAAACCCCTCTTCAGTTTAGATGATTACCCTTCTTATTTTTATCAAATTTTGCCTGAAATAATATATGCACATTTTAGATTATTTCTTTTCTGATCTACTGAAATGATTAGGCTATCCAGGAAAAGTAGAACACAGTAGAGATGCTTCTATTATAATTAATTTATTTTGGGTAGATATTAATTGTTCTAATAATAAGGGTTAAAAAATTAAACCTTATTATGAAAAATTGTGACAAAATTGAACTCTACAATTAACTACTACGCTGGTTTTTAAAGGTCGCAATTTAGGAATTTCGTGTCAGAAACTCGTACATACGTTTGTTTTTTGATAGGTAAGTGGATAGTAATTTTTTTTGGTCCTCTTTTATTGTACTTTTTCTAGAAATTTACAATATATATATAGTTTGTTTGACAAATTAAGTACTGGATCTATTTGTTTCGGATTGGAAAGTTTTAATTCAATCCAACATTGGATTGACCAAGCGAATTTGCAGTAATTAAACTGCATAATCCTTTGCTTGTTAATTTATTATTAGAGAACTAATCTCGGTTTTACTCTAGAGATTATCTCCTTCATCAATAAATGTGGATGCAGAATCCTTTGCTTGTTAATTAATTAGATATTTCTACTTGTTGGATAATCCCATCACGCACTTGGTCTCTCTCTCTCTCTGATGATGAGTACTGTGATCAGCTTTTTGAAGCACTGTATCATCATCTAATCTTGGTTTTTATTATATTTGTTTTTTTAAAATGATTAAATACAAAAACTTATCCTTTTGTAATTCAAATAGAAAATTTTGTTTAACCGCGGCTGATGACCATTTCATTCCCAATTTAGAAGAAGAAAATTAGCTTTTGGTTTGCGTTTATTCCATCCTTAATTTTCCTTACAAATGAGGTGCTTTATAGCGGCTTTAGAAGATTTAATTGGAGGGATCGAAAGAGTTTCCTTCAGTCCACTCATGGATGGTTGTGGGGTTTGAATTCGCTGCCGACTCATTCACTCAAACACTCGGTAGAAACAACAATTCAAGCACACTCGGTAGAATTGATGGAATCGACGCGCACAAAAGTGGAACCAGATCTCAGTTACTGAGTGAATGAGTGAATGATGCGGGAGATTATTCTCTCCTTCTCATTCCATGCTTGGACTGAAGGGAGCTCCCTCTTTCTCTTCTGTTGGAACTTCTTTTCTATATATGTTTCTTTCTTTGGCTTGATCAATTGCATTTTCCGATAACACATCACTCTCTTTTTAATTTCTTCACCTTTTTAAGTTTGTGTTTTTTTCTTCTTTTTTTTTGTTCTACATCTTTTATCTAGTGTTTCATCTTTTCGACCGGATAATTAATTAACTTCCTAGGTGTTATTACTAGATTACTCTAGGTAGAATATGTATATATATATAAAAACACCTAATAGTTCCCCCATTTAATTAGGTGGATCATGGATATTATTAACTTGTCTTATCATTTAATTCTCTATGTGTCCATGTCCTTTGAATAATTCACCATAGAAGAGGCAAAGGCAAACATGAATTTGGACCCAAATAATATACATCAATGCTTCACATTTTTAGTTATTATTTCATGTGGAATTAAACTTATTACCCGTATGTATATATATATAGCTGACTCATTTTATAGATGCGCAATAGACTCTTTATTTATTTTCAATTAATTTTCCTTCATAAGTAGAACAAGTAAATCATCAAATAACATGCGTTAAGTATATATCACGTTATGCTCATGATCGATTTGTTGAATCCTCGGATAATTAAAACAAATTGTCCGGAAAAACCAGCCAAAATACAAAGTTCGTACCTAATTTTCCACCCGGTAGATCTCGAATATTTTTCGCTTGTCCTATCATTTAATATATAAGGAACCACACAGTAGATTGAGTGGAATTCATTCAACTCAAGTACTTAATTAGGTTCCGCAAAGTTTTATCTTATATATTACACATAAATTCTTTCAAAACGCGCACAATCTAATGATATTCATCTAAGCATATCGAATTTTTAATCATGTTATTATTTATTATTCTTGTGCTTAATAACTACATGGCCAAGGCATCTGAGTAGTACTTGGAGCCTAACATTTGGAGCTAGCTATCACTGTGCATGCATGTCTCATATTTAAGTAGGGGACAAACTTTTATGTACGCATGCCATTGAACTTTCTTTTGATGTGAACTAATCATCAAACTTTTGGCTTGGTACCATTTGCCGGTTTCGATCATCGACGTGACACATCCTTTAGAACCCATTCATTTCAAAAGCTTTTAAGCCTATAGCTAGATACACATGCAATTAGAAGTATCAACCCTTATAAGGAGTAAATTTTAGTTATCTTCAACTAGTGGCTAGGGCACCCACGCAGGATTCCCGTAAAAGTTGATGTTATTTTATTGTGATAAGGATTTAACCCCTACCATAATTGTGCTTCTAATCTTTCTTTTGCTCGCTATGACTCCAACTGCGGCTTCTCGGAACTTGGATTGGGGTTTTAAATATCCAATTCCTCTTTATCTTTTGGTTAAAGCATACAAGGAATACCTATAAGAGCAATGCTACATGTACACCCCGAAGGGGTGTACATTATACATCTCCACCATTTTAATGGTGACGATATTTTTTACAGGTCACATCAAATAATTCATCATCACACCCCCACCCTTAGATGAGTGGAGGTGTGAGATGTACACCCCTTACGGGTGTACACATAGCATTTTCCTACCTATAATGCACGTCTTTGAGTTGTTCAAACTCCACTTAAACTGATATAGACACCCACTTCATGCATTTATATATATTTAGCTGCAACTGCACAAGTATACAGTGTGTGTGTGAGAGAGAGAGAGAGAGAGAGAGTGTGTGTGTGACATAGACGAGTTGGGTTTGGACTGGAATACTAACGGCAGCGAATGAATTTTGTTACTATTAATTTATTTTTGTATGGTAGAGTGTTCGAATCGACGATCGGTATCGTTGAATATTATCTAAATCATTAAAAGTATGATAGATTTGAGACGATTATTTGTTTAACGGTATAAATAAATTTAAATTAATTAAATTTTGATTAGAAATTTTTTAAAATTATTTAAAATAAAATCTATAGTCTTGATCTCGATTATAATAATCCTATCATAATTTTTTTAGCCGTAATTTTTGTGTCACTTTGATGCACAAGATAATAATATTAAAAAAATATAAAATTTAATTTTTAAATATTTTTTATAATTTAAATTATGTTCAACGATAACGATATTAATCTTCGATTCGAAAACTCAATTAAAAATAAATGCTGTTTGTTATTAATTGTATTCGAGACAAACTTACATAGATATATAGTGGTAAAAGATTTCACTTCGACATTGTCTATAAACACAATAAAAGCTTGTGCAAAAGCCTATCTCTAGCTTGGGCTTTTTGGTCTGAATTCTGAAAAGCTTCAAGTAGAACAGATAATACTGTTTAGCAACAGTGAAAGTACAAAACTTTCAGATTTATTATTTTAATATTATTGACCTCATCCTCATATGTTGTTTGAGTGTAAAGATTTTTCTTTTTTTTTTAAAAAAAAGGAAAGATTTGGTGTATATATAATAATATTATATGTGTACTTTCTCTATGTATCCCTTCATTAAACACTGTTCCCTCTTCAGCAATGCCTAGAAGGGTGTGGAGAAAAGATAAAGAGAGGGGTTATTTTACTCTTGTTTTTTATTTCCCTGCATTTTATTCTTAGATTATGTTGTGGAAGTACAATTACATCAGTATTTAATGTTTATGCTGAGGTGTATCTTCTGAAAATGTGTAATAAATAAGAGCAATGCTACATGTACACCCCGAAGGGGTGTACATCATACACCTCCACCATTTTAATGGTGCCGATATTTTTTTACGGGTCACATCGAGTGACCCATCATCACACCCCCCACCCTTAGATGGGTGGGGTGTATGATGTACACCCCGAAAGGGGTGTACACATAGCATTTTTCCAATAAATAATGCCCATTAAGTACTGTTTTGTCAGTATAATTATTATTATTTTTTTTTGTGTTTTTGGCCTACTCTTTGAAAGAGTTCTTTTTCAAATGCATTGAAGTACCTTTCAAAAACTATATTTTACTAAAGATTTGAAGTGGGTATTAGGGTATGAGATTTTCCAAGTATGGAAAACTTGATTGTGTAAGGCTCAAGTTTAGGTAGGCTCAGATATATATATATATAGGTAAGGGAATGGCCAAATATGGAAAGAGACTAAGTATATTTTTTGAGAAGTAATGTATGTTCATTTTACTAACAAGTTGTGTTTTAAGTACTGTTTAAGTCTTTCATTTTATTGTTCATTAGGATTTATTAGGGTTTCCCTACAAACAGCTTAAACATCTCCTTTGAGAGCTAGTGATATTCTATTTGTTATGCCTATGTTTCGAGAGTGTTTGGATTGATGTAATTGCACTTGGACTAGCTGTAAACTGTGATTACCAACATATATATAGTAGATTCTATTGTTAAGCACAATAATTTTGAGAAATTTAGCTATCCATATATCCGCAAGTTTCAATTCCTGAAAAGTTTAAAGTCGATCGTCTTTCATGAAAAGATTCAAAGATAAAGTGTATATATATGGCTCGGCGACAAATTGATATTCTCGCTACTGTTAACTAAGCCAATCCAAATGCCTCTTTTATAGTTTGGTACTCTAATCCTTTACAAGTGAACACCAAGCCAAGGATATGAGAACATGGGTGATCGAAGCTGCATGGAATGGAATGAAAAGGGTGCTTCACTTCTCTAACATAGCATTCATATTACGGACCATATATATATATATATATATTATATATATATATATATATATATATAGAGAGAGAGAGAGAGAGAAGAGAGAGAGAGAGAGAAGTGCTAGGTGTACACCCCAAATGGGGTGTACATCCTACACCCACCCATCTTGGGGTGGGTATTCATCCACTCATCACATCATGTGACGAGTGTAAATTCACCCCCCCTAGGATGGGGGTGGGTGTAAGATGTACACCCCATTTGGGGTGTACATCGAGCATTTTCCATATATATATATATATAGATAGTAGATATTATATAGTATAGCATACATACATACATATACAGTATATAATACATACATACATACATACATACATAGACATATATATATACATACATACTACATACATATACACATATAGTACATACATACATACATACATATACAATAGATATATACATACATACATACATACATATACATATATATAGATACATACATACATACATACATAATATATATACATACATATACATATATATAATATATATATATATAGTATATATATATATATATATATATATATATACGCATGCAGTTTGCTAAGAGCTTAATGGTTAGTATATAAAGTTTCAAGTTGAAATCTAGTTTATATACCAATGAATTTAGACCTAATCGGCTAAAACTTTTGGATTGGATCGATGTGTTCATTAGATATATATATATTACATTCTCCAGCCATGGCAACTTGGTGCTGAGCCAGAACTGATCCCTAACGCTGCTAACCCACCCTAGCGGAGTAATATTCGAATGTACAATTAAATATGTTATATATATATATATTATATATATATATATATATATATATATATATATATGTTAGGATTGAAGGGGGGACCGGCCGTGGGGTTACCGAGCACACCTCACCCACACAGCACACGAGCGCAGCGGAAACCAGAATCTTTCGTAGATGAAAGTAGGCCGAAAACGATTGTAGAAAACAAGCACGAGAATAACAAAAGAAATAAAACAAATAAGGGAATGTAAGGACACGAGAATTACGTGGTTCGGCCAACAATGCGTCAACCTATGTCCACGGGCAAGACCACCTCAATGCGTTATTCGATTAATCCACGGCACAAAAGTACAAGGAGTAAATTGGATTACAAGAAACCTCTCACGGAGGCTCTCCCACGTTTTTTATCTCATTAGGATTTTTCAATGAAGCCCTAAAAAATAAAAGATGAATCGCAAGAATTAATATAACTCTAAAAACCTAATTCTAATAGGAAACGATCTCCACCGTCCATCCGAGTTTTTAAAATCACTTCTAGTCATCGTCCATATTATCTTAGAATTATCTTTAAGATATTCCTAAATCTTCCCTAATCTTTAGGAACAAGATTGGATCAAATCCATATGGACTCGAAACATGATTTTACATAATCCAACAATTCTCCCACTTAAAAACATGTGCCGAATTTCACAAAATTGAAGATCTTGCCAAAATTCTCACTCTCCTCATGTAGCTCCAAGACCGAGAGAAGTCATACTCTAATTGAACTTCTCTCGAGTCACCGGTTTCGTTAAAATAATCCGCTGGATTCGCATCTGTGTGAATTTTCAACAATGAGATAAACCCTTATCCACCACATCTCTCATGAAGTGATAACGATATCAATGGTTTAGTCCGAGAGTGAAACGCCGGATTTCTTCGCAAAGTGTAGTGCACTTTGACTATCACAATTCACTCCCACCACATATTGCTTCACTTTTAGTTCCTTAAAAGTCTTTTTAGCCAGATAGCCTCCTTACAAGCATGTGTCATTGCTATTTACTCCGCCTTCCGTCGTCGACAAAGCGACTCCGACTGAAGCTTCGCCTCCCAGCTAATAGCACCACCGCCATGGAGAAAACATAACCCGTGGTAGACTTTCTTCGTCTTATCTCCTGCGAAATCTGCATCCACATATCCGACGCACTCCAAACCCGCAGAACCATAACAGAGTGGAAATTCGCAGTACCTCTCAAATATTCGAGAATCCACTTCACTGCATTCCAATGTTCACAAACCTGGATTCGGCCATATACCGACTCGCGGCTGCTGCCACTGCTGAGCAATGTCGGGTCTCGTGCACCACCATGGCAACATAAGGCTCCCTACCTGCCGATCTGAATATGGTACCCGAGCCATGTCGGTTCTTTTCTTGCTGCCGTACCCGGTGATTGCTCGAGCCGACAATTTTAAATGAATAGAAATGGGGTAGAAACTGGCTTTGCGTTCTGCAAGTTGAAGCGCCGCAGAACCTTCTCCACATAACTCTTCTGTGAAAGCCAAACTTTCCTATTCTGTTCTCTCCCGTAGTACCTTCATCCCGAGTATTTGATTCACAGTTCCTAAGTCCTTCATATCGAACTCACCGGCTAACTGAGTCTTCAGATAGATATCTGGTCCTTGTTTATTTCCGGCGACCACCATGTCGTCGACATATAATAACAAAATACAGAAGCTCCCGTCATTATAATCGCAGAAATATGCACAATGATCCCTTCAAGCCTATCAAAACCCAAACTTATAATGAAGGAATCAAATCGCTTGTACCAACACCTTGGCGCCTGTTTCAAGCCGTACAACGATTTGTTCAACCGACAAACCAAATACTCCTTGCCTTTTTCGACAAAGCCTTCCGGTTGCGACATATATATCTCCTCCTCCAGGTCACCCATGCAAGAATGCTGTTTTTACATCCATCTGCTTGAGCTCCAAATCCATGACCGCTGCGATCGCTAAAACAACCCGAATAGTGGTAAGACGACCACCGGTGAGAAGATCTCATCGAAATCGATTCCCGGCTTCTGAGCATATCCCTTCACCACCAATCTTGCCTTGAACCTCTCCACATTCCCATCTGTATTCTTTTTCACCTTAACACCCACCGACCATCCAATCGCGTTCCTTCCCTTCGGCAAATCAACAAGTTCCCAAGTCTTGTTCTTCCGAATTGACTCCATCTCCTCCTCCATCGCGCATTGCCACTTCCCAGCGTCAGTCGACTCACAAGCCTCCTTATACGAAGTCGGCTCATCTTCTTCCGCTAAAGCAACATATGCACTAACATGGTTTGCAGAAGGAATAAATGAAGTAATATAGTCATTATACCTCGCAGGAGGTCTAATAACTCTACTAGGACGCCCGGAATCCGCTGGCGACTCTACCGGTGAATTTGTATCTTCGGATGATTGCGGAGATTCCAAGTCAGGTTCATCATCAACCACTTCATCATCCTGTTGTGCTTGCTCAACTTGCACCTCATCGCGCGCTTCAAAGAGCTCAATTGGAATCATAGCATCATCATCTTGCTTTTCCTTGGTGCCTTGAAAGGACCCTTCATTGAAGATAACGTCACGACTTATGACTATTTTGTGGGTAGTAGGGTCCCCAATCGATACCCCTTAACACCTTTCGCATAGCCAAGAAATATACACCTCCGAGAGTTCTTATCCAATTTTGACCTTTTCTCCTTCGGTATCCACGCATAAGCATCACATCCAAAGACACGAAGATAGGAGTAATCAACGGACTTGCCGCTCCAGACTTCTTCAGGAATTTCCAAACCAAGTGATTTTGTCGGCGCTCGATTAATCAAATAACAAGCCGTTCTCACGGCTTCCGCCCAAAATCTCTTGTCGAGTTTTGAAGTACTCAACATGCTACGGGCCCTCTCTATGAGTGTTCTATTTAACCTCTCCGCTACACCGTTTTGTTGCGGTGTACCGGGTACCGTGAGATGCCGCTTAATTCCATGCTCAATACAAAACTTATCAAATTCTCTTGAACAATACTCCCCTCCGTTATCAGAACGTAGGCACTTAATTTTTAAATCCTTTTCATTCTCCACAAGAGTTTTGAACTTCTTAAAAGTCTCAAACACATCGGACTTTCGCTTTAGAATATACACCCAAGCCTTCCGAGAATAATCATCAATAAATGAACAAAGTAAGAACATCCGCCCAACGAAGTATCGGGCGACTCCCAAGTATCCGAATGAATCAACTCGAGATGCTTCTTACTTCTTTGATGTGATAGAGAAAAAACAAACTTCGTTGCTTCCCGTAGATGCAATCTTCACAAAAATCTAATGGCGCGGACTTGTAACCTGAAAGAAGTTCACGGTTGGATAATACCTGCAATCCGCGCTCACTCATGTGTCCTAAACGGCGATGCCACACCGTTGAAGACTCCACCTTTGCGCTTGCAACAACCGCTTCTCCCACTTGAGTCTCGCCCACTAATCTATAAAGGCCACCTACTTGCTCTCCTTTCATCAACACCAAACAACTTGACATACCTTCAAGTGATCTTTCTCGCCGATGAATTTAAACCCTTGTTTGCAAAATTTTCCAAGTGATAGAAACTTTTTCGAAGTGCAGGAACATGTCGAACATTAGAAACCGTCCGAATAACACCATCAAACATCTTGATCCGAACGTCTCCCACTCCCAACCACCGGACATGCCGTGTTGTCACCCAAATAGATAACTCCACAATCCCGTGATACTTATAGAATGAAACCACTCCCTATAGGGAGTCATGTGGAATGACGCCCCCGAATCCAAGATCCAATGATAAATAAGCTCGGATCTATCCAATGCGACTAACGCATCTCCGTCTTCTGAACTAGCCGACTAAGCATCCGCTTCGGTCTATATTACCTTGAAAATTATTTGAATCGGATTTACCATCAACTCCTTTAACCCGACAATCTTCTTCACATGCCCCAACTTTCCACAATTCCAGCACTTTACTTTCTTTTTGCCCCTGGATTTTGATCTCGACTTTCCTCGATCACCATAATACCCCTCTCGAAAGGTCTTCCCCTGCTATCATAGCCTCCCTGAAGAACTTCCTTGGCTAGACTTCCGCCTCATCTCCTCGGTAAGTAATGATGCAACAACCGACTCCATCTTAAGGGTTTCAACATGGCTCAAGTTCATAATCAAATTATCCCAAGTTTTCGGCATCGAGCAAGTAAAATACTTGCCTTTTCTTCTTCATCAATTCTCACGTCTAGGGCAGCGATTTTGCTCACGATAGAGTTGAATGTACTTAGATGTTCTTGTACCGGTGCCCCGTCCTCCTCTTTAGATTGTACAATTGTCGCCGTAAGAAAATTTTGTTCAACCAATGACTTTCCTTCATAGAGATTTTTTAATTTATCCGAAATCCCTTTTGCGGTAGTCTCGGTTTCCACATTGAATAACACCGAATCATCCAGTGCCAAATATAGGCTTGCCAAAGCCATCTTGTCCTTCTCTTCAAATTGTTTATCCGTCATCCTTCCGGCTTATTCTCTATTCCTTGCAGGGCGATCTCACAAGCATCTTTAATCAAAACTGCTTGCATCTTCAGTTTCCACAACGCAAAGTTTGCTCCATCAAATCGAGAAATCTCATACTTTGTCGCTGAAACTTTTTCCGCCATCGTTTCGCCGTTAACGAACTACGAATAACCAAACGCTCCGATACCAATTG
The DNA here is from genome assembly GCA_029204045.2 of Tillandsia leiboldiana. NCBI lineage: Eukaryota > Viridiplantae > Streptophyta > Magnoliopsida > Poales > Bromeliaceae > Tillandsia > Tillandsia leiboldiana. Next base: position 2,734,806 of record CM055066.1, read on the forward strand.
AAGGGGGACCGGCCGTGGGGTTTACCGAGCACACCTCAACCCACACAGCCACGAGCGCAGCGGAAACAGAATCTTTCGTAGATGAAAGTAGGCGAAAACGATTGTAGAAAACAAGCACGAAAATAACAAAAGAAATAAAACAAATAAGGAAATGTAAGGACACGAGAATTACGTGGTTCGGCCAACAATGCGTCAACCTACGTCCACGGGCAAGACCACCTCAATGCGTTATTCGATTAATCCACGGCACAAAGTACAAGGAGTAAAATTGGATTACAAGAAACCTCTCACGGAGGCTCTCCACGTTTTTTCTCTCAATTAGGATTTTTTCAATGAAGCCCTAAAAATAAAAGATGAATCGCAAGAATTAATATAACTCTAAAAACCTAATTCTAATAGGAAACGATCTCCACCGTCCATCCGAGTTTTTAAATCACTTCTAGTCATCGTCCATATTATCTTAAGAATTATCTTTAAGATATTCCTAAATCTTTCCTAATCTTTAGGAACAAGATTGGATCAAATCCATATGGACTCGAAACATGATTTTACATATCCACAAGGATTTGGTTAGATTGGTAGCGGAGAACTAGTTTAATCAGGATTAATATCTAAATTTAATGGAGATAAATTGATCTGTATTTAAATATTAAATAGAATAGAATTTCTATTATACTATAATTGGGGTATGTTTTAGCGTCGCTTTGTATATAACTTCATGGTAATGCAATTGTTGAGCTTGCATGTGGTGTACGCGCGGCC
>CM055066.1:2735667-2738167 GCA_029204045.2 Tillandsia leiboldiana
TTTTTCCTCTCTTTGTACAGCTATAGCTAAGATTGATTCTGCTACTAGGGTTTTTTCAAGGTTTGGATCCAGGAAACTCAGTAACCATTGTGGATATCAAAAAGCTCAATTCAAACTTGAAGAATTTTCAGAGGTTTGTATATTTAATTTTTAACAGGTTAAGTTTTGTTTCTTTTATATCTACTACTCTTTTTAGCTCTCTCTTTTCTCAGTTCATTCTCTTATACATATCTAATTTGATCTCTCATGCCTTCGTTTTTCATTATTAAAACTGTTTTCTGTTTTTTTAATTAAGGTTCTGAATCTTTATGCTTGAAATAATTAATCGTGTTTAATTTCTTTCTGAAACATTGGATAGACTCCTCACTCTCTGGAAATCTACTTTTGTAAATCTTGAAAAATTGATTCAGTAACTATTACTTGATTTATAGGGAAAACCCCTCTTCAGTTTAGATGATTACCCTTCTTATTTTTATCAAATTTTGCCTGAAATAATATATGCACATTTTAGATTATTTCTTTTCTGATCTACTGAAATGATTAGGCTATCCAGGAAAGTAGAACACAGTAGAGATGCTTCTATTATAATTAATTTATTTTGGGTAGATATTAATTGTTCTAATAATAAGGGTTAAAAATTAAACCTTATTATGAAAAATTTGTGACAAAAATTGAACTCTACAATTAACTACTACGCTGGTTTTTAAAGGTCGCAATTTAGGAATTTCGTGTCAGAAACTCGTACATACGTTTGTTTTTTGATAGGTAAGTGGATAGTAATTTTTTTTGGTCCTCTTTATTGTACTTTTCTAGAAATTTACAATATATATATAGTTTGTTTGACAAATTAAGTACTGGATCTATTTGTTTCGGATTGGAAAGTTTTAATTCAATCCAACATTGGATTGACCAAGCGAATTTGCAGTAATTAAACTGCATAATCCTTTGCTTGTTAATTTTTATAGAGAACTAATCTCGGTTTTACTCTAGAGATTATCTCCTTCATCAATAAATGTGGATGCAGAATCCTTGCTTGTTAATTAATTAGATATTTCTACTTGTTGGATAATCCATCACGCACTTGGTCTCTCTCTCTCTCTGATGATGAGTACTGTGATCAGCTTTTTGAAGCACTGTATCATCATCTAATCTTGTTTGTTTTTATTATATTGGTTTTTTTAAAATGATTAAATACAAAAACTTATCCTTTTGTAATTCAAATAGAAAATTTTGTTTAACCGCGGCTGATGACCATTTCATTCCCAATTTAGAAGAAGAAAATTAGCTTTTGGTTTGCGTTTATTCCATCCTTAATTTTCCTTACAAATGAGGTGCTTTATAGCGGCTTTAGAAGATTTAATTGGAGGGATCGAAAGAGTTTCCTTCAGTCCACTCATGGATGGTTGTGGGGTTTGAATTCGCTGCCGACTCATTCACTCAAACACTCGGTAGAAACAACAATTCAAGCACACTCGGTAGAATTGATGGAATCGACGCGCACAAAAGTGGAACCAGATCTCAGTTACTGAGTGAATGAGTGAATGATGCGGAGATTATTCTCTCCTTCTCAGTCCATGCTTGGACTGAAGGGAGCTCCCTCTGTTCTCTTCTGTTGGAACTTCTTTTCTATATATGTTTCTTTCTTTGGCTTGATCAATTGCATTTTCCGATAACACATCACTCTCTTTTTAATTTCTTCACCTTTTTAAGTTTGTGTTTTTTCTTCTTTTTTTTTGTTCTACATCTTTTATCTAGTGTTTCATCTTTCGACCGGATAATTAATTACCGTCCTAGGTGTTATTACTAGATTACTCTAGGTAAGAATATGTATATATATATAAAAACACCTAATAGTTCCCCCATTTAATTAGGTGGATCATGGATATTATTAACTTGTCTTATCATTTAATTCTCTATGTGTCCATGTCCTTTGAATAATTCACCATAGAAGAGGCAAAGGCAAACATGAATTTGGACCCAAATAATATACATCAATGCTTCACATTTTTAGTTATTATTTCATGTGGAATTAAACTTATTACCCGTATGTATATATATATAGCTGACTCATTTTATAGATGCGCAATAGACTCTTTATTTATTTTCAATTAATTTTCCTTCATAAGTAGAACAAGTAAATCATCAAATAACATGCGTTAAGTATATATCACGTTATGCTCATGATCGATTTGTTGAATCCTCGGATAATTAAAACAAATTGTCCGGAAAAACCAGCCAAATACAAAGTTCGTACCTAATTTTCCACCCGGTAGATCTCGAATATTTTTCGCTTGTCCTATCATTTAATATATAAGGAACCACACAGTAGATTGAGTGGAATTCATTCAACTCAAGTACTTAATTAGGTTCCGCAAAGTTTTATCTTATATATTACACATAAATTCTTTCAAAACGCGCACAATCTAATGATATTCATCTAAGCATATCGAATTTTTAATCATGTTATTATTTATTATTCTTGTGCTTAATAACTACATGG
>CM055066.1:2743167-2855267 GCA_029204045.2 Tillandsia leiboldiana
AAACTGGCTTTGCGTTCTGCAAGTTGAAGCGCCGCAGAACCTTCTCCACATAACTCTTCTGTGAAAGCCAAACTTTCCTATTCTTTCTCTCCCGTAGTACCTTCATCCCGAGTATTTGATTCACAGTTCCTAAGTCCTTCATATCGAACTCACCGGCTAACTGAGTCTTCAAGATAGATATCTGGTCCTTGTTATTTCCGGCGACCACCATGTCGTCGACATATAATAACAAAATACAGAAGCTCCCGTCATTATAATCGCAGAAATATGCACAATGATCCGCTTCAAGCCTATCAAAACCCAAACTTATAATGAAGGAATCAAATCGCTTGTACCAACACCTTGGCGCCTGTTTCAAGCCGTACAACGATTTGTTCAACCGACAAACCAAATACTCCTTGCCTTTTTCGACAAAGCCTTCCGGTTGCGACATATATATCTCCTCCTCCAGGTCACCATGCAAGAATGCTGTTTTTACATCCATCTGCTTGAGCTCCAAATCCATGACCGCTGCGATCGCTAAAACAACCCGAATAGTGGTAAGACGAACCACCGGTGAGAAGATCTCATCGAAATCGATTCCCGGCTTCTGAGCATATCCCTTCACCACCAATCTTGCCTTGAACCTCTCCACATTCCCATCTGTATTCTTTTTCACCTTAAACACCCACCGACATCCAATCGCGTTCCTTCCCTTCGGCAAATCAACAAGTTCCCAAGTCTTGTTCTTCCGAATTGACTCCATCTCCTCCTCCATCGCGCATTGCCACTTCCCAGCGTCAGTCGACTCACAAGCCTCCTTATACGAAGTCGGCTCATCTTCTTCCGCTAAAGCAACATATGCACTAACATGGTTTGCAGAAGGAATAAATGAAGTAATATAGTCATTATACCTCGCAGGAGGTCTAATAACTCTACTAGGACGCCCGGAATCCGCTGGCGACTCTACCGGTGAATTTGTATCTTCGGATGATTGCGGAGATTCCAAGTCAGGTTCATCATCAACCACTTCATCATCCTGTTGTGCTTGCTCAACTTGCACCTCATCGCGCGCTTCAAAGAGCTCAATTGGAATCATAGCATCATCATCTTGCTTTTCCTTGGTGCCTTGAAAGGACCCTTCATTGAAGATAACGTCACGACTTATGACTATTTTGTGGGTAGTAGGGTCCCACAATCGATACCCCTTAACACCTTTCGCATAGCCAAGAAATATACACCTCCGAGAGTTCTTATCCAATTTTGACCTTTTCTCCTTCGGTATCCACGCATAAGCATCACATCCAAAGACACGAAGATAGGAGTAATCAACGGACTTGCCGCTCCAGACTTCTTCAGGAATTTCCAAACCAAGTGATTTTGTCGGCGCTCGATTAATCAAATAACAAGCCGTTCTCACGGCTTCCGCCCAAAATCTCTTGTCGAGTTTTGAAGTACTCAACATGCTACGGGCCCTCTCTATGAGTGTTCTATTTAACCTCTCCGCTACACCGTTTTGTTGCGGTGTACCGGGTACCGTGAGATGCCGCTTAATTCCATGCTCAATACAAAACTTATCAAATTCTCTTGAACAATACTCCCCTCCGTTATCAGAACGTAGGCACTTAATTTTTAAATCCTTTTCATTCTCCACAAGAGTTTTGAACTTCTTAAAAGTCTCAAACACATCGGACTTTCGCTTTAGAATATACACCCAAGCCTTCCGAGAATAATCATCAATAAATGAAACAAAGTAAGAACATCCGCCCAACGAAGTATCGGGCGACTCCCAAGTATCCGAATGAATCAACTCGAGATGCTTCTTACTTCTTTGATGTGATAGAGAAAAAGACAACCTTCGTTGCTTCCCGTAGATGCAATCTTCACAAAAATCTAATGGCGCGGACTTGTAACCTGAAAGAAGTTCACGGTTGGATAATACCTGCAATCCGCGCTCACTCATGTGTCCTAAACGGCGATGCCACACCGTTGAAGACTCCACCTTTGCGCTTGCAACAACCGCTTCTCCCACTTGAGTCTCGCCCACTAATCTATAAAGGCCACCTACTTGCTCTCCTTTCATCAACACCAAACAACCTTGACATACCTTCAAGTGATCTTTCTCGCCGATGAATTTAAACCCTTGTTTGCAAAATTTTCCAAGTGATAGAAGACTTTTTCGAAGTGCAGGAACATGTCGAACATTAGAAACCGTCCGAATAACACCATCAAACATCTTGATCCGAACGTCTCCCACTCCAACCACCGGACATGCCGTGTTGTCACCCAAATAGATAACTCCACAATCCCGTGACTTATAAGAATGAAACCACTCCCTATAGGGAGTCATGTGGAATGACGCCCCCGAATCCAAGATCCAATGATAAATAAGCTCGGATCTATCCAATGCGACTAACGCATCTCCGTCTTCTGAACTAGCCGACTTAGCATCCGCTTCGGCTATATTACCTTGAAAATTATTTGAATCGGATTTACCATCAACTCCTTTAACCCGACAATCTTTCTTCACATGCCCCAACTTTCCACAATTCCAGCACTTTACTTTCTTTTTGCCCCTGGATTTTGATCTCGACTTTCCTCGATCACCATACCCCCTCTCGAAAGGTCTTCCCCGTGCTATCATAGCCTCCCCTGAAGAACTTCCTTGGCTAGACTTCCGCCTCATCTCCTCGGTAAGTAATGATGCAACAACCGACTCCATCTTAAGGGTTTCAACATGGCTCAAGTTCATAATCAAATTATCCCAAGTTTTCGGCATCGAGCAAAGTAAAATACTTGCCTTTTCTTCTTCATCAATTCTCACGTCTAGGGCAGCGAGTTTGCTCACGATAGAGTTGAATGTACTTAGATGTTCTTGTACCGGTGCCCCGTCCTTCATCTTTAGATTGTACAATTGTCGCCGTAAGAAAATTTTGTTCACCAATGACTTTCCTTCATAGAGATTTTTTAATTTATCCGAAATCCCTTTTGCGGTAGTCTCGGTTTCCACATTGAATAACACCGAATCATCCAGTGCCAAATATAGGCTTGCCAAAGCCATCTTGTCCTTCTCTTCAAATTGTTTATCCGTCATCCCTTCCGGCTTATTCTCTATTCCTTGCAGGGCGATCTCACAAGCATCTTTAATCAAAACTGCTTGCATCTTCAGTTTCCACAACGCAAAGTTTGCTCCATCAAATCGAGAAATCTCATACTTTGTCGCTGAAACTTTTTCCGCCATCGTTTCGCCGTTAACGAACTACGAATAACCAAACGCTCCGATACCAATTGAAGGGGGACCGGCCGTGGGGTTACCGAGCACACCTCAACCCACACAGCACACGAGCGCAGCGGAAACAGAATCTTTCGTAGATGAAAGTAGGCGAAAACGATTGTAGAAAACAAGCACGAGAATAACAAAAGAAATAAAACAAATAAGGAAATGTAAGGACACGAGAATTACGTGGTTCGGCCAACAATGCGTCAACCTACGTCCACGGGCAAGACCACCTCAATGCGTTATTCGATTAATCCACGGCACAAAAGTACAAGGAGTAAAATTGGATTACAAGAAACTCTCTCACGGAGGCTCTCCACGTTTTTTCTCTCAATTAGGATTTTTCAATGAAGCCCTAAAAAATAAAAGATGAATCGCAAGAATTAATATAACTCTAAAAACCTAATTCTAATAGGAAACGATCTCCACCGTCCATCCGAGTTTTTAAATCACTTCTAGTCATCGTCCATATTATCTTAAGAATTATCTTTAAGATATTCCTAAATCTTTCCTAATCTTTAGGAACAAGATTGGATCAAATCCATATGGACTCGAAACATGATTTTACATAATCCAACAAGGATTTGGTTAGATTGGTAGCGGAGAACTAGTTAAATCAGGATTAATATCTAAATTTAATGGAGATAAATTGATCTGTATTTAAATATTAAATAGAATAGAATTTCTAATTATACTATAATTGGGGTATGTTTTAGCGTCGCTTTGTATATAACTTCATGGTATGCAATTGTTGAGCTTGCATGTGGTGTACGCGCGGCCGAGAGGTGAAGCTACTTGTGATGTTCGTACAGAAGAGGGAGCTTACCCTGGGTTGCATGCACCTTGTGCACGAGCACATGCACGTGAGAGAGAAAAGATGGTAGTCTTTTAAGTTTACTGAAGGCGAGAGAAGAATAAGAAATTTAGAAAAAGAGTTTGGATTGAAACTATTCTGCATAGAAAATGAATCATCATTAATTTTTTTTTTGGTTAGTGAATTTTGTTTCGTACGTATCTTTCACGTTGTTTTTCACTCTTTTAGCATTGTGCAAGATTTTTGCTGAGGAGGCCGATTTATGATAAAAATTTAATTTGATGTTTTTATTGCAAAATCGTACCAAAACTAGTACTGGGCCAATAGTAATCGATACCATATCGAATTATGGATTCTCAAACTCTGGTATAACTATCATATTCCAAACATTACATTTCCTCTATAAAATGAGATTACAAAGGCTTTAAGGTATCGTTTGGTAACGGGATAAGCCAGAACTAGCTATTCTGGGGATAGGTATAAAGTACGGAACAAGAGTGAAAAAACGTTTGGTTAATTCGGTTTCAGGGATAAGAGATTTTGTGTTTGGTATGAAAATGAGGAATAAGATGAATAAAGAGGTTGTGATGATGAGAGCGTATTGGGAAAGAAAAGAGAGAGAGGAGAGAGGGATTTGTGATGATGAGAGTGTATTGGGAAGGAAAAAAGAGAAAAGAGAGAGAGATTTGTGATGATGAGAGTGTATTGGGAAGAGAGAAAGGAGGGGAGGAGGAGTAGTTTGGTAAAAAAAAAAAATTATAAAATAATAAGTAAGAACTGTTGTTCCAGCTTATTCTGCTTGTACTAGAACTACTGTACCGAATAATTCTTGGTGCGTTTGGTATAATAAGGAAGATAAATCTCTCTTATTCCCTGTTCTAGCCTGCCCAAACATCTATTCTTCCTAGGGCTATATTTGTCTCTAATCTTACATGAGAGCTTCGACATCAAAATTAAATCTTTTTAGTACTTTATTTTAATTTGAATTTACCATATTAATTGTTGTTTAGGTCCACTAAGAAAGTGATCAATGCAATATTGGAGAAATTCTCCTCGGTCACAATTAGCTAATGATGGTGGAGTTTTTTTATAAGGTTATCCTCTTTGAATGGGCGACTTTTTTCGCAACCCATTTTTTTCTTTTGGGAGTGAAATATTCAGTGCTGTTATATATTATTAATGTGTTATTGTATCTATTTTTTTAAAAAAAAAATATCAGAGAAATTTTAACTTATCTCGTTGTTTGTAGTTTTAATTTTACTTTGTTTCACTTTATATAAGTAATAAAGTGATATTGTACTTTGCCATCTTATAATCTATACATTATTATCCAGTTTAAAAATAAATTTTTATCATCAAATAAAAATGAAAGTATAGAATAATTAAGTATAAATTTTTACATTATGAAATAGTAAAGTAAAGGGCAAATTAAAATTTCTTAAAAATGTGGTAAATCCAAAGCATTTGTAGGTTGAGGGAGAGCATTATTACCTTTTTCTCATTTATTTGCAGTAGTTGCATCTGTCCTTGAATAGGAAACACAAGATACATCCAAACTAATCTTATTATCCTATATATATATATATATATATAGATTGAGAAAAAATCAAACAGAAAAAAACATTAATATCTTTATATTTATTCAGATATTAAAGAACTGTGACAGAAAAAACTCTACCCCCTGAATTGGTCCTTTCATTCCCAAGTGTGCAAAACAAAATAGCAAAGCCAAATAGCAATTATACCGAAGATTTAAAAATCGTGTCCAAAATTTATTGGAACGGTACGATACGACACGATGTGTATTAAATAATGTCGAGCATAAAAAATACATGTATCGATACCTTATTGGCACGATATAACACGGTGGATACGGACCGTATCGATGGATACTTAAAATTTTTGAATCATATCTAAAAAAAAAAATAAAAGAAAACAAGTAAAGACAACTTCCACTGTAAAATGAAGGTACAAGAAAGTTAATAGAGACCTATATCATTGTCTCTCATCAACAAAACTAGTGTATAGAAACTTAAGATTCCACCTGGAAACAGTACTCTATGATATTCTCTTTATTTTTCACACACATCTATTCTTTTCATGCTTCCCTTCTAAGCATGCCATATTTGAGCTCTCGAGAAATATGAACCCAAAGAAAGTATGATCTAATAGCTAGACAGCTGGGAAGATCAAAATATCGGATACGACAAACTTTGAACGCACAACTTACATGCGGGATTTAACACTTGTACGTCAAAATCGAGGGAAAAGAACAAAACCTTGCGGTCGGAAAAGAAAAGAAGGAAAATACTGTAAATTCCCACCTCACAAAACTGTGTTTGGTTCGTTTATATGAACTTTAGCCTTCTTAGATGCCTGTAGTTGTCGACAAAGTGGCGGAACCAATAACAGCAATCGACCTGCAGGTCTCACTGTCGTATTGTCTTGAGAGAACTCGGGGGTGGTTCGAGTGTACATCATTGTTGTGGACCCCAAATAGTCCTCCCCGAAACCGCATGCCTTAAAGAACAACCTAGAGGCATTGCAGTTAATTAGGGTTTCAAGGTGCAAAAAGAAATATAAATTGCAGGCTAATGTTGTACAAAACAAGGAGAGAGTGGGGGTTGTAACACATTGTCATATCTGAAGCCAGTTTTTATGGAGAACGCTCGCAAATACCTACTTTGCAGTGGTATTTCCATAATGTCGCATATTTGCAGTGGTGTATGTGAAAAAAAACCAAAATTTTAGCTGCACGTAAGCATGCAACTGTTTCTACCGGTTTCATACATTTACCTAAAATACTAATTTCAGCTTGGAACTAATGAAACAGCGCAATAAGGACATTATATAACAAAATACCATACGGCAACATGGTACTTGCTTAGTTAATCTTCCACATGATTTAATTTCTAAAAATCAAACCAAATCTATGAATCTCAAAACAAAAGTTGCAAATCTATGAATTTCAAAATTTATGATTTAACACAATTTATCCATTCACAGCTTAGCAGCAGCAAGGGAACATCATAATTGATTCACAACAATCATACTTAAATCCTTAAATATTTGATGTGTCATAAGATTTAGTACTAGAAGTGCGTGAATATGAATTAAAACAATTATCAAGGACACCATTCCGGCCCAAGAAAAGTATATTCAACCACAAAAACTAATTTCCAACAACCAGACCTAACATCCGCACAGGAAGAAAATATATTTCCACTCCCCTAACCAAAATGACTTGCCTCTCCTTTTAGAATAAGCTCATGCGACAAGATACAGTACATAGAAGGGTCTTACCTCTCCTTTTCTGTACACAAGGCCGATATGTCATATATGCCTCTGCTAGTGAGTATCCTGGAAAATTGTTTCGAATATAAAAATTACATTCAGGCTACATCAAATCAAACCGACATAATGCTTCTTGCAAGTCGAACCTAATGAATGGTTTCAATAAAAAGAAATCTAACTTTGAATTAGCATTTCAGTAGCAGAATTATAGTGGTTGCAAAAGGTACTTTTTCTTTCCAAAGAAAGTATAGCTGTATTTCCAAAAAAAAAAGGACCATACTTTTTTGTATACCTGATAATTCTTTCAACTATTTTTCGACCAATTCCGCTCCTTTGTAGTAGTGGATTGACCTGAAAATTACTGAATGAAATTCATATGAATATTTGCACATATTTGATGTTTTCATAGCAGTAAAGCAACAAAATTACAAAAAAAAAAACTACAAAAGAAAAGAAGGATTTCTGCTCCCATTTTAAGCATTCAAGCTTTACTGGACAAAAGTTACGGACTTCTACAGTCAAACGCATGTATCAACATGCAATCCAAGCAAACAAAATACAGCTGCACCTGTCCAATTAATGGAAGTTCATAATGTACAAATATGCAACTCAAGAGTTTTAAAATAAATCCATAAAGGTGTGGAAAAATGTTGAACTCTAAAACATGCTACTGAAAAAATCAAAAAAGTAAAAAAGAAGAGAAAAGATAGGCATGGAGAAAGTGTCATAAATTGGAAGTTCTGTAAGTATCACAAACTTTACTTTCTCTACAATCTCCACATTCATAATCTACAAAATGAAATTTAAACAGATAGAACGGGATTTCTTAAAGATTTATCTTCTTGGCTATAAGATGAATCCAAACTCACTAAAAACTAGATCTTCTTATATAAATTAACGATTTTAGTAATAGCGCAGACCATGCTTGTTCACTAGAAATGTATTTATCTAAGAGCAAGTTCCAAGAGCAAGTGATAATTCCTTTTACTTTCAAAACTATGGGCAATAGTCTTTGTCATCATCAGTACACTCAATAGCATGCATAAAAGAATTAAGGATTGGCTATAATACAACAAAGAGAAAATCTTAAAGAAAGCACCAAAATATGTAACGTAAGCCGAAAGTAGCTTAAGCAGCAAAATATGAAGACATTCCATGAAATCAAAATACATTGAAGATTTTGAAATGTGCTTTGGATTGTATCATGTGGATAGAAATTGTGCAAGTCCACTTGCATCTACCACTGAAAACTAAAGCTATTTGTTAGCAATGAGCTCACAAACCAAACAAAATCAAGGCGATAACCACACAAGTTTATATCTCAAAAGCACAACAAAACAAACTATACAGATTTACGTGAAAAAAAATTTTCAGAAAAAAAACCACGGGTAAAAAAGGAGAGTTTCACTACGTCGAAAAAGAAAATACAAAATGTTCAGATGATAATCGTACAATCGCTCGATCTCTCTCTAGGGCAAAAAGGAGAGAGGATAATAAAATTCTTAACCGGTTTGTCTTATCAGATCCGATCCATACGGCGGAGGACTCCGCCCCCTGCCCAAGCCCTCCGCTTCCACCACTAACATCCATTTTTCCTTTCTCAAAATTTTTTCAAATTTTGTCGTCGCACCACGAAGCCATCAGCGAACCGAAAACCCAAAATCGAAGCGATTTCTAATTTCAGAGTCACATCTAACACTACTAACTAATAGGCCTCGGCTGATCATCTTTTTTTACTTCTTCTATTTATTATCTTCTCTCAAATTCATAAAACCAGATCCTAGTAGTTATGTGGCTAATAAGATGACTTAATCCTTTTAAACTGTATCACAAAAACAGGACAAATTGAAGAGTACAATTAGTCAAAGGGTTTACTCTTAATGAACCTCATTTTCAGAAGCACAGCATAGCACTCACATTGTATGCACAAAATTAAGGTGGCCACTTTATTACAAATTAGACGCTCAAACTAGGCAAATCTCAAAACTAGCCATCAAACTCTACCCACAGAAACTCTCTAGGAATGATCAATTACAACAACCCTATTCAAAATGAGCAAAGCATCCACACCAAAAACAGTATAAATTGGACGAATTTAAAGCGGAAAAGGCGCGATCTGAAGCAAAACATTACCACGACATCATGAATCGAAGCGGTGAGGCCACCATCCGACACCGCCCTCCCGAACCCCACCAACCGGTGATCGGACCCCGACACGGGGAGCGCCCTCTCGAAGAGCTCTTCAAACCCTAACCCTAGACCATCGCGCCCGTCGTCCCGGTCTAAGAATCGGGCCCTGCAGTAGACGGAGACGACGACGAAGCTGTGGGCGAGGGCGCGGCGGAGCTTACGCGCGTCGACGGGCTCGGCGCGGCCGCAGGAGTCGGCGAGGGGGAAGCGGTCGCAGGAGAGGTTGCAGGAGAGGAGGAGGTCACGGAGCTGGAGGGGATCGAGGTGGGAGCGGTTCGTGGAGATGGTGATCGAAGGGGTTCTTCGTCTAGGGTTTCGGGGGTTCGAGTGAGGGGAGAACGGGGAAGAGGAGGAGGAGGCGAAGATCGTGGCCATGGAGGAGGAGCTCGCCATGGGAGAGGAGAGCGAGTTTTATCTCTCCATGTGTTCGCAGGGTGAAATACACAAGCTAAGCTCCAGTTCGAAGAGAGAATGATCCCGGAGCACCACGTCACTTGTGGACCCCAATATATAAGCATTTGACTCTATAAAACTGTTCTTGCTACTTCACTATTTTTTTCTAAGGATAGATTCCGTAAAACATATGACCTAATATTAGAAGGAATGCGTTTAGTGAAGAGGCTTTTCACTATTGACAATTTTATTAAAAGTAGTGGATGGGATGCGTTTAATGCATGTTGTATGGTACAGAGTTTGAAACTGTGAATTATTTTTTTACAGAGTGTGTTTATACGCGGTACGTGATATGGATGGCGTCAGAAAATTGAGTTTTAAAGAACTCGAACACGATATCAGTACGTGATATGGATGGCGTCAGAGAGTTGAGTTTTGAAGAACTCGAACACGATATCAGACGAGTTTGGAAGAGTGGAGACCACGTGGCGGACTTAGACATACACAAAGAAACTTATCTATACTAACAGTCTTATGGTGGGGGATTTGGACGGTTAGAAATAAAGTAATTTTTTATCGGACAAGTACTAATTCCCTACCCGCAGTCAGTTGTCTCAAAAGTCTCGTTTGTAATGAAAGATGATCAGCAGTCAAATTAGTGGGTGCGATAGTTATTCTAAAAATACGCCTCATCAAAAATAACACCCTTCATTGTTTTTTTTTTTTTTTTCTTTTTTTGGAGATCGATTAGTTCAAATTTCTAATGAATAAAGTGGATAGCAAATTATTTTTTTCTTATTTTTTATTTTTGAAAGGAATTAGAATTTTAGCTTTTCTTTTTTATTTAGTTAATTCGAGTTAATCTAATATTTAGTAGTTTTACTTGCACAACCCTAGCTCCATCATTTTGAATTAATTTTGAATTTTAATTTTATTCTTAAATTTTTCGACTGAATGAATTTAGAATACTTAAAATTAATTTAGATTCAAATCACATATGATCTAAATTTTAGTTTAGAAAAAATTTCTTTAGTTGATTAAAATTAAAGATTTTTTAAAACATGGGATCTAGCACAGGGTGTGCACCGGGTGCACGAACCATTCTGATTCCACGTGGCTAAATATAATACGTGCTTTCCTATGTTTTTACTGGGTGAATTTCACTCGTCACATTGAGTGACGAGTGGATGAATACCCACCCGAGCAACCCTATATGTACACCCCCAAAAATGGTATATATTTTACACCCACCCATCTAAGGATGGGGGGGTCACTTCATAAATTGTGAAGTGACCCCTCATCACACCCCACCCATTGGATAGATGGGATGTGCGATATACATCCCCAAATGGGGTGTACAAGTACCATTTTTCTACCCATCCTAGGATGGATGGGTGTAGAATGTACACCCCATTTGGGGTGTACACCTAGAACTTCTTTTTTTTTTTTTTTTTTTTTTTTTTTTTTTTTTTTTTTTTTTTTTTGTATAAAGCCATCCCGCGCACTCCACGTGTACGACGTGGGCCCCAGCTTATCCCCTCTCCCCGCCACAACTCAACCGCTGATTCTCCCTCCAACGCCCCCAAATCAAAACCACACAATTCCCTCCCTCCACCACAACACAAACACCTCCCCATCCCAACCTCAGCGAGAGCACAATAATAATAATAAGAGCAAGCAATCGATGTCGTTCTCCGCCGCCGCCGCGCTCCGCCTATCCTCGCCGCTCCCCTCGGCCTCGCCGTGCGGGCGCCGGCGGCGGAGGGGAATCGCCGCCTTTTCCGCGCGGTGCGGTATCGGGGATTTGATCGGTGGCGACCTGATCTGGCCGGACCTGGGACGGTGGCTCGACGACGTCGAGAAGCACAAGGCACTGGCGGTGTACTCGCCGCACGAGGGCGGGTACGAGGGCCGGTACCTCAACCGCCTCCGCTACAAGGGCTACCGGTTCCTCGACCTCACCGCCCGCGGTCTCGGCGATCCCGAATCCACCCTCACCAAGATCCACCCCGTCTGCCCCGTGCGTCCATCCCCCGTCCCCTTCCCTCTCTCTTATTCTACTCCGTGCCTGTTTGGTCTTACTTTTACTTCCGCTGCTCCTTCCACTTTTAAATTTCAAAATTTTACTATAACGGTAAATTAAACAATAAAAATTTAAATTTTAAAAGCAAAAGGTCATAAATAAGAACTACTACTTTTATATATTTATTTTTTTCCTGCACCATTGCTGACTTGAAAAATTGAAGAGTGCAGCCACACCTTGGAAGACAGCCCATAGCAAGATGGTATTTCCCTCCTGAGGTGGATTACAGGCTTTCTTTGTTGCATCCAGATGCCAAAGGCCTTGTTGTATGGATCATTGAAGCAAAGGTTAATTTAGCCTCCCATCTCTAATTTAACATTGATAACAAACAAAATTTAAAGCACTACTAGTGTAGTTAATTAGTAGCATTCTCTTTGTTGAATATAAATACTGTAAACACCGTTTTTAGAAAAAAAAAAAAAACGATTCTTTTATGTTATTTAACATGCTATTTTGAGTTTGAACTTCATTCTAAATATCGTCATTCTAGCTCTAGCCTTTTTTTTTTTTTAATAATTATTTTATATTATTTAACATTCGTCTTATCGGTGGTTTTTTAATTGTTAGGTTCTATCAAAGGCCGAACTGCAGTTCCTTGCGTTGCTTCCGAGCCTTCGACCTAAAGTCAGAGTTATTGCAGAATGCGGCAACTGGTAATCATGTCGGGTCGGTCCGATTCAATTTTTCGGACTGTGCTGAACCATCCCTTCGAGGCCCGTTAGCCCAACACGATTCGTGGTGGGTCTGGACCGTGCCGGGCCGAGGTGCTAGCTCGCGGCCCAGCACGGCATGGCCCGTGTGGGCCGTGCCAACTGGCCCAGCACTGCCCGGACCCCAAGGTGTTGGGGTCAATTCCTGGGGAGAAGGCCCCTTCTCCCCATGAGTCGTCCTCCTCCTAGCAGACTTTGGAAAATATAATTTTGGTCTAATGGATTAAAATTTTATGATTTATTGAATTAATTTTTTTTTTCAAATTTATTTTTTAGAATAAAATTTTATAAATAATTTTTTAAAAATTTAAAATTTTATTATTTTATATATTTTTTTTATAAATTTTAATATTTTTTTATCAAATAGAAAATTAAGTAGAAATAACTTATTATTTATATTTTTAAACTTTATATTTTTTTTAAAAAAAAAATAAAAATAAAAATTTTAAGAGGTCGATCCGAAGTATGGCCCCTGTGCCTTTTGGGTCGGAGGGCCGTACTGGGCTAGATGCTTAGTAGCTCCAGTCCAGCATGGTTCGGCCGAATTTGAATCCCAACTGAATTTCGATCCAAAATATGTGAGCCGTGACGGCCTGACACGGCCCACATTACACCCCTATCTACGACGAAAGCTATTGCATAATTTTTCTGCAATTAAAGTACTTAATGAAAGAGATATTGATAATTCGAATTGAACTCATATACTTCTAGAAAAATCTAAGTAATTGATATTTATCAGTTTTTAATTTTTAGATGAAAGAATGTGTAGTTAAGAATGGTAGTGAATCTCTTGAATTTAGTGTGTGGTTGGTGGAATAGCATGATCTAAAAATTAAAATTAATCAAAAAAATAAATTTAATAATAAAAAACTTACAAATACCAATTGCTTAGTACTTTTATAAATATAATAGTCGAATTATTAATAATTATGTTAAAAGATATATTCAAAGAACACCTCTGCAGAAGCTTTGACATGGCCAAATAGACTATAAGTTCATATTTTTTAATTTTTAGATAAAAAAAGTTGGAAATTGTAAATCAATGAATCTCTTTTTCTATCTATCATCTTGGGTCGCCAATTTGATGAAGTTTCTTTGTTTTTTCTTCTTTTTTTTTCAGGAGAAAATTTGTGTGGAAGCCACTCAAAGAAATAGCAGGTCTTTCATCAGGGGAAGAATTAGAAACCACTCGTTCACAACAATAAGAAGCTAATTTTGCAAAATTTAACTCTTGATTTGTATTCATGTTTTTTTTTTTTTTATGCTTCGGGTCGTTGCAATATATTTCATGCACGTTTTGACCTAATTTGAAGAGCCAATGCTGAATCCGTTGTTTCCCAGAAAATAATATTTAAATATTTTTATATTTAATATTATTTTTTATATTTGAATTCGAGACTTTACGTTAGGTTCATAATATAAATTTGAATTAAATGACAAAAAAATTAATAATATTAGAAGTCTGTTGTGACTCGAATTTAAAAATTTATGCTCCGATATTATATTAAATAATACAAAATAATTATTGTACTTTAAAAATTTAAGCTTATAAAAATAGCAATTTTATATTCTTATATTAAACACATAAATATAAGATCATAAAAGAAATTAGAAAGAGCACTAAAATTTTATTTTTTCTAAAAAAAGATAGCTTGTTATTCGTTTTGTTTATTTTTTAAAATAATAAATTTAACTGAAAATATAAAATAATTAAATTTTGAATTTAAAATTTTGAATATCAATTATCAAATTCGCTGCCACATGCGCGCAAGGGACGGCTGAAATTTCATTTCTAATGGGGCTAAAATTTGTTGCTATGCAAACAATTAGAAGGGCTAAAATTTTCATTTCCTAAACCTTTCCCTCCTATTTTTTTTTTTTTCATCTTTATTTGTTGACTTGCTCACTTTTCATTTTCTTTGACGTGTGAACTTTCGCTCTTGTTATTTTATTTTTAATTTTATAATATTTAATCCCACAATGAGAATGATACCAAAACTTGATGCCATTATACTTTAGGCTGCGTTTGATTCAGGTATAAACGAAAATTGATTATTTCAGGGATAGATATAAGTTCAGGTACAAACAAGAATTATAATAATTTTGTGTTTGGTTGAGTATAAGAGTTGTACCGAAATAAGAAAAATTGTGTTTGGTAAGTTAAAGAGAAATAAGAATAATAGAGAGATTAAAATTTATAAAATAAAATAAAAAAAATTTAAATTTTATAAATTTAAATATCTTATAATTTAAAAAAAATTAATTAAAAAAAAAAATAATAACCAACAGGTAGCTGTTCCACCCTTATACCGAAATAATCACCCTTATACCGAAATAACCTGGTATAGCTGTTCCCTCCACACTTAAATGCTGTTTGGATATAAAGAGGGGATAACCCTCTTATCCCCTTATACCAGTTGCCGAATGCAACCTAAGACAAAACCATATAAATTTATTGACAAGCTGGAGCACTGCTGTAGGACGGATTATTTAAGAGATTATATTTATATATAATTCAAAATTTAAAAATATTTTATTTATTTTTATAGAATTAAAATATTTTAAAATTTACGGATCACTTTAGAATAATATTTTAGATATCGAAGAATATATTTAAAATTGATTTTAAAAAATTCATTCAAATATTTTATTTTTCCTAGAATTTACTAATAAATTAGATTTAGAAAAATATTTTAAATATTATTTTAAATAGCAGTAAAGAATAAATTAGAAAAAGCCCTTATTTTAATTTATTCTTGTATTTCTCACCAAATTTAGATCTCCTTAATTAAATTCTTAAGGACAAATTTTGATAATTTCAGAATAAATTTAAAAAATATTTTGATAATTTACTAATAAGTTTGGCTTTTAAAAATATTTTGATACTTTCATAATAAATTATTTTTTTTTGAATAATAATAAAAAAATAAATTATTGGTGTAAAAATATTAGCACGTGACAGAAAATAAAATGATGCGAGGATAAAATATTAAAAAAAATATTTTTTTACATTCCAAACAAGACGTATATTTTATACTTCATTCATTTAAGAATAAAATAAATTTTACTAATTATTTCGAAATAATTTTTGAATCAATAAAATGTATATCATACACCCCTTTTAGATATATGAGTAGCAATGCTCAGGGTATATATAAGTATACACCTCTTTAGAGGTGTATATCTTATAACCCACTTCATCCTGGGATGAGATGAATTTCACTCGTCACTCGATGTGACGAGTGGAATAATACCCACCTAGGTGGGGTGTAGAATGTACCTTTAGCCTTCGTTTGGTTAGGGGGTTAAGGGGGATAAGCCCTTATCCCCCATTTATCTCCAAACGCTATTTTGGGAGGTGAGAATAGGCCAAACCCATTCTTAGCGGGTTATTTCAGGATAACCCGCTAAGGGATGGGTTTAGTAATTCCCACCTCCAGGCGGAATAGCGGAATAGCGGAATAGGAATTTAATATTAAATTTTAAATAATATTAAATATTTAATATTATTTAATATTAATATTAAATAAAGCAAATATTTAATATTTAAATATTAAATATTTAAATATTAAATATTAAATATTAAATATTTAATATTTAATATTTAATATTTAATATATTTAATATTAATATTTAATATTAATATTAAATATTAAATATTAATATTTAATATTTAGATAAATATTTAATATTAATATTTAATATTAATATTTAATATTAAATATTAATATTACAATTTAATATTTAATTGTAAATATTATTTAAATTTTTTAATATTTATCTAAATTAAATATAAAGTTGATTAATACCATAAATTTATTTAATTTTAAATTATATCTAAAAGGGCAAAATAGTAAATAAAAATATTTACCTTCTCAATTTTTCTTATTCCTCTATACCCAACCAAATATAATTTTTTCTTATTTTTCGTATTCTTCTTATTTCTATATAATTTACCAAATACAATTTTCTTTAAATCCGGTATAACTCTTAAACCCAACCAAACAAAAATTTACACTAATTCCTGCTAATACCATAACTTAAACCCAACCAAACAAAAATTTACACTAATTCCTGCTAATACCATAACTTATAGCTATCCCGATATAACTAAATTTGTTTTATTCCCGAATCAAACGCAGCCTTAGGTATACACCTACCCTCCCTTGCTCAAATATTAATCTTCTCATACTTAAAAATGACAAAAAAAAAAAAAAAAAAAAAAAAAAAAAAAAAAAAAAAAAAAAAAAATTTCTCCTTCCACCGGGGGCAACTTTCCCTTTACTTATCTTGTGCGGCTGCATCTGCTGCGGCAGCAGCAGGTGAGGCCACAAGAGTCGGTCCTGTCTTCCCCTTCCCCCACTCTCTCCATCTCCACACCACGAATGGAATGGCGGGCGGTCCTCACTTCCTCCCTCACGGCCCTCTTGATCTCAGTTATACTCCCGTGGTTCTGGTACATGTTTTGGATCAAGCCCGAGAGAGTAAGGGAGAGGCTGCGGAGACAAGGGATAAACGGCCCCGTCCCTTCTTTCATCTACGGGAACATACCGGAGATGAAGAGGATCCAAGCGGAGGTGAAGCACGCTCCCAAAGAACCCGATTCACATTTGGCCGTCAACTATGTCTCTACTCTGTTTCCTTACTTCATTCACTGGAGAAACGCTTTTGGTATGTCTCTTCTGTGATTCTAATTCATCTCAAATTAGAACATGTCTTAGATTTAATCCTGTCACCCAAAAGATCCATCCAGTAGGAAACCTTTTTTTTTTTTTTTTTTTTTTTTTTAAGATAGAAGTAGCATCCTACGCTTCATTCATTCATTAGATGAACTGGGCTACAAGTTGAAGCAACCCAGCCTCGAGAGCGAGCAAAAAAAGGGAAGTTTTGATGATCCTAGAATATTATCGGAAGTAAATGAGCTCTGTTGTTGCTATTGATTTGTTTTTGATGAAAGAGCTTTTTCAAATCGCCTGGTCGGCACCGTTGAACATGATATATACCATTTTTGTGCATCGAGTGAATGCAAAAGTGATTGACCGAAAATAAATATTCTTCAAAAATGAATGATAGGAATTTTGTATTCATGATTAAGGATGTAGATCTTATTTTAAATAGTTTTAAAAAATTTCTGACAAAAAGTCAACTGATTTGGATTCTTTTACATTCTTAAATCAGCAAACGTCTCGTATTGATTGTTAAAATTATAAATTTTGCGACCCTTTGATTATTAGTTCTATGGTGTCGAAAATGCATGAAATTTGGTTTCTAAATACTTTAAATGATCTAGGTAATGATCAACAGTGCCGATCGGCGATTTGAAAGCTCTATCATCGAAATTGCTACTGATAGCACCTTTACTCGTGTGCATTGTGCATGAATTTAACTCGTTAATGTTGAAGGTGGGATTGATCTTCGAATGGATCTCTTAGTTGTTGAGAGGGTTGCCCAAAAGCGGTATATAAGGCGTACCCAGTAAAGCTTACAAGTAAACCGGATATGGAGATGGCGACTAGGGTTGTTGTTTCCATTTTTAGATAATTTCAAGATCACAATGGATCTACGATAAGATCGTTTATTTACAACTACAACGGAATAGTATACAAAGTCAACAGATCTCAACCAATCAT
Source organism: Tillandsia leiboldiana (assembly GCA_029204045.2). Taxonomy (NCBI): domain Eukaryota; kingdom Viridiplantae; phylum Streptophyta; class Magnoliopsida; order Poales; family Bromeliaceae; genus Tillandsia; species Tillandsia leiboldiana. The sequence continues at coordinate 2,761,538 of CM055066.1, forward strand.
TAAATAGGATTTATGGCTACACAAACCTACAACCTCACGGAACGAAGGAACTTAGAATTAGCTATAATATCATGTTATCCAAAAGATTGATCTAGTAGGAAATCGAACCCAGATATATATATTAACAAATCCCACATACGTCATTTAATGCTTATGGTCTCTTTTGACATCTCTCCTATTAGTACATGTGGCATGATTCATTTGATTTTCACTTATGCACGTGAGGCAGGAGTGCTAACTGCACCAACAAGATAGATGACAGTATAGGTAGAGGAGGGGAATTTAACGCATAAACTATATAGCGGATGTAGCTGAATCCATGACTTCTAGGAACTCGGGAGACAGAACTGACTCTAATACTATATAATCGAAAAGATGAATCTTATATGCTATTAACAGCCGGGGAAAAGTCTTAGTAGGTTTCCTTTTATCTTACATCCAAGTCTTCAATTTCAATGTAGATTTGTGGGATAAGTAGAGCCTCTTTTGGGCATTTTAGCATACCCCTTCTGATCATTGTGTTGAAATTTGTATTGGTTTGGAACAAACAGGACCTGTATATATGTATTCAACTGGTGGCATACAAATACTTAATGTGACCCACCCTGACCTGGTGAAGGAGATTGCTAATTGCAAGTCTTTAGATCTTGGCAGGCCTTCTTACTTACAGAAGGAACACAAAGCTCTTCTCGGCCGAGGGATTGTGACCTCAAACGGCGACTTATGGGCTCACCAAAGGAAAGTTGTAGCTCCGGAGTTCTTCATGGAGAAAGTAAAGGTATATATTTAATTAGTAATTTGAAGTGGCAACATAAAGATCATGGTATCTGTGATCCTTGATGTTCACTTTGCAACTTCTTTTTCTGCATCCGGCTTCTAAGTGGTCGATTAAAGTAACTAGAAATTTTTGTTTTTCTGGACATAATGGAATACTTGTATGGTTGATCTTTATATTTCTTCATCATAATTGTTGGCTTAAAGGGGCCAGTATCCTACCCTGTGACGGGAGGCCAGGTTGGGCCGAGTCACAATCGAGACCCGTGGGCGCTGAGTTTGTACGCTTTAAGTGAATTGGTTGTGTATTTCTAACAGCTCAAGCTTTTGAGATTAATGGTTAGCACTAATAATCCGACAAGTGGTATCAAAGTTAGAAGCTACGGGTTCGATTCCCGCATGCTGCAAATTTGTGCAGGTGCTGGAGGGGAGATTGTTGGCTTAAAGGGGCCAGTATCCTATCCTGTGGCGGGTGGCTAGGTTGAGCCGAGTCACGTTCAAAATGGCGGGAGGCCGGATTGAGCCGAGTTATGTTCGAAGTAACGTGAGGCTAGTTGGGCCGAATCACAATCGAGACCCGTGAATTGGTTGTATATTTCTAACAGCTCGAGCTTTTGGGATTAATGGTTAGCGCCAACGATAATTGTGGTTTATATTGTGCAATTAAAACAGCTGCTAGGTTCGAAAATGAATATGATCCACATCTCAAGTTATTGAAGCCCGCCTATATGTACCATTTTGTAAATTCTCTTTCAAGTGATATTAGGCTCATTCATTGTTGGAACAAACATTGTTGCTCCATGGAAATTATTGGAACGACCTAAGAAAGAATTATGTACTATATCTAATTTCATGTGGACATATGCGCAGGGAATGGTGGACTTAATAGCAGAGGCCGCTAAACCTTTGCTGGATTCCTGGGAAAGCATGCTGGAGGGTGAGGTAGGGAGTAGAGAAATAGTAGTTGATGAGTATCTGAGAAACTTTTCAGCTGATGTGATTTCAAGGGCTTGTTTCGGGAGTTGTTTTGTTGAAGGTAAAGAAATATTCTCGAAAATTCGGCAACTTCAGATGGCAATTGCAAAGCCGAGTTTACTTATCGGTATTCCCGGCACCCGGTATGTTGGAGACACTCATTCTTTCTTTTAGTTCTAAGATTGTTAGAAGTCCATCAAACAAGTTAAATACTAATTAGAAACTAGAATAAATTTGTAATAAACAAATCTATCCATACTACCTAATAGCAATAATGGATAGTTAGTTAGGTTCCATTCTAATCACTATTAAAAGTAAAATAGTCGGCCATTCTAAGCACTATTTGGAAATAGATTAAAACATTTTAAATTAGTAGACCTTTCAATAAAAGAATGGTCTGAAACTCAACTATTGGAAACTAACAGCAGCTATGATCTTCGGTATTTGGAAACACATGGCCGAAAAGTCAGCTTTACCTTCTCTAGTTATATTTTCTCTATTTTCTGTGCTAATTTCTTTTCTTTGCTATTATTTTGTAATAACTTAATTGCGAAATTATCTTATCCTGTGTTACATAGAATATGTCTTATATAGCCATGTTTGCTTTCTTGCACTCTTGTGACTGCAATTTTGAGGAATCCCTTGGCTTAAATTCATTTGTTTGTATTTCTTATTGTTTCATGAAGAGAGACAAAAAAAGAAGGAAAAAAGAAAAAAAGAGGTGATGCAATATGTCTAGTGATCATTTCCTAGCCATTTAATTAATAAAGAACTACAATATTGCACTAGGTATCTACCAACAAGTAGCAACAGAGAGATATGGAGGTTGGAAAGAGAGATCCATTTACTCATTATGAACATCGCGAAGGAGCACAAGAGAGAAGGCTTGTCATCCTCATCCAGTAAAAATGATCTTTTACAAGCCATTGTCGAGGGTGCTAGCGGCAGGGGGGACGAGTTCATCGTCGACAATTGCAAGAATATCTACTTCGCGGGGTATGAAACAACGGCGGTCACTGCCACATGGTGTTTGATGCTTCTTGCTGCGCACCCAGAATGGCAGGAACGCGCCCGAGCTGAAGTTTTGGAGGTGTGTCAGGGGAAATCACTTGATTTCGAAATGCTTAGGAGGTTGAGGACGGTAATGATCATCCGAAACATCTTCGCTGTTATAGTTACATGGATGATTCTTTTTCGTCCGCAATTTGATAATCGCATTCTTTAATGGTATATAGATGAAAATCCGATCAGCATGAGTACTTGCATTAAGTTTGCAAAAGATGGTATTATCTTTTTCTCTCCATTAAACCTAGAGTATATACCTTCATATGACAATCAAAGATTCTTTGAGAAACTAATCAAGGAATGCCTATGCAATATTTCAATCATTATATTTTGGTCCCAGGCCTTTAATCGTCAAATTGAACAGAAACTAATAGTTCATTGCAATCTTATTTACCCTTGCGGTTTATTTCCTCCGTCAAATTGAACAGAAATATCCTTGTAATCGTCGTTTAACTGCATATGCAAGATGGAATCTGAAGATCAATTCTACATTTCCTTCTTTTTCAGTTGACAATGGTGATCCAAGAGACCCTTCGTCTCTATCCTCCGGCTTCATTCGTGGCGCGCGAAACTCTAAGAGACATGAAGCTCGGAACCGTCCACATTCCGAAAGGCGTCAATGTGAAGATCCCAATCGCAATTGCGCACCATGACAGAGAGTTATGGGGTCCGAACGCCGACGAGTTCAGCCCCGAGAGGTTCGGAAACGGCATTGCAAGGGCTTGTAAGCCTCCTCACATGTACATGCCCTTCGGTATCGGGATTCGGACTTGCGTGGGTCAGAACTTAGCCATGGTAGAGCTGAAAATTGTCCTCTCATTTCTTTTATCCAAATTTGTTTTCGCGCTCTCGCCGAGCTATGTCCATTCGCCTGCGTTTAGATTAACAGTTGAGCCAGGGTTTGGTGTACCACTTATAGTGAGGAGGCCGTGAATTGTTATAATATATGTATAGAATACGGCTGGGGTGCTTGTATAAGCACGGAGTCATTTGTGTTTATAAGTTGTTTTCGATGTTGGGACTTTCGAATCGACGATTCGTGCTTATAAGATGTTTTCGATATTGAGACTTTCGAATCGACGATTTGTACTTATAAGTTGTTTTCGATGTTGGGACTTTGATTTGGACTATTTGAAGTAATTAGAATTTTTTTTTTTTGATTTTTTGATATTATTTGTCTAGTAATTGAAAAGGTTTAAAATCAACGGCTGAAAATAAAAATCTCATAAAATGTGATGATAGGGTATTAAAATTTTGGATTAACGATATTGGTCTTATTTTATATAGTATAAAATTTTTTTTATCAAACTTTTAAGTGATTTGAATATTTTTACACTGTTAGACTTTCCGGTGACTCATCACGATTATTAAAATTGTTGATCTTCAGTTTTTTTGATCATTAGGCAAATGATACTGAAAAATTACAAAATTTATTTTTTAGATATTTTAAATATTTTAGATCAAGTGTAGCGAAGTCGATCATCGATACGAAAGTACCAATATTAAAACCAACTTATAAGCAAGTAGGCTCCTTGCTTCTATAACCATACCAGCCTATCTCTCTCTCTCTCTCTCCATATATATATATATATATATATATATATATATATATATATATATATATATATATATATATATATATATATATATATATGGGAAATGATACTTGTACACCCATTTCGGGGTGTATATCACACACCCCACCCATCCAATGGGTGGGGTGTGATGATGGGTCAATCGATGTGACCCGTAAAAAATATCGCCACCATTAAAATGGTGGAGGTGTATGATATACACCCCTTCGGGGTGTACATGTAGCATTGCTCTATATATATATATATATATATATATATATATATATATATATATATATATATATATATATTGTTTAATTTCTTTGTATCTCAATTTATTGCTTTTTTTAACCTTGCATTTTGTTTACCTCTTATTAATGTTTTTTTCTCTCTTTTTTTTCTTCCATCTAATTATGTGTCATTGTAATTTTCTCCTTGGTATTAGGAAATATTTCTCTTTGGCCCTGTTTGAACATTTTAATATGAGATAAATATATATATATATATATATATATATATATATATATATATATATATATATATATATATATATATATATATATATATATATATATATATATATATATATATATATATATATATATATATATATATATTTACATTTTTAACCAAAATTTTACTATTCATAATTTGATAAAATATTATATTTCACATATAAGATAATTTATTTTATTCTAAAAAATAATTTAAAGTTCGGATATAATATTTTATTTTAAATATTTAATCATATCCATTATCAATTAAATATACAAATATTTTAATTAAATTAAAAATATATATAAAAAATAAATTTATGCATTCAATACCTACACCTCCAATTGTAACAAAAACTTATTATTAGTACTTAAATTATAAGATTACACAAACGAGGCACGATGTTGTTTAAGAAAATTAAAATTTAACTTTAGTTTTAATTAATACAAGGTCCAAACTTCATTATTTTTTTATTATTTAAATGTTTATTTGTAACAACCTAGAGATGTGAGAAGAGAGGCGAAGACTAAATAGATAGCAGTAAAGTAGTCTTGAAGAATAAAGAAGTTCGAGGAGGAGAATTAGCTTTCGTTCATGTCGGATCAAGTCGTTTATGAAAAGAGCACACTCATGGAGAACAGAAGACTCAGCAGGAGGGTGCTTGTGTCCGGCAGCTTCGGAGAAAGGAGGCAGGTTGTAACAGCTGGCGTGGAGGTAAGAGGTGGACGGTGTCAGAGGAGCAGAGAAACCTCCCAGAGAGTAGAGGAAGAAGAAGCATGATAGAAGAGTCTGAAGGAGCCAGCAGTAGAGGAGCCGAGGGCAGCGGGAAACAGAGATCAGAGTTAAAGCACCCGCTGGAGAAACCCAACTGAAAAAGCCCAAGCTGAAGAGGCCCACTGAAGAGGCTCAACTGAAGAGGGCCCAACTAAAGAGGCCCACTGAAGAAGCCCAACTAAAGAGGGCCCACTAAAGAGGCCCAACTGAAGAGGCTCAGAGTGCCCACTAAGGAGATAAGGCACAGTGAATGGCTCAGCCCACTAAGAAATTAATTACTATAGTAATAGAATAGCACTATTAGTTAATATAGATAATTAGTGAAGAACTATAAATAGAGATATCTAGAATGTAAGTGGGGATATCAAGAATTAATACAAGTCTTCTTCTACTTTCCTCTTAAGCCTTCCCTCTATCTCTCTCCCCTTCTCCGTCACTCTTTTCCTCGTCTCAACTCTTCCCCCTCTCTATCTTCTCCCTATTTCTTTACAATCCTCACCATCATCCTCATCGCCCCTACCGACCTCAGAGCATTGTCATCATCGGCGGTTGCGACGAGTCTGGAATATTACATTATTCTAATCTATAAGAACAAGCTAATTTATTATAAGATTAGATTACAGAAAATTGACTTTTTTATTTTTCTCTACAAAAACATACATATTATCTTCTTAAAATTTCAAAAAATATTTTAAAAAATTATAATACTAATGGAGATAATAAAATAACCAAATTATTTTTATTTGTTCTAAAAAAATTATATAATTTTTAATATATTTCTGTTATTTTAAAAATATCTTTGATATAAATTATAAAAAATAGACGAAATAGTGATAGAATCCTGACGGGAGGCTAAATATATTAAACTTGAATTTTTGAAGAAATAACAAATAAATTTTTAAAAATTAGTTAAAAAAATATATAAAAGCGAGTATTTACATAATGTTTTTTTATAATTTAGTTTTATTATAATGTAGTTAAAAGGAATACATCAAAATTAATCAATTCTCTTGGGACTAGCTAGACTTTACTAATTCTTTTTTTAGAAAAATATTTATTTTAACGGTGTTCACTATTATTTGCAAATGAATCTCGATTGGTAGAGCTCATGTTTCGATTCACCTGGAATGAAATGATAAGTGAGAACAAAAAAAATATAATAAAATATAATTCAATTCAAATTCGTTTCGATTTGCTAAGTAAATAAAGCGGAAAGCGATGGATTCTTTTTTTTTTTTAACCTATTTTAATTCGTCAAAAATTATCAAAAATTTGTTTTCATCTCGATTCATCTCGAATAGAACGGTAAGTGGAGGCCAAAAATAAAATTAAAATTAATCCGTCCTGACCTGATAAAAAAATAGAGTGGGAAACCTCTCTTGCACCAGATTTGTCATGTTGGCATTCGCATTTTAGGGCATGTTTGTTTTCCCGTATGTGAAGGGCTGATGTGATTTTCGACAAAAATAAATTATTTTCATTGTTTAGTTTACCGTAATATTATTACGGATGAATGTCTACTTTATTTTGGAACACCAAAATTAACTTTGTCTCACTATTGGATAAAGTCAATTCGATGAAGTAGAGTGAGGGCAAAAAACAAAATAAAATATTCAGAGAAGAACTTAGTTATGGTAATGCTAATTATATTTCATCCAAATATATTTAATTATGGTAGTAATTAATTTTTTATTTAAATTATATATTTAAAATATGATGAAGTTTGATTAATTAAATTTTATTATATATTTTATTTAATTTGCACGTTTAAAATAGTAAGAAAATTAATTTGTTAAATATTAATAACTTTTTATTCAATATTTTATTTGTTACATTATTATAATTTATATATAAAAATATTAATATAATTATTGTAAATTTTATTTTATAATTATATAAAAATATAATTATATTATTTTTTATTTATTATATTATAATTTATTAAGTTACAAAAGAAATAATAATGTAACGTGGGAAATAAGTTTATGAATAGTATGAAAAATAAATTATTTTTTGTGAAATAAATAGACAAAGTGAAGATCTGTATTTTTTACGTAATTCATTTTCTATCAAATACAGAACTTTACTTTCACAGCTATCAAAATAAACAGTAAAAGTGAAATAGTTTTCCTCCAAACTCTAATTCAACCCAAAATCTATTTCAATCGAAAATCTACATACGTCGAAACAAACAGGCAATTAGCATCTGTATTTCGAATCATGCATACATGTTATAGATTTATTCAAACAAGCGAAACAATCATTAACATTAAAAATACAAATAATTAAGTAATATTGTGTAGTGGAGAATTAATTCTCCACTAAAAATGACCCAATTAATTTGTATTTATTTTTATTTTGTGGTCCATTTATTTTTATTTTTTTAAAAAAAAAAAATTAAACTTTGCAGGGTGGTCCAGCAAAACAACGTGATCCGCCGACCTCGCCAAAGTAAAATATTCCCTGCACTCGGTGCATCCGTTCAATTTATTTGTGCACCATTTCTTTTTTTTTTTTTTTTGGGTCCCTCCATTAAAAAAAAAAAAAATCCTTTTGTGACAAAAAATATTATGTAAAAAAGTAGTATTTGTAAATTATATCTTATCATCTATCATATTTGTTTGCTTTATTTTTTGATTGAAATTATTGTACTCTCCTTAATTTGAATTTTATGTGCGTATTAACTAATTGATCAACATGTTCTTTATATATATTTTTATTCTAAATTTTAATTTTCTGTATCCATAAATTTTTTTTTTCTTGGTAAATTTAAGAAATAAAGAAATTTGAATGTATGGACTGAAAATGTGGGACACAATTGATAAAGTTGGAAATTAATTAAGAATGCTCATAATTAAGGTTTTTAATTGCACTATTAATGGTCCCATTTTATTATTGTATCTCTTAATTTTATAATTAAGCCTTTAATATTTATTGATCAATCAAAGTTACCATACCACATGATACTAAGATTATCACATCAGCATCAAAATTAACTTTTAGAATTAAGTTAAAATAACTATAAAAAGTGACAGATCTAAAAAAAAATTCTAAAAAATTAAATATAAAATAAGGAATAAATATAAAAAATATAGATAAAAAAATTCGGTAAATACAATTGTTAAGAAATATAGTACAAAAAATATATACTATTTTGAATTTTAATTGCCCTCTCCGTTTTTTTAAAAATTTATTTATTATAAAAAATTAACAAAATGTCAACAATAAAAAATAATTAATAATTATTATGATTCACAAAAAGTAATATCCATAAAATTTTGTCATTTTACTAATAAATATTATGTAGAATCAACATTAATAAATAATAATCAATAGCCATTAATGTATTACTTAGGTTTTTATATACTGTAATAATTGAATAATAATAAGAATCTATACCATCTATACTTATACATTATTTTTCCATCTTACTTGTCACCTCTATTACTTTTCCATATACCTATTACTTTCCATATCTATGTTGACGGATTTGGCAATTACATTCATTCTAAATCTCTTAAATTTAAATATTTTAAAATTTGTTGCTTAATTCTCTTAAATAAAAAAAAATATATATATATCTATACATTATTTCTCATCTTACGCGCTATATTACTTTCCGTATATTCTATTACTTTTCATATCTATGATGACGAATTTAGCAATTATATTCATCCTAAATCTCTCAAATTTAAATATTTTAAAATTTATTGCTTCTCTTATATGAAAAACGAAAAAATAAGTAACAAGTAAAATTATTTATTTCTATTTTTACCTTCCCATGAATCTCGAATTTGCTTAGAACTCTCTATACTTATCTATACCTATATATTATTTTTCATCTTTTTTTTTCCGCTGTATTATTTTTCATATAATCTATTACTTTCCATATCTATGGTGACGGATTTGGCAATCACATTCATTCTAAATCTCTCAAATTTAAATATTTTAAAATTTATTGCTTCACTTAAATAAAAAATGAAAAAAAAAATATCTATACATTATTTTCCATCTTACTTACCAAGTGACGCTTTATTACTTTCTATATACTCTATTACTTTCTATATCTATAGTGACGAATTTGGCAATCGCATTCATTCTAAATCTCTCAAATTTAAGTATTTAAAAAAAAAAATAATAAATAACAAGTAAAATTATTTATTTTCATTTTTACCTTCCAATGAATCTCCAATTTGCTTAGAACCTTCTATACCTATACATTATTTTTCATTCCCAGTCTATTACTTTCCATATGCTCTATTATTTTCCGTATCGATGGTGATGGATTTGACAATCACATTCATTCTAAATCTCTTAAATTTAAATATTTTAAAATTTATTGCTTTCATTAAATAAAAAAAAGAAAAAATAATAACAAGTAAAATTATTTATTTTTATTTTTACCTTCCCATGAATCTCCAATTTGCTTAGAACCTTCTATACCTATACATTATTTTCTTACTTGCCCCACTTTTCATATATTTTATTACTTTTCATATCTATGGTGACGAATTTGAGGATCACATTTATTCTAAATATCTCAAATTTAAATATTTTAAAATTTATTATTTTCCTTAAATGAAAAATAAAAAAGAAAAAGATTTGTACTTTATTTCCCACGTGGTGCTCTATTACTTTTTCATAGATTCTATTATTTTTCATATCTACGGTGACGAATTTGATAATGACATTCATGCTAAATCTTTCAAATTTAAATATCTCAACATTTGTTGCTTCTCTTAAATGAAAAACGAAAAAAAAAATAACAAGTAAAATTATTTATTTTTATTTTTATCTTTCCGTGAATCTGGAATTTACTTTATATATATATACACATTATTTTCCATCTTACTTGCCATATCACGCTATATTACTTTTCATCTTAAAATCTACTTAGAATTTTGAATCAAATCATTTATTACTTTTTTAAAAAAACAGAACAAATTTATAATCACAAAAAGGTAAAAAATAAGAAAAATATTTTTTATATATTTCATTTGAGATGTATATTTTACACCCCGTTTATTTTAAAATGGAGCGAATTTTACTCGTCACTTCAAAATGAATAGTAATCGAATGTCCATCCTAAAATAGACATAATATAAAATGTATATCCCATTTGAAATATAAATATAGTATTACTTAAAAAATAAGAGAAGAGCTAGGTATACACTTCAAATGAGATGTACATCTTACACCCACCCCATCCTGAAATGGATATTCATTCACTCGTCACATCAATGTGACGAGTGGATGAAGGAAAATACTAGATGTACACCCCAAATGGGGTGTACATCTTACACCCACCCCATCCTAAGGGTGGGTGAATTCCACTCGTCACATCGAGTGACGAGTGGATAAATACCACCCTAGGATGGGTGGGTGTAGGATGTACACCCCATTTAGGGGTGTACACCTAGCACTTCTCGTGAATGAATATCCATTCCAGAATGAGGTGGGTGTAAGATGTACATTCCATTTGGGGTGTACATCTAGCATTTTCCAAAAAATAATTAATGCATGTACCTGCAACTCAATTAAAAAATAATATGGGAAAGACTTATGGGGCACCTAAGGTTAGATAGGGTGCTTTTTCTTTTTATTTGGTATATATCCAAATTTATAAAATTGGAAACTTGACCGTTGATGCCTTATGCATGAAAGCATAGGAATAAATTTTATTCATTTATTTATTAAAGGGTATATATAAGTATACACTTCTTTAGAAGTGTATATCTTACACCCCACTTTATTTTGAAATAAAATGAATTCCACTCGTGTGAAGAGTAAAATAATATTCTTTCCAAAATGAAGTGGGGTGTAGAATGTATACCCCTAAAGGGATGTATACCTAGCATCCCTCTTTATTAAATTAAAAGAACTTGAGTTAATTAGTCAACTAATTAAAATGGGATAAACTAAATAAGTGGGATTATTATTTCTGTTGTCTTAGTGGGTTCAATCACTATACAAAAATCTAAATATAAGTACACTTTTTATATCACACCTAAAAAAGAGTATTTTGAACGTCCTCTAATTTAGTAAATATGGGCGTTTCAAAAAGTATCGTTATATGTATTTTCTGTTGTATCAAAATAATTTATTAAATAATAAATTATATTGTTATTTTTAATTTTTTTTGACAGTTTAAAGCTTCATAATTTAAAAGAAAATTAATACTTTAAAACAGTAAAATATATTTCATCGATGCCTAAAATAGATATAAGTATATACTTGACGATTCTTCATTTGTTGAGGATTGAACCTATGCTATCAAATATCACGCTAAATTTTATTAAAATATTTGTAATTATCATTAAATGCTAAAAAAATGTCTTTAAATAATAATTTTTTTTGCTGTGAATGGACTCTACTAACATCAATATGCAGATCAAGTTGATAGATAAATATTTATGAGTTCCAAACCAATAAGTTTACCGTGAGTAGAATTATACAGTTCCAAACTCCAGACTCTTTTTTTTTAAAAAAAAAAAAACTTATGAGATATTGGTGCACCAGGTGCACGCAATATTTTAAATGCGAAGACTTTTGAGCTGTTCGTGCACGTCATTTCTCGGATAAGCGTACGCACCGAATGCAGAGAAATTATTGCCTGAACCCGGTGCACCATGAACCACTTCTCCAAAAACCCACATAATAGAAGCCTCAAAACCAGAGTTTAAACCATCGAACCGGTTCGACGAGATTCGAAAAACCTATACCATCGATTTCTAAGGCTATGCAATGTGTAAAAGCATATTTTGAAAAGTTATTATTATTTGTTTTATTTATAAGTCCAATATTAATTTAGTGCGCGCGGTGCATGAGTTATTCGGATACTCGGTGCATGGAATAATTTCTCATTCTTTTATATATTTATATAGATATATATCCAACGTTGCTATCCCTTTGACTTCTCATGCATGTGTGTATATATATATATATATATATAAAGAGGCAACAATGAAGAGAAAAAAGAGAGAGTGATTGATAATTTAATTACGCATACGTTATGATGGTGATCTCCTTGGCAATTGTAGGATTTTGCACTTTGGTTCTATTTTGTTACATAATTGCATGGTTAAGGACTAAGAGGATCAGAGAGGCTTTTAAGGAGCAAGGGATCGAGGGGCCGCCGCCGTCGTTCATCTCCGGTAATCTACGGGAGATGACGAGGAGGAGGAGGAGGAGGAGCCTGCAGGCTGCGACGGTGACGGCGTCGACAGTGGCGAAGGAGCGGGGCTTTGTCGACTACTCGCAAGCTCTCTTTCCTTACTTCATTCAATGGAGCAAAGATTATGGTACGCAAATTAAGTAATTCTCTTTTATATATATAATATGTCTTTATAAATCCTCTTCTACGTACGTACGTACAGTTTTGTAGTGGTAACAATCATACCAAAAAGCAAGCTTTTTTCTTCTTTTTTTTCGTTTTATTTTATTTTTTTTTATCGAGAGAAAAGTAGCATGTTATTTATTTGCTTTGTTTATTTGTTTTAGAAATGAATTTCGTGCGTGCGTGCATTAGGAACTGTTGGTGTTAAAAATTTTGAGTTCAAATGTAGAAAGTATTAGATTTAAATTTACAATATGTTATGATATAATAGTTTAACTTATAGGGCAAAAAAGATAATGAAAAGAAGTATTTTATTAATCAGTTTCAAGAACAAGGTTATTACTATACTATCTACAGTATCACGGGATCGTCAGCGTAGTTTTGTTTTTGATTTTAGGATGTTTAAATTAATGATCAACTATACCGTTAAAATTAATTTAAAATATTTAAAATTTTAAAAAATTAATTTTATATTTTTTCGGCATCGTTTAATTTAAAATAATTTTAATCAAAATTTAAATTAATTTAAATTTTTTTTATATTATTAAATTACAAACTCATCATATAGCACGTAGTTGTTGAAAATTGATAATTTTAAAATAATTTAATCATAAAATAAATAATATTGAAAAATATATAATTTAATTTTTAAAATTTTTAAACATTCTAGATAAATTTGAACGATATATCCTCGATTTAAACATCCTAAATTTGAAAATAAGACAATAATATCATATATCTGATACAATAGATAATATAGAAATCATGCTCTACATATACCCCGATTACGCAATTCCTTGCTCGCTGTCCCTACAGGCGACAAAAGTCTTAATAGTTGGTGCGCAAAAGGTTTCAAGTTCGAACTATAGTTGTTTCATATTTATAGTAAAATTTATATTTAGAAAAATGAAGCAAGCGCTATTTTTACTTTAAATTTTATTTACGATGTTCATAGTAAATAAGAGATTAAATAAAATAATAAATAATGAGTTTAATTGGCAACATCTTCGGATCTCTTATTAATTGTAGGAATTTGTAATTGAGAAGCTACCAAGTTGTGGAGTGAAGAGATTAAATAATTAATTAACTACGCCACCTACCATCCATATATATATATATATATATATATATATATATATATATATATATATGAACACTTCCTAATTAAATCGATACAAATTTTCTCCGAACTCAAGCAAATTATAGTAACAATTTGAATAAATTATTATAAGAAGAACACAACTTAAAATTGACCGATAATGTGGATATATAGATAGAGCTAGCTAGGCTCCTATATTATCTATAGTACCGAAGTTTCGGTATTATAGTCTCGTGTTTTATTTTATAGTGTTTAAATTAACAATTCATACGGTTAAAATTGATCTAAGATATTTAATATTTTCAGAAAAAAAAAATATATTTTTTGATATAGTTTACTTTATGATCAAATTATTTCAAAATTATTAATTTTCAATCGTTATTATAACGAGTTTGTAGTTTAACAGTGTAGAAGTATCTAAATTTATTCAAGTTTTGATCTATATATCACGGACACTTCTATAAGTCTCGCGTGTTCGTGTCGGACACTCACGTGTTCGTATCGGACACGTGTCCAATGTGAACACTTTTTGAATGCGTGCTCAATACCGAATCATAGTGCATACAATTTAAAACTATTTATTTATAATATATAATGTGAGATGATAATTATTTTAGCTTTTTGATGAGTACATACAAATTTTTTTAAAATAATATAAATAAATTATGTGTGGTGGAGAATTTTTTTCTTAGAATATATGAATTATTAATGAAAAATTTAATAAACTTTCATTCCTATGAGAAATATAATAATATTTTATCAAAATTTATATTTTATATATAATAAATATATATTATTATATTAATAATATTATATTTTATTATCTGTATTCAGGTCATGTTCGTGTCCTAATTTTTTAAAAGTTGCTGAGTCGCCGTGTCCGAGTCGTGTCGTGTCCCTTGTCTCGTATCGGTGTCCATGCATGATGCTTAGATTTTGATAGAAAATATTTTAAACTATTGAATTTAAAAGTCTTATCCTCAAATTTTAAAATTTATTCAATTTCTACCATTTATTTTGACATTATTTACTTTCTAAATAAACGGTATCGAAAAAAATTAAAATTTTATTCGTAAGAACTTCATAAGCCCTGAATCATATTTAACGGTATGAATCGTTGATTTGAACACTCTAAAATTAAAAACGAGATTATAATACTACAACTATGATAATATAGATAGTATAAAAATCTAGCTTATATATATATATATATATATACTTCACAGCATGAGCAACATTTGGTATAACACATATATATGTTGTGTCAATAACAATTCTTATTTTATTAGTATATATTATTCTTTTATAATATTCAATGTAATTAATTAAATTACAACCTCTTGTACCCACAGAATTAGTCCCCTATTTTAAAACAATGTTCAATAATTTAAAAATATATATAACTAGCCATATATACAAATATGTTATAGATTCAACCAAAAGTAAAATGATTAAAGCGACCATTAAAAAGAGAAAGAAATTAATTAAGAAATTAAAGCCTTCGTATGTTGAAAACCTATAAGGATATAACATATATATTCTAGGTCAAAAACGGACTATTTGTAGGAATGGGGTTTAGTAATAGATACTCCATCCAATTAAATGACAAAGTAACGTTTCTCAACCGTTAATTAATTTATAGCCGAATAATATATATGAAGAGCTCAGCATATTTTATTCAATGGATCTGGCGAATAAAGTTAATTTAAATATAATTTTAAGACACTGATCATAGCTAGGTTCATGCATGTGAGGGTTAAGATTCTAAAAACATTTTTAGTACTCTTATTTTCTTATAAATACTCATTAATATTGCACAATAATATCTTTTTTTTAATAATTAATATATTATAATATGATAATTATATAAATTTATCAACACATTAATTGTTCATAAATAAATAATTCTTAGGGTTTTAATTAACTTTTGCATGCAATATGAAGCATATTATTGGAAGGATGTCTACGTACGCAACCTATAATGGAAGTACATACACAAATAGTCAAATTGTAAAACTATTGATAGTATACCCACGTACTTTATTTAGATTCCTTGTTGAATTGGTTTTATCTGCACCATTTATTGATGGGATTCGTAGTTTCTTTCATTGCAAAAAATTCTAAATTAATTTGTCTAAAAATATTCAAACTGTTGTGGGAAACGTTGATAGTGTTGCATAATAAATTGGACAGGTAACTACCATAAGAAAAATAATCAAATTGATGGTCACCATCAAATGGTCGGTTAGATATCACCCAAAAAATCAAAAGGTCCGCATGTTGCATGTATAATTTTGTTCATAGTCAAGGATTTTGACATTTAGATAAAGAAATATATAGTTTGAATAATAGTGGTTCTTTAAAATTTAGTGGGTGCTAGCTTGGTAAAACAGTATAATTATTTAGGAGATAAAAATGATTAAAGGGGTAGACTTAACAGCGAAAAATTTTATAACAGCAAGTTCTTGATACTGTTGATAGTATAATAGTTCATACTTTGACTAATTTCATCTCTTAGATCATGCTATTTGACCAACTACCCACTAAACTCAAGGGGCTCACTACCATCCTAACCACATATCCTTTCATTTAAGGGCTGAAAATCCACAAGTATCAATGACTTGATACTTTTAAAAGTATAATAGTTCAATTATATATATATATATATATATATATATATATATATATATGTGTGTGTGTGTGTGTGTGTGTGTGTGTGTGTGTGTGTGTGTGTGTGTGTGTGTGTGTGTGTGTGTGTGTGTGTGTGTGTGTGTGTGTGTGTGTGTGTGTGTGTGTGTGTGTGTGTGTGTGTGTGTGTGTGTGTGTGTGTGTGTGTGTGTGTGTGTGTGTGTGTGTGTGTGTGTGTGTGTGTGTGTGTGTGTGTGTGTGTGTGTGTGTGTGTGTGTGTGTGTGTGTGGAGCTTATATACTTTTAAAAATTTCAATACAAATTAAATAGTAAAAATTCACAAGTATAGTTGGACTTGTATTTTTAAAAGTATATAAGTTTGTGTGTGTGTGTGGAGCTTATATACTTTTAAAAATTTCAATACAAATTAAATAGTAAAAATTCACAAATATAGTTGAGCTTGTGTTTTTAAAATGAGTGTTTGAGTAGCAAAAATTAGTTAATTAGATGAAGAACATCCTTTATATATATATATATATATATATATATATATATATAATATAGAGAGAGAGAGAGAGAGAGAGAGAGAGAGAGAGAGAGAGAGAGAGAGAGAGAGAGAGAGAGAGAGAGAGAGAGAGAGAGAGAGAGAGAGAGAGAAAGTAGAGCTTATATAATTTCAAAAAAATAAATTCATTCATACTTTTGAATTTTTTATCATAAAATTTATATTGAAATCCGTGTTATTATAAAGACAATTAAGGAGAGAGAGAGAAAGTATAATTGCACAAATTTCAATACAAATCTTTTGGTAAAAAATATACATGTATGAATAAACTTGTACTTTTAAAAATATATAAGCTCTACTCTCTCTCTCACTCTCTATATATATATATAGAGAGAGAGAAAGAGTAGAGCTTATATATTTTTAAAAGTACAGGCCAATTTATACTTGCGAATTTTTTATCATTGAATTTGTATTAAGTTTTGTGCTATTATAAAATCAACTAAAGAGAGAAAAAAAAAGTAAAAAATATAAATCTCAATTAAAATCTAATGGTAAAAAATTCACAGGTATTTCTTTACCTAAATGTCATAAACCTTGACTATGAACGGGGTTTAATTTTTGCTCATTCAAAAATTAATTTTAACATCCATTATTAGGTAAAATATAAGGTGAATTTTTTGTTCCAAAGAATTCGACTATATATAAAAGGCCAAATATGGTTTTCCAATTTAGATTTGTTATCACACTTTTCAAAGGAGTAAAATTCAAACCTTTAACTTCCCGTATCATAAAAAAAAAAAATTCATACTGAATAAATTATAATTAAATATATTTTATTCCAACATCCAAAGTTGATTGTATCATTCAAAATCGTTTCATCCTAACTGACTCTTTTCTTAGGAAAAATTTTATTGTAACATGAAACTTTTTTTTTTTTTTTTTTTGAGAGAGAGAAATATAAAGCAACCCTAAATGTGAAGCAACTAAGTTTTGAATTAGGACCTCGAGTACCATTTAAAATGAAACACTTTCAAAAAAATGGGTGCAATTTATCCATTTACACACACTAACTTTACTCTATATATGTTTGCGATTTCCATACTACTTAAATCTTCTTCTTCTTTATTTTTTTTAAAAAAATTGTGTTCTTATTTTTACTAACAGGGCCAACATATTTATACTGGATGGAGAGGAGACCTGCATTGTATGTGACAGATCCTGGTCTAATTAAGGACATAAGCTTGTTTGTGTCCTTGGATCTTGGGAAGCCGAAGCACCATCAGAAGGGTCAAGAGCCCCTGTTTGGTCAGGGGATTTTGAAGTCAAATGGATCAGTTTGGGTCCACCAGAGAAAGATAATTGCACCAGAATTTTACACGGATAAAGTGAAAGTGAGTTGTGTACTTTACCATTTCATTGCCTAAGACAGCGTGGTAATGTGGGCCGTGCCGGACTAACACCACCCACATTCACTCGTCGTGATGGGTCGGGACCGGAGCCGACCTATCACGACACAAATCCTTATCCAGGCCGTGCCCGTGCCCGTGCCTGTGCCCGTGCCCGTGCCCGTCGGGTCAGTTTTTTCCAGACGGGCACGGTTCCTAGCCCAGGACGGTCTAGGCTGGGCCTAGCCAGCGCATAGTTTTCTATATATATATATATATATATATATATATATATATAGAAAAATATTATATATACATCCCGAATGGCGTGTATATCATACACCCCACTCCATCCAAGGGTGGAGTGAATTTTACCGGTCACTTGAAGTGACCGGTGAATAAGTCCCCATCCCTTGAATGAGGTGGGGTGTATAATATACACCCCATTCGGGGTATATAGATAGCAAAGCTCATATATATAACTATTTACTGATTAAATAAGTTTTGAACAGTTTCTACATAGTATTTTAAGAAAAATTTTCAAAACAATATAAAATATAGGAGGGAAAAATAAAAAAAGAAAGATATCAGGCCATGTTAGGCATAGTAAGCACGACCGTGTTTTGGGTATTAAAACTATAACTTTGGATCTCGGTTGAATCTAAAAGTTTAGGCCCGAAAAACTTTTGGATCTATTTGGACATGTTCAAGCCCAATCCGGACCCGACCGGAAAGCTCTTAGTTATCAAAATAAAATATTTAGCGTTAGATATAATATACTTAACCAAATCAGAAATGATTGATAAAATATATTATATATATAGTATAGTATTATTAAGTATATATAAAATATAATATATGAGTATATGTTATACATATTACAGATATATCCTAACTAATTTTTTTATGTGATCAAACTATAGTCTTTAATGTATAATATAAAAGTGGATATTTTATTCCATTTTAATACAAAATAAAAATATATATGAGTTATCCGAGAAATGATAAAGTGAGCCTCAACAAAGCCCGATGGATATTGGGCTTTGGGCTTTGGACTTGGGCCTAGGCCAAATTTTAATTTCTTTTATTAAAATTGGGTATTAACCTTGATTCAAAGTTCACTACAGTAAAATTATGTTATAGTGATACTTTTAAGTGTTTCTAAAATTTGAAAAAAATGTCGCTAACAAAAATATCGATACTTATTATTAGTGTCGCTATATGTGTCATCGTTAGGGTGTATAGCGACACATTTTTGTAATGTGTCCCAAAAATATATCCCTATAATTTAATTTTGGATATAGATAGAGTATAGATAGGGCACTTATACAAAAGTATCATATGAATGTGTCCCTATAATCTAATTTTGTTATAGTGGTTCAAAAAAGGATTTTGGACTGCGCTTACCCAACCCAAATCTGAACTAGTTCCAGCCCCACTGACACTAGATACTGCAACCGAAATATTTTGTAGACTTAATGTTAGAATTTGGTTAGATTTGTAATTGAATCTTAAATTAGGTTAGGATTAATATTTAAATATGTTGCAGATAAATTAATTAAGATTTAAATATTAATTACAGTATAAATTTAATTGGATTAGGATTTGGGTATTTTTTAATATAAACTATAAATATATCATATGTGCTATTATTTGGTGGCAGTGGTGGTACGGCTTAGCCACACCTATATGACATGAATAAGGTGTCCATAATTTTGGCTAGTAGGCGGGGATGCGTTCAAAAAAAGAAATCTACTGAATTTATAGAAGACGAGAGAAATATGATAGAGATATAGGAAGAGAGTTCGAGCTAAAACTACTCAATGTATAAGAGAAGTCAAATGCAATTCTTCTCCTGGTTAATAACTCTTATTGCACCCATATTTTTTATTTTGATTTTTTCTCGTTTGTGGTTTTGCCAGTTTCGATTTTTGTAGAGAAAATAAAATTTTGATTAAAATTTGATTTGATATTTTCGTTGCGAATTTCAAAAATCGGTACTGGAGTAAGTACCGGATCAACAGTAAACCAGTATCAGAGCGAGTTACGAATTCACAAAACCGCAAACATGTCTATACTCTAAATTGTACTTAAGAAGTGAAATATGCATGCATGTATGACCATTTCAGTAACTGCACAGGTGATGGTGGAGCTGATGACACAAACAGCAATCCCAGTAATCAGTTCATGGAAAAGCAGCGTTGATCAGCAGGGTGGCGCAGCAGTTATTGTGGTGGACGAGGATTTTAGAAGCTTCTCTGCTGACGTCATCTCCAGGGCTATTTTCGGAAGTGAATATTTGAGAGGGAAGGAGATCTTCGTGAAGCTCAGGGCCCTCTCAAAGCTAATAGCAGAGCCGAGTCTCCTCTTTGAACTCCCTTATATGAGGTATATATATATATATAGATAATGTAAAGTTACTTTATATTTTTTTTTTTTCAATATATTATTGGACACTTTTTTTTATGTTTCTGCCGAATTTTAGTTATATAAATTATATAAAATATTTTTACTAAACCTGTAAATATAAATTGACACATTAAAATTTAAAAGTTAAATAATCACTTACTAGCTCAAATCAAAACTTATATATAATACAAGAAAATCAATATAGTAAATATTGATACTTCAAAAAAAATTATCATATAAATCTTCAATTATATCAAATTAATTTATTAAATAATAAATTTTACTATTATTTTTAATTTTCTGAAGTTTTAATTTTAAAGAGTCGGAATTTTAAAAAATTCTAACGCTTTTAAATTCTGACTTTTTAAAGCGTTATAATATATCTTATTGACGCTTGGCATAAACGTACGTGGCGATTTTTTATTTACTGATGATTTAATGGGCACTTTCAAATATGACGCCAGACTATTTGAATATTTTTGAATATTATTAAATATATATAAAAAAATATATTTTTAAATGTGATAGGGGGATCATGATAGTTGAGACATGTTTTATACATTTTGGTCATTTGTAAATAAGTATGTGAATTGCAAATGGCTTTGTCATTTGTTGGGAGAGTAATGTGACCGTGCAGCACCGTTTTATCTCATATTTTAATTTTTACCATTGGGTATGATTAATTGCAATATATAGTTTCTCTAACGACGCACAAAATTAGGTGTGTACCGACGAAAAGGAACCGAGAAATACGGCGGCTGGAGCGTGAGGTTCGGGTTCTGATACTCGATGCAGTAATGGCACGAAGAGAAACTCCCACAACCTCTAGCCAGGAGAAGGATCTCCTGGGTTCCATATTACTGGGGAGCGATCGCGGCGCAACTCAAGCATCCTCAGAGGACTTCATAGTGGACAACTTGAAGAACATCTACTTCGCCGGGCACGAAACATCGGCCGTCACCGCCGCCTGGTGCCTGATGCTCCTCGCCACCCACCCGCAGTGGCAAGATCGCGCTCGTGCGGAGGTGACGGAGGTGTTGGATGGCGGCCGCCGACCGTTGGACTGGGAGATGCTCCAGAAGATGAAAACTGTATGTATGCAATCGATCATCTCATACGTTACGTCGACTCGCACGAAATAACATCTAAACGAGTACTTGGCAAAGATTTTAAGCAAAGATAGAGCTAGAATATCACTTCTAAAATGTTTAAATAACATAAACCATATATATTTGACCATGTAGATTGTTTATACATATATTTCATCATTCAAATTTGTTGCAGCTCAGTTTTACAAAAGATTATGTTTCGAGTGAATGCACGTGAAAAGTAAACAATAATAAAAGTCTATATATATATCTACGTAAGTACATAACATTGCAGTTGTTGCATGCAAAAGTACTTTATATATATATATATATATATCCGCTTCCTATTTGATCTTATTTTTTTCGCATGCAGTTAACGATGGTGATCCAAGAGACACTACGTGTTTTCCCTCCCTCATCCTTCGTTGTAAGGGAGACCTTCCGGGACATAACATTAGGCGGAGGCGGCGGCGGAGGCGGAGGCGGGGGACGGAGCGGGCTCCGAATCCCCAGCGGCGTGAGCCTCTGGATTCCGATAAGCACGGTGCACCACGACAAGGCCGTATGGGGCGCAGACGCTGACGAGTTCAATCCGGAGAGGTTCGCGAACGGGGTCGCCGCGGCCTGCGGGCATCCGCACGCGTACATGCCCTTCGGACTGGGCGCCCGAACGTGCGTCGGCCAAAACTTCGCCATGGTGGAGCTCAAAGTTGTGCTCTCCCTGATCCTGCGCAACTTCACCTTCGCGATCTCTCCGAGTTACCGCCACTCCCCGGCTTTTCGGCTCATCGTTGAGCCTGAATTTGGATTGCCTCTTGTGATGAAGAGATTGTAAATATATTAAGCTTGTGCATGCCTAAAAGAATTACCTGGAAATTAAGCTATAAGTGTTCATTCTATTTAAACAAAACATATAGTACGTACGTACTACTTTGTTATACATAAATTTTGCACATTTAGTGCTTTAGGATTAATATGTGAAGCTTGGTATATTTATTGTGTTTGTCGCCATTTTTATTTAATTGAAGGATTAATTGCATAAGCCTAACAAATATATTTCTATAAAATTTAATTTTTTACATTTATTTTTAAAAAAATTCAATGTTATTTATATATATTTTTAAAATTTTAGTTAATCATAGGTTAAATACTTAATCTTAGTTAGTTAGTAAGGTAAATTTATTTTTTTATTTTTTCAGATATTTTTTTATTATTTTAACCGTTGACTTTTGAAAAGATATTTTTGAAAGGCAAAACTATCATTTCACATATAGTCTGTTAAAAAGTAAATAATAAACTAATAGTAATAAACCGGAGAGATATATATGAATAACTTAGATTTTTGAAAGGATAAATATGAAAAGTTAAACTATATAGGAATATATTTACTATTCGATAGGTTTACGAAAATCCGTATGTAATTAATCCTTAATTGAATATTGCTTAATTTTCGTTCCCATACACACATACGCTATACAACACAGGAAGCAAAAAATTTAAATTTGAAATTTGAATTAAAATTTTAATTTTAATTTAAAATTTTAAACTAAAAATTGAAAAATTTAAAAAATAAAATCTAAATTTGAAAACTAAAAATTTAAATTTAAATTGTGAAATTTGAAATTTAAATTTTAAAGTTTAAAGTTTAAAGTTTAAAATTTAAAATTTAAAAATTAAAAATTAAAAATTAAAAATTAAAAATTAAAAATTAAAAATTAAAAATTAAAAATTAAAATTCATAATTTATAATTTAAAATTTGAAACTTGAAATTCAAAATTTAAATTTTTAAATTTGAAATTTAAAATTTGAATATACATTCAAAATTTAAAATTTTAAAATTCAAAATTAAAATTTTTAAATTTGAAATTTAAATCCTAATTTAAAATTTTAAAAATTTAAAAATTAAAAATTTTAAATATAAATTTTTCTGTTGAAAATTTAAATTTAAAATTTTAAAATTTTAAGTTTAAAATTTGTCATATATTGGAGTTGAGGGAACCCAAGAATGATAGTTTTCTTTGGTTATAGTAAATTTTTATTTTACCCCATTTTTTAGGCTATAGCATAACTATGCTCTAAAAAAACACTATATTTTTAATCATCCAAACGCTTCATAGAACAAATTTTGTATGGATATAGTATAGTTTAACTATGCTATATTTTTTTGTGTATCCAAACGGACCTTTAATGGGATTTTGTTAGGAAGGTGTTAAAGTGGCTCGGAGCTAACCACAAGTGGTGCGGATGGATTAAGCAGTGTATTACTAATACCAAGGTAGTAATTCCCGTCAAATGAGTCCCTTCTAGGATCAAGACAACTAGTGGCTTTCGTCAAGGCGATCTCCTGTCCCCATTTTCTTTCCTACTAGTGGCCGAAGGGCTGGCGAGAATGACAGAAAGGGTCGTCAGTAATAATTTGCTGCAAGGGGTAGGACCCAATGAGAATTGTAAAATTTTTATCATTCAGTCTTGATGACAACACTATGTTTTTCTGTGAGGCCAAGAGCAGACAAGTGAGAAACCTCCTTTTTATCTGGCAATTATTTGAGTGGACGTCTAAACTGAAGATAAATATAAGCAAATATGAACTATTCTACTTAGGTAGGTGTAGCAATCAGGGCGAAATGCTTGCAGGGATTTTAGAGTGCTCACTAGGCTCATTCCCGATTCGCCATCTTGGCCTTTCCCTTTCAGACAGGCGACTCCGAAAAGAGGATTGGTGGGATGTTATTGGCAAAGTAGAGAGACGGATAGAAGGGTGACAATCTAAACTCCTCTCCCAAGAAGGTAGGCTCATACTTGTGAATGTTGTTTTATTGAATCTGCTGCTGTTCTACTTTTCGATGTTCAGACCACCCAAGTGGGTCATAAGTCGATTAGAAGCCTTACGGAGATACTTCTTCTGAAAAGGAGGTACCAAGGTTGCTGGAGGATATTGTCAAGCTAGTGCGTTGGAAGTCTGTATGCCGAAATCGTAAGGAGAGAGGACTTGGGGTCAAGGACCTAGAAACGATGAATTTGGCCCTTTTAGCGAAATGGTGGTGGAGATATATACTTATCGAACAAAGTGCTTATGTGGGTTCCCCTTATAGAGAGCCTTTACTATACTCAGAGAAGACCACTTAGCGAAGGTTCCTCGTTTAGACCTTACTCTCTGTGGTGGTCAAGTGTGGTAGGGGCTAGGGTCATGTTCAAATGCGGTGTTAGCTATTTGATTGGAGACAGTAGTAATGTCAGCTTCTGGTCGGATATTTGGTGTGGACAGTCCTCTTTAATGAGCCAACACTCACAGATCTTCAGTGAAGTTTCGAGCAAAACCTGCAGGGTGAGGGATTGTTTTGGCGACATCGGGTGGCTATGGAGTAAGATCCTCTCAGGTTGTGCAGCAAGTGCACCACAACTTCGAGCACATATTTTGAGGTTAAAAGAATCGCTCTCTGGCACTTCACTGAGTGACGGCATGGACATTGTCAAATGGAGGTGGACTCAATCTGAGAAATTCTCAGTCAAATTGATGTATAATTTTCTGTAAGATGGTAGCGTCAAAAACAAACATTTCGTCCACCTGTGGAAGATCAAAACCCTCCTGAAAGTTAGAATCTTTGCATGGATTGTTCTAAACCGTAAAGTCCTTACAGCGGACAACCTAACTAAAAGGGGTTGGCAAGGAGAAGAGAGTTATATATTCTGTTTAGGGAAATCTGAGACAGTAGACCACTTTTTCATAGGGTGCGACTTTATCAGATCATTGCTAAAAGGTTTGTTTCTTAATTAGATGGTATTTTTAAACTGTCCCTCTGTTAATAAGCTTTAGGAGGTAAGCGACCTCAAACATGGTGTCTTACAAAGACAGGATTTAACGACTATTGTGATGACTTGGTGAGTTATCTGGTTGGAGAGGAACAAGAGAATTTTAGATAAGAAGAAGACCACCTCTAAATTTTTATTAGCGGATATCCGTTCGCTGCTTTGCCTCTGGAAAGCTTTTTGTACCCAATAGTAGCTTCTTTTTTTTTTTTTTCGCTCTTTGCGAGGCCTGGTTTCCTCTCCCCTTCGGTAAATTTAACTTCCATTTGAATGAAGCAACAATATACTGGCTTTTCCCTCAAAAAAATATTGAATAATATAAAATATTTAAAATATCGTTCTTTAGTTTATTACTATGTTTTATAAAAATTTTATATTTAGTCGTATATTTTGAAATTATTCGTTCACTAAATAAGCAAAGTATTGTAATCCAACCCGCATATTCCTTCATTCAATGGCCAAAAAGTTATGAGTACGAAAAGATTTATAGTTAAGATCACCTCACTTATTTTATTATTTATGAAGTATTTTCTTATGTATTTTAAAACATCCAAAAAGATCAAGTAATATTAACAAAAAAAATTAAAATTGTATATTACTGTCAGGATGGCCGAGTGGTCTAAGGCGCCAGACTCAAGTTCTGGTCCTCGTGAGAGGGCGTGGGTTCAAATCCCACTTCTGACAAACTATTTTTATCGTTTATTTACATATACTAATGGAAATTGTGAATTTTTTATTGTTTAATTGCATATATGCTCTCCTTGAAATTGTGATTTTAATTGGAGGTTCTAATTGAAATTGTGTTTTTTTTATTGTTTATTTACATATATGATCTACTTGAAATTGTGATTTTAATTAGAGGTGCAAACCAGTCATACACGACGATTTACTAATATTACATTATAAATTTTAAAATATTAATGAATATTTGCTCAAATGGAGAATATATAAGCATAAGGTGTATTTAATTTAAAATATTTATAATTATATATTATTATATATTATTAATAATATATATATGGAAAATGCTACTTGTACACCCCATTTGGGGGTGTACATCGCACACCCCACCCATCCAATGGGTGGGGTGTGGTGAAGGGTCACTTCACAATTTGTGAAGTGACCCCCCCACCCTTAGATGGGTGGGTGTAAGATGTACACCCCCTTTGGGGGTGTACATGTAGCGTTGCTCTATATATATATATATAGCGTAGGGCTACTATGCTCTTATGAATATAAACCCCTTTATACTCATAACTTTTTCGTATTTGGATGAAGAAATGTGCGGTTAAGATGTTTCGTATTTGGATGAAGAAATGTGCGGTTAAGATGATAGTGATCCTCCTAAGATTTACTAGGTTGTTGGTGAAATAGTATACATTTTAGGAACTAGTATAATCCTAACCGCACATTTTATATATATATATATATATATATATATATATATATATATATATATATATATATATATATATATATATATATATATATATACACACACACACACGCTTTTGATTTGGGTTATGTAGTATTATGGGTTATTTCAACATAATCAGATATATAAGATTTCTAAATCGAATTACTTTGATTCTACATTACCGTTTTTTATTTAATACAATAATACTATATTGGATTATAGTGTATATAAAATTACTGTGCTTGGTTCATTTTATAAAATTCAATGATTCTGGCAATAAAATAAGATCTATTTCAAAATTACCCTTATGATCAAATTTAATATTATTGTTTACTAAACTATAACTAGGGGTGTAAAACGGGTCGGGCGGCCCGTGGCCCGCCCTGCTCGGCACGGTTACTGTAGCTTCGTGCCGGACCGGCTCGATCCAAACTTTTGGTCCGTGCTGGGCCATTACTTCAAGGCCCTAGGCTTGGCTCAATACGGGTCGTGATGGACCTGGGCCGTACTAAGCCAAGGTGCAGGCCCGCGGCCCGACACAGCACGACCATGTGGGTCGTGCCAGCACGGCTCGGACTCCAAGGCCTAAGGCAACTTGCCTTAGGCCTTGGGGTCAACTCTTAGGGAGAATAGCTCTCTCTTCTCCCCATGAGCCTTTTGG
This sequence comes from Tillandsia leiboldiana, assembly GCA_029204045.2. NCBI lineage: Eukaryota > Viridiplantae > Streptophyta > Magnoliopsida > Poales > Bromeliaceae > Tillandsia > Tillandsia leiboldiana. The sequence goes on from CM055066.1 coordinate 2,789,531, forward strand.
GGAGAAGTATTTTTTTTTTGCCCTTCTTCCCGTGAGCCCTCCTCCCAAGATATTTATGGCATCTTGGGAGATGTGGTTTTGGTCCAATAGATCAAAATTTTATGGTCCATTGGACAAAAATCTTTTTTCAAATAAGAGCGCGAGGGAGATGGAGAGGGAGGTCGTGAGCTCATAGGGAGTGCCGTAGAGCGCGCAGTTCAATTCGATAACTCGAGCACGGGCATGCCTCCGTGAGGTTTGACGGCGCGTCGACTTTGGGGTAGATTCCTCTTATTTTATAATTTTTGTTGGTATTTTTTTGGGGTAGTTTTTGGTTGTCTTAGGTGTAGCTCGACAGTGTTTTCGGATTTTAGTTTTGTGCCTTTTGTATTGGACTGTTAGGGCCGATGTTTTTTGTGTTGTGCAGTTGATCGGGGGTGCTGTCGGATTTTCGGGGTGGAGTCGTTTGCATGTGGTGATCACTATTGAGCGTGTGGTCTCACCACCGTCCGTGTTCTGCCAAAATTTGCAATCCATGTGTGTTCAGTGTCGTCGGAAGTAATGGATTACTTTTGTATGTCTGCTTTTTAGATATAGGATTTTTTACAGCTGTTGTTATTGTTTATTATATTTTGAAATTGCGTACTAGTGTTTGAGTTATATTTTATCTGTGTTTGGAATGTTCGAGTCGTAGTTAGAATTTATTATTATTTTATTATTAGGGAACTTACAGGATTGTAGGTTACACAGATATTGGGATATGTGTTTTTTTTTTAATTATTGCATTATTGGATTAATCTGATTGTTAGAGAAACCATATTTTTGACATGAGACCATTTGTTTTGTATTGTTGGGCATTAAAGATTGATGGTACTTAAGTAATGATATTTGTGCCACGTCATATTGTCTTAAATGTTACATTGTCTTGGAGGTTGTGGGTCGTGGGCCAATATGTGAGAGAGCGTGTGTGCCTGGGGCACTGTGTTTGAGACGGATTGTACTTTTGCGATGGGGACTTATGAGTTGACCTTGGGATGCATGTTTCGTGCCGTCGATGATTGGTAGGATTATCGTTTGATCGTAACTTGCATACCACATTGAGCTTTATTGGATTTTATCGGCACAAAGGCCAGATGATAGGAGATAGTAGGGAGAGATGGATAGTGGCCTATTTATAGGCAGCGAAGACTTGATCGGGTTGTTGAAATAGTCAGTTCAGGATTGGGTCCGGGGTACTATTGGGACGGCTAGTATTTGATTTTCGCTGTGCTTGGGTATGAGTAGAAATGTTTTGAATTTTGATGTAGCGGCATGATAGTATAGTGTTCTATTTTATTTTATTTTCTATTATACTGTGTTACTCGTTTATTTTGTAGTTTCTCTATCTTGCCTCTGATAGACTTGGTGGGCCGTGATTATCATCGATCGTACACATCGAAAACTACTATTTTATAGTTCTCACGCCCCCTTATGGTCTACTTTTCAGGGCCATCCGAGTCTGCTCTGGACCGAGATAAGAAATTGCACCATAGATAGCGGCCCCTATCTAGCATTATTTTGGTAGAGATAGTCCACCCTGTTAGTTTTTGTTGTGAGCACTGTATTCGAAATTGGCCAGGCAGAGTTCTTTATTTGTATTTATTTTTTTTTAGAGGTGGGTATGTATATATCTTATATAGTGATAGATATTAGCATATTCTTATTTTCACTTTACTTCATGTTTAGATGTAGATTATAGGTTTTTTGTGGGTTTGTTTTGGACGTTTCGTGTATGTGGGGTGCGTCCTCACACACGCGGCGGGTCTGTCGCGTTTCCAAAGTCTTCCGCTATGAGCTCGAGGTGTGACAGGATTGGCGAGATAACCCAAACCAAACATGCCCTATATATAGTTCGGCTACTATGTTATCGATAGCACCAAACACTTAGTGTTATCTAGTTTTTCGCCGTTAGATTTATCCTTAACCATTTCCATCATTTAAATTATACTATTCTTTCGATTATCCATTAAATTTTAGAGGATCACTATTGTTCTAATCGCATATCTCTTTATTTAAGGATCGAAAATCTAAAACCTAATAACACCGATAATTTAGTATTATTAATAATATAAAAACCTATATATGTATATATATATATATATATATATATATATATATATATATATATATATATATATATATATATATATATATATAGCAATGCTATATGTACACCCCGAAGGGGTGTACATCATACACCTCCACCATTTTAATGGTGGCGATATTTTTTACGGGTCACATCAAGTGATCCATCATCACACCCCCACCCTTAGATGGATGGGGTATATATATGAACTGTAACAAATCGTACCCGAACGAACAACAACATGCTCATACTAAATTCAAAAATATATTTTTTTAAAAAATTCAACTCATTTTATATTTAAAATTAATTTTTGATAAATTATTCTCCAAATTATTTCGAATCGAAAGTGCTGGCTCACCAACAAGCTCGATTTGAGCGGCCTAATTTTAAGGGTATATATAAGTATGGGGCAATTTCCTATATACCCCTAAAAATTTTTCTGTTTTCAGATTTACCCCTCTTAGAAGGCTAATATTAAAACTATCCTTCTTACGTTCCAACTTCTTTCCAAAATACCCCTGAAGTTAAACTCTGTCAGTGTACCGTTTGGAACTGCCGTTATCTGTGTGTAATTACTATTTTGCCCTTTCAAATATACCCTAAACCCTAAAAGCCTAAACCCCTAAACCCTAAAACCCTAAACCCTAAACCCTAAACCCTAAAACCCTAAAACCCTAAAAAATCCTAAACCCTAAACCCTAAAACCATAGACCCTAAACTTTAGAACCCTAAAAAATCCTAAACCCTAAACCCAAAAACCCTAAACCCTAAACCCTAAAACCCTAAAAAATCCTAAACCCTAAACCCTAAACTCTAAACCCGGGCAAAATAAGTATATCTGATAGTTTTCAACTCCGATTATTATTTAACTCTAGTTTTAACCCTAGTTAACTTAACAAAGGGAAACGGTAGGGGTATTTTTAATAACGGTGGAACATATGAAGGGTATAGTGGAAAGAAAAAAATAAGAGGGGTAAATAAGATATTTCTTCATATTTTGGGGTACACAGGCAATTATCCCTATAAGTATAGACCCATTTTAATCCTGATAATTGTGATGGACATTTTTTTTCCATCATATTTTAAAATTTTGATTTTTTAAACTTCGGATAAGTTTAATTAGCAACGCCCGTTAAAAATAGAATTTAACTCCATTAGTTAAACCTTCTCTCAAAAAAAACTCCATTAGTTAAACCGTTAAAACCAATGTGTATCAAAATCCGTTGACTCGGGATCGGACGATAGATAACGGGATTAAAAAAGGAAAGCCAAAATACGACGCGCACCGACATCGCACTAATGGCGACGCGACACGCGCCGTGTCCCCATTGGTAGAAGCGGCTTCCGACGGATCCCCGAGCGAGGATGCGGTTCGAGGCTTGCTAGCCGTACGACCAGGCCCATCCCTTCGATCCAACGGTTAAAGGGACCTTCGTTCCCGTTTCGGCGCCTTGTTGAGGACGCCCCTTTTCGCTCTCCCGCCACTATCCCTAAACCCCTTCTCTCTCTCCCCCCTCCTCTCTTTTTCTCTCTCTTCTCCCTCATCTCTCTCTTTTTTGAGGTGGTGTGCGCTCTATTGAGTAAGGTGAGCTCCCCATTTGTGTATTCTATATGATATGATGATATTAAGGTTTGATTAGTAAGTTTTGCTTCACATGGATTGGTGTATATGTTGTTTTATAGATTAAAATCGAATTTTTTTGCTCTCATGTTCGTTTTAAAATGGGTTCGCATTTGGGGGTTTGTTGCTAGAGATTTTGAAAAGTATGGAGAGTGTAAATATTTGAGGTTTTGTATCAAAATCGACTCTTTTTTTTTTTTTTCTTCAAAAGTTTTTAGTTATTGTGTTGATTTTAGCTGGATTCATTGATTAGATGTTCAAAGAATAGTGGGGATTTGCTTTGAGGACGCTACGTTTAGGGTTTTAGGGTTTTATCAACTTATTGTTAGATCAAACTCATGTTTTTTTTTTAAAAAAAAAATTGTGTTCAAAGGATTAGTAACTTTTGTTTCTTTATTTGATATATGCTTTGAATCAGCTATTCTATTTGGATATTTAGGATTAGAGGGATTCCAAAAAAATGAGTTTATGTTTGGAAGATGATAGTTTGATTCCATCTATGAGTAAAATAGTAGATCGGTTTGCTATAGTTTAACATCAAAAAAATTTTAAAAAAAGGAAACATAAATTACTCGTTTTATAGATTTTATTGATATACTTATGCAATGTTTTGTTTCTGCTTGATAAGAAGTTCTCTTAACTACTACTGATTTAAAAAGTTGTAGGCTTTGTTGCTTATTTTATTATTTTTAAACTAATTTTGAAGGGATTTTCTTATGAGTGGATATTTTGGGGGAACTCATATTATTTTTTTTCCTCCCTGCTGTTTGCAGTGAACATTTGAAGATTTAGGTTCGATTATGTCGGATTTTTTATGGCTGATTTAATGTCAGTGAAAGTTGGTAGAAGATAGAAACACATCCTGCAATTGCGGCAGTTGTTCTATCAGAAAGAAATTTGCTCACAAGATTATGTGCAAAGAGAAAATTTGGGTTCCAGAGAATAAAATAATCAAGATTGTGAAAATGGAAGGTGATCAACCGGTTCTTGTGAATGGTGCGGCGAACTCTCCGCCTGCTAATACCTCCTGTGTTGAAAAAATGGGTGATAGTCGTAAAACGGGGCTGCAACAGAAGGCGGAGAAACACGAGAATGGCATTGATTTTGTAGCTTCCCAATCTCCATGTTTGGGAAGGACCGGTGAAAAAGAAGATCTGGATGTTAATATTTGCAAAATTTGTACAAGCAAAGTCATTGGTTGTGATCCGCCGTCCTCGTCCTGTAAATTTGAGGATGATTTGGTAGTCGGCTGTCAAACTCCCACGGAGAGCATCTTCGACCCCTTTGCTCCCGGCCCCGACGAACTGGCCTTTGCGCCCAAGAAGAAGATGATGAAGGGAGCAGTAGCCCCTCTTCGGAGGCAGCTAAATTTCAATCGTAACGGTATAACTGCTAAGAATTTGGAGGCCGTTTTTTCTGAAGATGCAGAAGAAGAAGAAGAAGAAGATCGAATTATTGAGTTGGTTTGCAAGTCGTTTCTTGAGCTGATTATTTCGAATCAGGTGCGGGAGATTATTAATGCTCAGAATTTCCCGACTGAGCCAAGTCAATCGGAAGGCTTCAAAACGCCTGTTTCGCTACCTCTGCTCACTGGCTTTGCAGATACTTGTCCGGCTGCACCTATAAGACCAAGTTTGAAATCGAAGAGACTCAGTCCTGGTATTTGTCGAAAGCTTGATTTTGGGTCTAATTTGTCTTGAGATTTATGACCTTTTTTTGCACAAGTCTAGTTGAAGAACAGTGAGAAGTATGCTTACTCTCTTTAACATGCTCTTGCTGTGTATCTGTAAGAAAACTTGTTACTCTTGGATGCCATAAGTTTATGGCATTCTTAGAACAGTTTATTAGATTTTGCCTTTTTATCTAAACCTTTTGTTAGAAAAATGTTAAACTGAGCTCTTCTTGCATATACTTTCAATGCTTAGAGAGTTGGTATAATTGCATGTATTTTCTGAATAGGTGCATGAATGGCAGCATTTTCCAAATCTTTAATAATAGGAAATTGTAATACTGAAATAAAAATGCTTGCTGATGCTCAATTGATTTGATTTGTAATTTGATATTTATCTAATTGTGTGTATCTTGAAAGAATGAGCGCCAAGTTACTAACTACAATTATTCCAGTTCATTATATTTATATGAAAAAAAAACAAGATCTTTGAGTAGATATGGGAAAATGAAAAGTGAAACTTCCAAAATTGTTGATGTTATTATATCAATTTGGCTAATGATTTAATAAGTTCTTAAACATATGAGTATGTGTGGGTCAAGTACATATGCTATATAAATGTTTGAGATAAGTAAATATAATTGAAACATTATTTACTTACAATTGAAACATTTTCTAAACTATATATGTTATAACATTTACTTACAAAAGCTATATAAATGTTGATCAAAGTAAAAGGCCCAATTGTGTACACATAAATGAAACTGAAGAAAAATAAGAAAATAAATAACTGGTTTCAGGTTATAACTATATATTAAATAATGAGTTAGTTTTTGTAATATGGCAATTAACTCATTGACCTTATGTTTCTGCTTTCAATAATGGTTTTATTGGGTTAAGCATTTTATATATATAAAGTTTTAAAAATTTTAACTATGTGAGAGGATGAAATATTATTTTATCCTGTTCAAATAATATTTTATCAAATGGTACTATATCTTAAAACATGACCAAATAATTCCTTAAATATTTCTCATGGACAATTATTCCTTTTTTAAAAAATCAATCATGTTATCATCTGAAACCATTTTGTTCAATTCCAGTAGAAATTTTGCTAATAGGACAGGTGAGGATTGACCAAAATTTTCAAAATGTTCTCTCTCAACCTCAGAATTCCAATGCAGATCTCATTGTTGAACTTTTAATTCTACCAACCAAAAACAAAACATATTTATATTCGTAAATTATTATTATTATTATTATTATGAAAAATAGGTAATATATTATTCGTTTCGTTTATTAAATTTTTATTTGAAATTAAAAAAAAGATCACGATACATAAGAAAGTACAATAAAAAATATTTGTAATATTATATTTTATGTATATCGTATTTAATCGATATATTTTTTACCAAGAAAAATACAAAAATATATACTGGTATAATTTTTTAAAATTTTATTTTATCTGTCAATATTATATGAACTTTAATATTAAAGGAGCACTTTAAAAAAATTGAATTAAACTAAGATTAAAAGCAAACCAGACACAGAGAGAGAGAGAGAGAGAGAGAGAGAGAGAGAGAGGAGAGAGAGAGAGAGAGAGAGAGAGAGAGAGAGAGAAAGGGAAAGGAAAAGGAAAAAAAAAAAAAAAAAAAGAGGAAAAAAAAAGAAAAATGAGTCTTAAAAAAAAAAGGGGGACCTGTTGAATTACTCTTTTCGTATCTTTGCCGTAGTACGAACTCATTGATTTAATGTTCCTACCTACCTGGACTAACAATTGATATTTTTACCTTAAAACTAGTTATTATTATTATTTAACTTTATTTACATTATAATATATATAATTTTTTATATATATATTATTATTATTATTAATGATTGAGATTAAGTATTCAAATTTAATTTGTTGATGTACATTTCACCTGAATTTAATTAAGAAGGCAAATGACACGTGCTTACTACAGAGAAAATAAGTTGTCCGGATCATATTATGCCAACAATCACCATCAGCTACAAATTTTAGAAGAAAAAAATGAGTGGCTAGATTTGCTTTCTTATGTAGAAAAGTTTGAAATTTTCTCAAAGTTGGACTTAAGAGAGAATCAGTGATAAAAGAGCAAATATGGTGAACTAGGTCTAGATTTTTGAGATTGGTGGATGGAGTTTTTGTTAGGAGATATATTACTAAATTTGATTATAATTAAAATCTAACTAGTTTAATGATCAAGATAAAATTAAATTTACAAAAAACGTTAAAAATTTATAAAAGTTGATCGATGCAGAAACTTGCGTAGTACGTACCGTGCTAAGATATATTTTCGTCTTTCGTTTGTAATTAATTAAAAATATTATCTAAAACAGGATCGCAGCACCATCGCCAATTATGATAATTTTGAATAATATATTTTTTATTTTTTTTATGAGAATTACGAGTGAATTAAAAAGTTCAGATTAGTTGTTTTCTATTTTTATTTGACAAGAATGATTTTTTTTTATACTCGTGTTATTTAATCGCTGCAGTTGATGAAATTTTTGCGGTGGCAAGTCACAGTAAATTCCGCAAATTAATGAATGTACTCGAATATTCAATTAAGACAGATTCTACGGCGGGACGAATACTTATCGTGTTTGTTCCGTCTTCGAATTCTCTCTGAGTTCTGAAGTCACTTTCTCATGGTGGAGAGGCAAAAGTCTAAGCTGCCTAACAAAGCCAAAGAAATGGGATGGAAACTGGCAGCAGTAAACAGATCCAGTTAGTCCCAACTTCTTGTCTTCCAACCACTTCATTAATACTCCACTTCCATATAATTTGTTTTGATAAGTAATTCTTTTTTAATCCATGGTTTGAAGGGTATTTCTCCATAAGACACTTTAATACATATTTACTAGGGGTGGCAATCGAGCTCGCTGTTCGCGAGCCAGCTCGTGTTCGGCTCGAAATGAGTTCGAGATCGAATCGCTCGTTTAGTAAACGAGCCGAATTTTTCAGCTCGTTTAATAAATGAGCCGAACACGAGCTAGGGTCAGCTCGCTTGTGTTCGGCTCGATAACCGCTCGAATTTAATATATATATATATATAGTTGGGCTGGAATGTTATTGATAGCACCAGCCCAACTTTGCCACCTATTTTGTAGCCATTGGATCGCATTGAGATTCGTGGAGGCTCTTTAATGAAAAAAAGATAAAAGAAAAAGTAAAAAGAAAAAGTAAAAATTTTTTCTTTTTAATTGAAGGGCTTGCACGAATCTCAATACAATTTAATGACAATAAAATGGATGTCAAAGTTGGACTGATGCTATCAATAGCATTCCAGCACAACTATATATATATATATATATATATATATATATATATATATATATATATATATATATATATATATATATATATATATATAAATGTTACTATTTAGATTTTAAACCATTAACTTTTTGTAAATTTTAATTATTAAATTAAAATTTTATTTTTAAAATTTTCTTTCAACTTTACGCCTAGTAGTATAAATGAAAATCAAATTTATTGTTCGCGAGCCAGCTCGTGTTCGACTCGTTAATAAACGAGCTGAACACGAGCCGAATTTTTCAGCTTGATATTTAAACGAGACAGCCCGTGTTCGGCTCGTTTATTAAACGAACAAAACACGAGCCGATCACAGCTCGCTCGTGTTCGACTCGTTGACACCCCTAATATTTACTATGCAAATAAGTAAAGTTATTGTTACCTTCTTTTGATTCCTAACAAAACTTCAAAACTCTTTTTTTTTTTGGAATAGATCACTAATAATCTCAAATTTCAAATTACAAGCCAACACATAAGCTAATATGGGGCCCATGAAAAATTCATTATTATTTTTTGGAGATAGAGATGCTCATTTAAATTTGGCTAGTGATTGTCCTTTCTCTTTTCCCTACTAATTATTTTCATTCTCTTCTAAGTGATATGATGTTATAAAATTCTTATTTTAGCTTTCCAGCAAGGATTTTGTCGTGTCCAAAATAGTAATATTATATTATTAAATGTTAACATCATTTATTAAAAAAAATGGGAAACGATACTTGTACATCCAAAACGGGATGTATATCACACATCTCATTCATCCAATAGGTGGGGTGTGATGATGGGTCAATCGATGTGACCCGTAAAAAATATCGCCACCATTAAAATGGTGGAGGTGTATGATGTACACCCCTTCGGGGTGTACATGTAGCATTGCTCAAAAAAAAAATATATTTTTTATATCTGAGTTATATCTTTAGTGAAAAAAATCTCACATCAATATAAATGAGATGTATATTGTACACCTAATTTCGAATGCAAGGATAAAATTGTTCAAAAATAGAAAAAACATTGATACTTGTATATGGATCCCTCCAATGTAATAAATTAAAATAAAATCATCTTATTCAAGTATAAACAAGTATAAACAAAACATTTACTCTATCATCAAATAACATAACTAATAAATCTATGAATAAAAACACCTGAAAAAAAAAGAAAGTAAAATACACTCTACATACATACAAGTATAATATGAGTAATTAATGTACCGAGAGTTAATTGCACCATAACGTCCCCAACATTTACCTAATTTTTCACTTTTATCGAATACTTTAAAATTTTACAATTAGATCCCCAACTATTTATGTAATTTATTTTAATTAAATATCTACTGTCGACATATGGGGCAGTCTCGGTAGAAATTTAATTAAAACAGTAATTCATAAATCATGGAGATTTATTTGTAAAATTTGTTTGAAAAGAAAAAAAAGAGAGAAATTGAGGACGAAGGAGGGACCAGAGTGAAAAATCGGTAAATGTGGGGGATCCTTAACGAAGAGACCGGGTCACCGGCGAGGAGGTTAGAGCTGGGTTTTGTTGGTGCAATTTTGGCTGCGCACAGCGAGGTCGGGGACTCCGATGATGACGTGGCACAGGGATCGGGCGACAGCGTGGTGCTTGATGAATCCGAGGATGGTGACGCGGCCGGGTATGACGGTATCGGAGTCGAGCTGGATCTCCCCGGCCAGGACGTCCCCGATAAGGTCCCCGAGCTTGGCGGCGAAACGGTCGGCCTCGATGGTGAGGGAGAGGCGGAGGAGGCCGGAGCCGTGGCTGGGGATGCGGCCGGGCTCGACGGCCGCGTCGCCGACGGAGGCGCCGCGGTAGGAGAGCTCGGAGTGGCCGACGCCGTGGGAGAAGGCGGCGCGGTTGGGGTTGCGGACGCGGACGAGGAGGTCGAGCGTGACGTTGAGCTGGATCGAGGCGGCGGGGAGGGAGATGCGCGGCGCGATCCCGGAGACGCGGGTGGAGACGATCTCCGAGACGGGGGCGCGGACGCGGAAGACGGTGAGGGCGAGGACGAGCGCGACCACGCCGAGGACGACGACGGTGGCGACCGTGCAGAGGAGGCAGCACCGGCAGCGGCGCTTGCGGGAGCGCAGTTTGCTGGGATGACTCACCCCGACAGCCTCGGATTTCGCCAGTGGGGGGGAGTCCGCGGGGCGGAAGGGCTTTGTGTCGCCTCCCGATTCCGTCATCGATCTTTGTGTGTCTCTGTGTGTGTGTGTTTATGCGTCGCGGGGGGAGGGGGAGAGAGAGAGAGAAGGGGGGAGGTAGTTGGAGTAATTATAGTGAGGAGGAGAGTGGTGACGATAAGCGGTGAGGGGTTGGGGAGATGGGACTTGGGAGGGGATTTAATGATCCACGAACTGCCAACAACCTTTAAAATTAGGTTTTTTTTTTTTTTTTTTTTTTTTTTTTTTTTTTTTTTTTTTTTTGAAAAAAACAAAAAAAAAGAAGAAGAAGTTGCTTCAAATTATCTTATCAAAATTATAAAATTATTGTGTTTAATTCATCTAATTATAAATAATATAAGATTAAAATATTTCGTATTACTAACGATGAATTATCTTTTATATATATATATATATATATATATATATATATATAGAGTTGTGCTGGAATGCTATTGATAACACCAGCCCAACATTACCATCCATTTTGTAGTTCTTGGATCGCATTGAAATTCGTGCAAGCTCTTTAATTAGAAAGAAGAGCATTTTATTTTTTACTTTTTCTTTTCATTTTTTTTCATTAAAGAGCCCCACGAATCTCAATGCGATGCAATGGCTATAAAATAGATGGCAAAGTTGGACTGGTCCCAACTATATATATATATATATATATATATATATATATATATATATATCTAGTAAAGGTACAAATTTATCCTTCAAATATTTTCAAATCTTTTCAATACATCAATTTTAAAATTTTATTTTCAAATTTTATATTATTAAATTTTAAAATTTAAATTCTTAATTTCAAATCTAAATTTTAAAATTTAAATTTTAATTTTTGATTTTCAAATTTGAACTTAGATTTTAAATTTTAAAATTTGAATTTATATTTTAAATTTAAACTTTTTAATTTTTAAATTTCAAATTTATATTTTATATTTTTGTTCTATTTTTAAATTTTAAATTTTTATAATTTCAAATAATTTTTTAAAAATTTATATATTATTAACTTTCAATCAAACAAACATCAAAATCAACATAATATTAATTCCGCATGCTATAATTATTCCAACTCTAATTTATTACAAATCTCTTGTAATCTGAACTTTACATTCAGCAAAGTCGGCAGAAATGCGCCAAAGAGGGAATTGGTACTTGTTAGCATTTGGAGAGGGCAACAAAGAAAGTAGGGACCAGAGGGAGAGGCCATTGCAGATTTGCAGACAAACCATACATGGAGGTGCCTTCCAATTACGCCTCATTATTTTCATCCCGTTTGGATTCGGTATAAAACCGAAAATAAAAAGAATATTTTTTTTATTCTTTCAAACACATGAGAAATTAATTGGTATATAGTTTGTTCCGGCACAATTAGAATAAGTGAGAATTACTGTTCTCACTATTTCCAATCACCCTCTTACATTTTTCTTAAATATCCTCCCACGTCTACCGAGTCACCATCTCTCAACTTAGAACAAATTAAAACTCTTTATTCCTCTTATTCTTCATTCTCATATCAAATACAAAATCTTTTATTTCTAAAACTATTTCAAACGTTTTTTTACATTAGTTCTGTACTTTATATTTATTCATGAAATAACTAGTTCTGCTTTATTCCATTACGAAACGGGCCAAGGTTTGGTAATGAGCTCTTCTAGACACTGTTTGTGTTGGGAATAAATGCTTTGAGATTGTGAAAATATGAGTTTAATTAGAATATACTTCTTAGTAAAACTATCTTGTTTTACTGGTAATTTTATTTTCGATGATAAAATATTTAAATTATTAATTGATACTGTTAAATATAATTTAAAATATTTAAATTGATTAAAAGAGCAATCAAAAGGTCTTAAAACTAATTATATATTTTATGGCTCTCTTAATGTAAATAAATAAAATTAGAGTGCCCTGGCTTATAATTGAGTACATTTTTCTCCAAGAGTTCTTAATATGGGGATGATTAGTGTTGTATTTTAAATTGGTGTAGTTTAAGGTTGATGTTATGGACCAAATCCACTTAATAATTTCTTTAATTTTTGTTACGGGGTAAATTATACATTTGGTCCTCAAATTATGAGATGAGTGACGTTTCTAATGACGCGCTAATAATTAAAAAGCTTAATTTCATACCGTTTTATATAAATATATTGAATAATAATATATTCCTACAAACTTTAACTTTTATATTTATCTTTTATATATATATATATATATATATATATATATATATATATATATATATATATATATATATATATATATATATATATATATATATATATGTGTGTGTGTGTGTGTGTGTGGTGTTTTTTTTTCTATCCTCAATATCTATCGATTAGAAAAATATAATTAAATATTTGATATTTGTTAGTAAATGAGATTAATTTATTTTTTTACCTTTTTACATATCATACTTAATTATAGATATAGATATATTTTTTAATCTTAGAATTTTTGGAGAGATATATTTTTATAGGTAAAATTGATATTTTATTTATATTTTGTTAAAAAATAAATAATAAATCAACGGAATCAACGATAACAAATCAAAGGGATATATATATATATATATATATATATATATATATATATATATTAGAATTTTTAAATGGATAAATAAAAAAAGTTGAATTTTATATGAATATGCCTGATATTCCATATTTACATGAAGCCGCATGAAATTAATCTTAATTAAAAAAGCTAGATCACATTTACATTAGCGATGTGCCAATATTTAATTAATTAAATTAAATTATCGAACTTAATTATAATATTTTTAATTTTTTAATTTTTTTTATTGTAAATTAAAATTTAAGTACCAAAGTATCACATGTCTCATAGTGGGATGATCTAATGTGCAATTCTGTTACCTGTTGCTATTTATTATGCATAAGTCAATTAGTAACTATCATTAAAATTGATTTGAACCTGTAAACTATTAAATATATGTAGACACTGATTAAATGTTCCTCTTTGTTCTATATTAACTGCTATTTTGATTTGATTATTTAATTTCTATAAATTTAAATCTTACTACATGATATTTTAAATTTTTTGATTTGAATAGGTCAGTGATTCTTTAGTTTTAAAATTTAAATGTACTATTCATTTTTATGGGTTTAGTTAGCAGATTTTATATGTAATTTATATAAATATAAATTTATTAAAATAAGTAATTAGTTTAAATTTTATATTCGAAAAGTCACTAAATTATTTAAATCAAACAAATAAAAATATTAGGTACTAAAATCAAAATTTAATTATAAATTTAAATTTGAATTATACATTCAAATTTTAAATTAAACTTGTGTGGATTATAACTTTAAATTATAATTAAAATATAATTTTTCTGAATTAAAATTTGAATATGAATCTGATATCGATTCCTCTCGTGAACCAAACAAATAAAAAGTTCTATCATTACTATTCCAATTTCGATTCCTGTTTTGAATCAAACATGTATTGACCGTGAATTTGAAGCCTAACAACCAAATGCATACGTTAACTTTAATTCGAAAATTTGGCGAAATCGTCTCACGTATCATTGTCAGATGTGACTCCGAAATCAGAAATCGTTTCGATTTGAATTTTCGGTTCGCGGACGGCTTTGCGGTTCGACGACAAATTTGATGGCTGCCTGTAGTGGAAGCGGAGGGCTCGGGCCCACCACTTATATCGGACGGAGGGTGCGGGGGGCGGAGCTCCCGCGGTACGGATCAGATCCGATAAGTTAAATCCGTTAATATTAGTATTCTTTTTCTTCTTGTCCTAGCGAGATCGAGCGATTTGTACGATTATAAAAAACATTCTGTTTTTCTCTTTGTCCCGACATAGTGGAATTCTTCTCTTTCACCCGTAATTTTTTTTCTGTAATTTTTTTTTAACGTAAATTTGTTTGTTATTTTTCTGTCGAGTATTTTTAAATTTATTTTTATATCGTGATCGTCAATTAATTTTGTTTGATTTGTACGCTCGTTGCTAACAATCATTACTTATATGAACGAATGAAATATTTTTTTCACTACATTTTCTCACGACACGCGAACGATTTTAGTGCAATCCTAAAAGAAGCTTTAGTTTTTTTGTCCGTTTGATTTTTCCGACGAACTAATTGAGTTCTATAGCTCGCTACAAGAAATGAGAATTGATTTAACCACAGCATCCATCAGGTTTCTTAAAGGACCATAAAGTAAGAAAAAAAAAGAGAAATCAATGTCACAAATTGGAATTAACAACAAGTTCTCAATAAAACTCCTGAATAATTTTAGAAAAAAGGGGACATCATTTCTACTTTCGTAATTTACAAGTTAATGAAGCACTCAGGCTTGATTTTAACTTCCCATCAAACGCGAATTATTAATGGGTTAAAGTGGGAAATGACATAAATTTTAAATGGATTTATTCCTAATTTTTCAAATTTGGAGGGCTTTTATATGTCCTTTTCGTGAAGCCATAGGCATTTGCACGCTACTTAAAGCTAGCCACCGAGACCCATGAACCGGACCGGTTCGATGGATCCGTGACACGGACCCGCCACCCGTTTAAGATAATTTATTTGAGTTATTACCTTGGTTTGGACTTTTTTGCAAAAATGTATAATTTTTATATTAAAATAGTGCTAGTTTTTTAATTTTTTTTTTATTAATGTGAAATATTTTAATTACAAGCTGTTATTTTTATATCAAATAGTTCTTATATAAAGAAAACTTTTGCCTCTTCATTGATGTGTGGTCAAATACATATAATAAATATTCTTGCATTGTGTGAATAAATCAATTATAATTTTTTAGATTATATTATGACAAATATCTCTTTGACAGATTGCAAAACTATTTAAGTTACCTATTTAGTTTTCCTGTAGAGTGTAATTCTATGAAGGGTTAATTCCATAGGGCTTCCTGCAAACATTTCGAATAGCAGATATATTCCTACAAAGTTTAACCTTTCATATTTATTCCTTCAAATGTCCAACGTTATTCATATATATTCTTCCGGTTTATTATCGTTAGTTCACTGTTTATTTTTTAACAGATTATATGCGAAATGACAGTTTTGCCTTTTTAAAAATGTTCCTAAAATAAAATAATGCAGAAATATCTGGAAGGGTAAAAAAGATAAATTTACCTCACTAACTAATCAAGATTGAGTATTTAACCTATGATTAATTAGATTTTTCTAACAGAGATAGACAGTAGGGATATATATGAATAACGTTGGACTTTTGAAGGGATAAATATGAAAAGTTGAACTTTGTAGGAATATATCTGCTATTCGATATATTTGCAGGAAGCTGTATGTAATTAATCCTTCTGTGAAGTGTACGAGAAGATGTATAATCAATTTCTGCAACATATTTTAGTCGAAAAATTGACATATTCAAAGTAATTTTTGATGTTGCCAGAGTTGATATATCGTATCTATTGATAATTTAAATCTATGTGATCTGACAATAATAAAAATTTGTTTTGAATTTTTTTTGTTGCTGCACAATTAGAATCTTTATCTTCGAATAATTCCTTTTGTGTTATTTCATTTTATTTTTGCTTTGGACTGTAGCAGAATGTCACGGACTTAAGCTTTTCGCCAAGTAAAAATTCATGCGGCACCCGTCTTCCTGCTCGAAGCGAGCAAGTCTTTCTCTTCGTTTTTTAGTCCGGACCTTCACGCCATACGACTAAGTGCAAAAAAGAAAAAAAAGAAAAAAAAAAGAATAGAGATTTCGCAGAAAAACTAAATAATCTCTTAATTTGGCCTTAGCCAATCCCACTATTTATAGGCTCATATGCATAACTCACCCACTAAGTCTACACTTAAGACATCCACTAATGTCTAAATTAAATACCCACTAAGTCCAGGATTATTCATGACTCTTGATATTTTTTGTCATTGATGGTATTGATGAAGGAGATTGCAAGTCTCTTTACTTTTTCACAAATAATGTTAAAATTGGACCCCCTTGACAAGCCCATTTTGGTTTGGACTAAAAACACAGACTGAAATTTTCTACGTCCCTAACTCTGAAAAATTCCTACCCTTCAAATGCTCCTCTATAGATAACTGCACTGAAAAATTAGTGACAGAAGCTAAGCCGAACGGGCCTTACAAAGGCCAAGAACCAAAGTTTTAATTTCCGGCCCATTTTGGCCAGATACAGCGATATAATAATGGGCCCGGTGAGATTCTGAACGCAGTTCGAAATAAATTGATCATTTTTTTTTTTTTTTTTCAAAACATGTTTGGTTATCAGAAATTTGAGTGCCCAAAGTGGCATGCACTCAAGATCTAATCATTGTCATTTGCCTCGTACATAGAACTCTTAACTCTATTGGGATCTGCGCGGTGGCGTATTCTTTCGGCTCTCGTGCGCTAAGCAATTTTCGTACAATACAAATTTGTGACTTTTCTCAATGTTTTCGGGTAAACGAACATCCGATTAGGACCAACAAGCTGCAATCAAATTTGCAAAACTCTCAAGTTAAAAACAAGTGAGAAAATTTAAGATTTGAAAATTTTACGACACACCTCCACTTCAGGTATTTTCTAACAACCAAAAATCTAATTATAATTCAATCTGAAGACCCCCTTAACAACTGTAATCTTTTGTTAGTAGGAATAGGGACTTTTTTTTAAAGAAAAAAAATAGTTGATTTAATTGAAAATACAAGATGGATAGCCCGACCCGACCCGATCCAACCAGAAGCTGGCCCAGTAGGCTTAGGCCCATAGGCCGAGTCCAATTACACCTGAAGAGGTGTCAAATCCGTAATTAATGGCTGGTTCAAGGGCATTTATTGCGCACCAACGAAATCCGACACGGACTCACTCCCACGGTCCCTCTTTCCTTTTCAATGAATTCAAAATACAACGACTCCTTTTTGTACTCGGACACCAGATCGAAATTCAAATTCACTTCATTCCAAATTTCACGCCCGCCACGTCCTCCCCTCCTCTCTCTCTCTCTCTCTCTCATCGTCGTCTCTTCCCAAATCACAAACGACGAGATTTATGAACAGGAGACCCTCCCCCCACTCTCTATGCCTACTCGGCTCCTGAACCCTCTCGCTTGTTGGGGTTTTTTCTAGGGTTTCTTTCGTAGCTCAGGAGGGAATTGGAGCTCGTGATCTCTCTCTAGGGTTTCTAGGGTTTCTAGGGCTTCTCTCCCCTTGCTCCTTTCCTCCTCTTTGGGGGATTGGAGCTCGAGATCTCTTCTGGTGGAGGTTAGGGTTGGGGTTTGTTTTGTTTCGGTTCTGTGGAGGTTTCTTCTCGTCGGATGGAGGGGAGGCGGATCCCGATAAGCCCGCGGCCGTGTAGCGGGCGGAGGATCGTCGCGAGGAAGCGGCCGCGGGTGGACGGGCTCGTGAACACCGTGAGGAAGCTCCAGAGGCGGGAGATCAGCTCCACGAGGGATCGGGCGTTTAGTACGAGCAGCGCCCAGGAGAGGTTTCGCAACTTCCGGTTGCAGGTAGGTTGCGTTTTGAACTCCGAATTTGCTATCTTGTTGTCTGAGAATCTCTTATTTGGATTGAGGTGGATGTTCTGAGAAAACGTTTTTCTAGGGTTTAACGATAATTTCTGTTGGTTGAACGCTTGTGGTAAGGCGGCGTGGATCTTTGAATCAAGAAAGGATGGCAACAAGGGAATCAAGAATGTTGCAAATGTAAATTGTCTACAGAGAGTAGAGAATTGGGGAATAAAGTGATATAGGATTGAATAAAGATAGCATCTTGAGAAAGATTTTATAAAATTCTTAGGTTGTGCTTGTTTCACGGCATAGTCCATTGTAGGATTTCGATTAGTTTGTTGAAGCTATGTCATGCATGGCTCAGTCTTTTCTTTTAATTGAATGAGGAGAGAATCATATTTGATGACATTAGAACTGCTTACGTGGTAAAATTATGTAGCTCTCTATTATCAAATTCGATAACATTCTTTTGTGTTGAAACCATCAGGCACTAACTGAAATAACAGGTCGATAGGGGATGAAATTTCATTTTCCTAATTCTTTATGCATTGCTTGCTAGATGATTTCTTGCTTGGTAAAATACAGGGTAATTCTCATGGCATTAAGGAGTTTATACAAGATATGCCAACTAAATACTAGACATTTTGATATGCCAAATTTCCAGGCGGTTGGAGAACTAAATAGCTCCGCTGTGTTGAACTAGAAGTACTGCAATGGAGTTTGGATCTTTATTTGAGCAAAGATTTATTTAAAGAAATAATTGGAAGCAATTAAGCATATAAATACCCAACAGAGGGGATGCCTTTTCTATCTGTATGTTGTATGCCTGCTACTTCATGTTGCTTACAGAAGATAATTTTTGAAAAGAATGTGAGCAGAATTCTAGACTGCTAATTTGGCTATTATCAATTATCAACTACATGCATGTTGTTACTGTCATTGTGAATTCATTCTGCTTCCTTGCTGCATTTATACTTGGGTTACTGGCAGATACTTAATTTGTATGATTTTTTATGCCCTTTGCTCCAGGAAGAATTCGATACTCATGATCCGAAGGGACAGTTTTTGCAGCTCCCTTATTTGAGAAAAAGGTCCAAAATTGTTGAGATAGTTGCTGCTCGGGATGTTGTTTTTGCTTTAGCGCAGTCAGGGATTTGTGCTGCCTTTAGCAGAGGTTTGGGTTACTCACATTACCTTATAGTGTTATAATTTGCTTCAAATTTACATGAATGATTTGCCTTTTCTATTTATAAACAGAAACAAACCAGAGAATTTGTTTTCTCAATGGAAGTCCTGACGAAGTCATTCGCAGTTTGTTCTATAACAAGAATAACGAGTCACTCATCACCGTGTCAGTCTATGCTTCTGAAAGCTTCAGCTCCTTAAGATGCAGGTCTACTCGAATAGAGTACGTAAAAAAATCTTATGCCTCATGCATGTGATACTATATTGTGATTGTGTTTTACGTGTGTTTACTAATCAAACTTAAAAATCTTGCATATAGGTATATCAGAAGGGGCAAGCCAGATGCTGGTTTTCCTCTTTTTGAGTCGGAAACATTAAAGTGGCCTGGTTTTGTAGAGTTCGATGATGTAAATGGGAAGGTTCTTACTTATTCTGCAGACGATAGGTACGGATGCTTGTTATGTAGAGGACAGGACATTGTTTTAGATGATTACTGATATTTTTCTCATTTTGAAAGCAGCATATACAAGGTTTTCGACTTGAAAAATTATACGCTGTTGTATTCTATACCGGATAAGAATATCCAAGAAATTAAGATCTGGTAAGACTCTTTCTCTCTCTCTCTCTCTCTCTCCTGTCATTTATGGCCAAAAGTTCTGTCAGCATAAATTCTTTTCAGGAAATTATGCAAGCTTATTATGCAGAAAGGACTTCATAATAAACTAGTTTACTATGTTGTTCAACTTTTGTTATCGACTTATCGTACATAAGCTTCATTGGCACTTTATTTTTTCCACAAGTTGCATAATGGGAGAGCAATTTTGTTAGTCCTAGAGGTCAAGAGTTTAAATTTTGCTAATCTAACTGGTTTGCCTTATTAATTTACAGACCGTAGGTTTCTGCTTTGAAAATGATGCTTCACTGTAATAAAGCTTATTGGACATTTAAAAAAATGATGCTTGCACTAAAGGAATTTAGATGGTATGCTTTGAGTAGAAAAGTTTCATCATGAATTTTATGAAGCTTTGAAGTCAGATTGGTTTAAAAAACACTTCCAAATTCATCTAAATTTGTTGTGTTGCCTTGGGAAGTACATATCCTAATGTTATAATGATTTTGTGAAGTACACAACCGTTGAGATAAATGTAGGTGGTCAAGTGATCCTATAGTTTTATTCTTTCTCGTTAGTGCCCCATGAGAACCATTTCTTACAACTGCTCCTGGACTTTGTTTTGAATCTCGTCCTAGTCTGCGTGCTAATTGAAGCAAGTATGAGTAATTGAATATTCTTTGCTGAGATAAAGGAACAGTCTGACTTAACTATGTAACTAAGTCATGGAGAATATGACTTTTATCAATTAGTGCTTTGTATGAATATTATTGAAGTGCATTGTATTGTGAGTTATCTATAGATTTATATGCTCTGTTGTTTTGTAGCAGTCCTGGTATAATGCTATTGATATTTACACGAACCACCAGTCATGTTCCTCTTAAAATTCTATCCATTGAGGATGGGACAGTTCTCAAATCATTCAACCATCTTCTTCATCGAAATAAGAAAGTGGATTTCATTGAGCAGTTCAACGAAAAGCTTCTGGTTAAACAAGAGAATGAGAATCTTCAAATTCTTGATGTAACAATTTCCTCTCTATTTCTTTAACAAAGAAGTTCAAAACTTGGTGATTCTCCTGTTTCTGAAACGTCTATTTGTCTGTATTTTAGGTCCGGAATTCTCAATTAATAGAAGTAAGCAGAACAGATTTTATGACTCCATCGGCATTTATCTTTCTATATGAGCTACAATTGTTTTTGACATTTCGGAATCATTCAGTGGCAGTTTGGAACTTTCGAGGTGAATTAGTCACATCATTTGAGGATCACCTCTTGTGGCACCCCGATTGCAATACGAATAACATCTATATTACAAGTGATCAGGATATTATAATTTCATACTGCAAAGCTGATACTGATGATTCATCTGCTGAAGGCACTGGTATTGTTCATGTTTCCCCTGATCTCCCGTGATCACTTGTTAGTTGACAAAAAGGCCTTATCATTTTAGTAAATTCTTCATTACTACTTACTTTTTTTTCCAATTTAAAAACAGAAAGATGATATGTTTGACCAAAGTATTTTTGATAAGTTATGTATATCGCTTTGCATTTGTCTAGTTCAAATTGTTTTTAAATAATATCTATACATTGCACTATAATTGTGTAATTATAATCGGGTACTTAACGGTAGGTTACTTCAAATTTGGGAAAAAATGGCATATAGGTCATGTTTTTTTTTCTTGTTATATTAGCTTTAGTGGCTAGGCTTCATTTATGATCTCTAAGGTAAATTTCTCTCTTCTGTAGATATCCTCTAAATTCAAACTGGTAATTAATATGAGTGCCGTGTCTCACTCAATATCCTGGTAAACGGATGTTGCATGCTTTCATCTCCGAGGACCAAGTGTTATGTGTTTTGTAGTATTTACATTATTTGAGATTGCCTTGTGGAGATTTTCCTTAGTGGTAGTAGTCATATTTCCGAGGACCCCGAGTAGTAGCAAAATGTCTGTGTCAAGTATTATTAGGAATAAGGATGCCGTATATTATTAACTATGATTTCCAAGCACTGAGGCTTTTGAGGATTGACCCTGCAGTAGCCAATTGACTTTCGGAGCAGAAAGATCTATTGTGAAATATTACTACTGAGCACACCATACGAAAACTGCCCCTTTTAATAATTCTTTCCCTATAACAGTCGTGAAGTATGAGCAAGCAGTGACGGCATCCTCCCTTGCAAAATAATTGCTGTTTTTGTTTACACGGCCTTCATTTGATTTCTCACAGGTTTTATTGAACTTTAGGATGTTGTTTTTTGCAGTTTATATAACGTTGCGGTATAACACAAACATATTGGTCTATTGATGTTCTTAGCATTCATAACATTACATTTCATTGAACCTAAAATTTAAATACGCGTGACTTAGTTCATTTCTGATGCAGCTGGATCTATAAACATCAGCAACATCTTAACTGGGAAATGCCTGGGAAAAATCCAGGCGGCGAGCAGCTTAGACAAGAAAACATGTTCTTCTAGGTTTAGAAACACAGTTTCAGAAGCTTTGGATGACATAACCGCCCTTTATTACGACGAAGATCGCAATGAGATCTACACAGGTAATCGACACGGTCTTGTTCATGTCTGGTCCAACTAGTAGAGATTTCCTCTGCAGAAGCGATAGATCGGTATGGCGGTGATCTTTGTACCATTAGCTAGTTCTTCGGCCGTTTTCTCCTAACCGCCGCTATTTACGTTGTGAGGTTCGGTAACCTTTCGGGGACCTCTGCAGTGTTTTAACTTTTATTTCCTGTAGTTTATCAGCCATATTTTCTTTTCTTTTCCATTCATTGTAGTTTCAGGAGTGTATGCGTAACTCTTATTTGGTTTTTAGCATTTAGATGCTCATTTTTCCATCAATTTGTCCAATCTCTTTTCCAATTGGCATTTGGTTTTGAAACTTGTTCATTTTTCTATCTTGTTGTATAACCTCTTGAACTTGTATTTGATTATGTGCGGTGTCCTAATTTAGGGCGTGTTTGTTTGTTTCTGTTAGACGGCGCCATGCCCGTGAGACTGATCGCGCGTGGGCTGTGTAATTTTTTTTTTTTTTTTTTTTTTCTTTTTTGGCTCTTTGGTCTTTCTTTCTTGTAGCGGCTAGCGGCTATGGCACATAATGTGCTTTCCACATAATGTGCTTTCCAAGTAAAGAATAGGTATATATATATATATATATATATATATATATATATATATATATATATATATATATATATATATATATATATATATATATATATATATATATATATGTGTATGTATGTATATTTTACCTTCTGTATTTTTTTATTCTACCCGGCAGCCTGTCATGGACTTAAGCTTTTCATCTAGCAAAAGTTCGTGCGACGCCCGTCTTCCTGCTCGAAGAGGGCAAGCCTTGCTTTTTGTTTGCTAGTCCGGATCTTCGCGTCCTACGACTAAATGCAAAAGTAGAGAAAAGAGAAAGTAGTGGTTCCGCAGAAAAAATTAAGTATTCTCTTTATTTAGAAAATAACATTACAAGATACAATTCTTTCTTGTTGAATTGGTTTTAGCCAATTTTTCTATTTATATGCTTATGTACAATTTACCCACTAAGTCTATATTTACAACATTATGACTCTTGGCATCTTCTTGACATTAATGGTGGTGGTGGCATTGATGATAGAGGTTGCAAGTTTCTTCACCTTTCACAATGTCTCTTCACCTTCCACAAATAATGTTGAAGTTGGACCACCTTGAGAAGCCTATTTCGGTTTGGGCTAGGAACTTAGACTAAAATTTTTTAAGTTCCTAACACTCTCCCCCACCTAATGCGCAGGCGTTCTCGTCGCGCGCTGCTTTTGGAACTCGTCGATAAGTGCTTGGTATTGCCAAAATGTGTCACCCTTCTCCCAAGTAGCCTCGCCGTAAGGGAGATTTTTTCACTTCACCAAATACTCTGGGCTTGGCGGCACTCTGCGTCGCCGAATCAGTCGAGTGTCCAGGATGGATTCTACTTATTTGTCAAGGGATATAGTCATGGTCACCGGGGCGCGCTACGACACGCCACGGTTTAGATCTTTGGCGTCTCCATGGTATTGTTTCAGCTTGCTGACATGGAAGACAGGATGGATCTTGAGGTTCGCGGGCAGCTGCAGTTTGTAGGCAGACTTACCCACACGTTTGACGATGGGATATGGGCCTTCATACTTGCGCAGCAGTCCCTTGTGCACCACCGGGGCGCGCTGCGACACGCCACGGTTTAGATCCTCGGCGTCTTCATGGTATTGTTTCATCTTGCTGACATGGAAGACAGGATGGATCTTGAGGTTCGCGGGCAGCTGCAGTTTGTAGGCAGACTTATCCACACGTTTGACGATGGGATATGGGCCTTCGTACTTGCGCAGCAGTCTCTTGTGCACCTTGCGCAAGACCTTGAACTGCTGCGGTAGTAATTTGACCATCACTTGATCACCCACGGCAAACTCCCGAGGTTGTCGCTTTTCGTCCGCCCACTTCTTCATTCGCCGAGCTGCTTTCTCCAAGCTCGCCCTCGTAATTTCACCCCTTTCCTGTAAGTTAGAGGTAAATTGGAGAGCAATAGGACTGCGGAACTGCTCTTCTGCAGCGGCTGTGTGTGGGGCGAGCGGTTGTCGCCCAATCGCCAGCTCGAAGGGACTGCAGCCCGTAGATTTGCTGCGCCGCAAATTGTAGGAAAACTGGGCAACATCAAGGTGATGTACCCAATCCTTCTGACTAGCACTCACAAAGTGCCGCAAGTACTCCTCCAATAGAGCATTCACCCACTCCGTTTGTCCGTCCATATGTGGATGAAAACTGGTGGAAATGAGCAACTCAGAGCCCAAGATTTTGAATACCTCGGTCCAAAACTTATCGGTGAATCTGGAGTCGCGGTCGCTCACAATACTTTCGGGGATCCCCCAAAATTTGACGACATGGCTGACGAAGAGTCGTGCTGCTTCTTCAGCCGTGCAATCGGTTGGTGCTGCGATGAAGGTCCCGTACTTAGAAAAACGATCCACCACCACTAGTATGGACCCAAGCTCCCCCACATTTGGCAAGGCGGAGATGAAGTCCATGGAGATGCTCTCCAACGAACGGTTCAGAATAGGCAATGGTTCGAGGAGACCGCCAGGTCGCTGGTGTTTAACCTTGTCCTGTTGACACACCAAGCAAGTTCGCACGTAGGCCTCGACGTCTTCGTGCATTCGTGGCCAGTAGTAAGCGGCCTCGAGCAATGCCAAAGTCCGCTTCTGACCTGGATGACCTGCCCACTTGGAGTCATGACACTCCTTTATGAGCTCGCGGCGAAGGTTGCCCCACTTGGGCACAAATACCCGCCGCCTTTTTGTGAGGAGTAACCTGTCGCTGAGCCAAAACCTTCGCGTTTTGCCCTCCTTGACAAGTTGCACAAGGTTCTGAGTGATAGGGTCCTCGTTGGTTCCTATGCGAAGTCGATCACGGAGTGTCCCGCGAAGTTGCTACACATCCGCTAGTTCAGCCTTGCGGGCTGAGTGCATCGGCCACGTGATTCTCCTTCCTGGGCTTGTGTTGCATCACCATGTCGAACTCCGCCAAGAAATCCTGCCACTTTGCCTGTTTAGGCGACAGCTTCTTCTGCGATTGGAAGTAACTTGTGGCGACGTTGTCGGTGCGCACCACAAACTTGTTCCCGAGCAAATAATGCCGCTAGGTCTGCAAACAATGCACGACGGCGGTCATCTCCTTCTCTTGGACAGTGTATCGCCGCTCGGTGTCATTGAGTTTGCGACTCTCATAGGCAATGGGGTGTCCATCCTGCACGAGAACACCGCCAATGACAAAATCTGAGGCATCGGTGTGTACCTCAAAGGTGCGACTACAGCCAGGTAGTCGCAGCACCGGATCCTCCGTCACCGCCCGCTTTAGGTCCTCGAATGCCTCCACGCATTGAGAGGTCCAATCCCACGAGTGGTTATTCTTCAAGAGATCTGTCAGGGGGGCTGCTCTCGCAGAGTAGCCTGCAATAAAACGCCGATAGTAGTTGACGAGCCCAAGGAATGACCGCAACTCAGGTATGGTTGTTGGGGTCTCCCATTCACAAATGGCTCGCACTTTTTGCTGATCCATGCGGAGTTGTCCCTGGCCTATCCAGTGGCCAAGGAAGTGTACCTCTTCCTTCGCGAAGCTACATTTCTCCTTCTTGACGAACAACTGGTTCTCCCGCAACACTTGGAAGACGGTTCGTAAATGTTTGATGTGCTCCTCCAAGGTGTTGTTGTATATCACGATGTCATCGAGGTACACGACCACGAAGCGATCGAGATAGGGATGGAACAGCTTGTTCATGAAGGTGCAGAAGGTTGCTGGCGCATTCGTCAAGCCGAACGGCATGATAAGGAACTCATAGGACCCGTACCTTGTCACGCACGTGGTCTTTTCCTCATCTCCTTCCGCAATCCGCACTTGGTAGTACCCGGAGCGAAGATCAAGTTTGGTGAAGAATTTTGCTCCGCCCAATTGATCAAAGAGATCTGCAACCAAAGGGATAGGGTACTTATTTTTTATAGTTACTTTGTTGAGCGCCCTGTAGTCTATACAAAGCCGCAAGCTTCCATCGCTCTTCCGGTGGAACAAAACTGGTGCTCCATAGGGTGTTTTTGACGGTCGAACAAATCCTGCATCGAGGAGTTCCTTCAATTGTTTTTTCAACTCCTCGAGCTCTGGTGGGACCATTCGGTATGGCGTTTTTGCTCGCGGTTTGGCACCTGGCTCGAGCTCGATAGCATGATCCACCTCCCGCCTAGGTGGAAGTTGCTTTGGCAATTCCTTGGGCATGACGTCCTGGAATTCTGCCAAAACTGCAGCAATCTCCGTCGAAAGGCCCTCCTCCTCGAGGCCCTCGTCGCTCACCTCGCGGATTGCCGCAAGGTAAGTCATCTCACCAAGGTTCACACCCCTTCGCAACTGTAAAGCAGAGAGGGTCTGGATGTTTACCGTTTTCTCCTGGCTCGCTAGGACCATGCATGGGGTTGTCTCCTCCATGATGCTTAATGCTCCAAGGTGTGGCATCGGAACCGCCTTTGACGAAGCCAAGAAGTCCATACCCAGTATGACTTGGAAGTCGTCGATAGGTGCGGCGGTGAAGTTTGCAGTGCCCTTCCAAGGTCCCACTGCAATTGCCACGCCTTTGGCCACCCCTAACACGGGTTGTGCTTGCGAGTTGACGGCCTTGATCTTACTTGTGTCCTTCTTGAGGGAAGGCCTAATCGCTTGGCCTCCGCCTCCGCGACAAAGTTATGAGTTGCTCCCGTGTCGACCAGCGCTCGTGTGGCCTTGCCGTTGAGGACCACATCGATGTACAGGAGTCCCTTGTTGAGGGATTTGACATTGCTTGCCACCCTCTGAACTCCATTGACGAGCCTAAGAGCGCCCATCTTCGTTGGTTCGCTGCTGCCCTCACCCTGCTCAGTTTGGACAACATTTACCTGTTTTTTCTTTGGACAATCTCTCGCCCAATGGTTTTCGCCACAAACGTAGCACATCAGCTTTTTGGATGGCGCCGTAGGTCCTTTGTCACGACCCCTGCGCTCCTTTGGGTCGCGGCGTTCTCCCCCACCCTTAGCCTTGCTCACTTTAGGTGTTCTGCCGCGAGACGGATCCGCCTTCTCATACTCAGGCAGCTTCTCCGCTAAGGCGATTGCGGAGCCGATGTCTTGCACATTGTGCCCCACAAGTTTTTTGTTCGCCCATGGTTAGAGTCCGTCAAGAAAAAAGGATAGACGATCTTCTTCCGCCATGTTGGTGATGGACAACATCAACTTGGAGTACTACTTGACATACTCCTTGAGAGTCCCGGTATGTTTGAGTCGTCGAAGTTGCCTCCTGGCAAGATATTCAACGTGCTCGGGATGGAACCGCGCCTTAAGCTCGCGCACAAAGTCCTCCCAAGTCTTCAATTCGCATTGGCCCTTCTCGGCCTCTGCAGATCGCCGACGCCACCACAGCATCGCATCGTCAGCGAGGTACATAGATGCGGCATGGACTTTTTCCTCATCTTCGTCTAGCCGCAGCGCCTTGATGTAGCGCTCCATGTGCCATAGAAAGTTGTCAATTTCTTTTTCATCGCGCGTTCTCCTAAAAGATTGAGGCTCGGGAACACGTACCTTTGAAGCATACCCCCTGTGAGGTTCAGGACCACGCCCTACCGCTTTCTCAAGGATTGTGACCCGTGACTTGAGGTCCTCGACCTCATCGACCCGGGCAACAAGATCATTGATCAGGGTATTTCGCTCCTTGTCTCGACGAGTAAAGGTCTCCTGAAGCCTTTGAAACTCGGTGCGAAAGGTTGTCATTGCAATAGTAACACTTTCCTCCATACTACGAAAGTCAACGACAAACATTGTTAGAGTTTCAGCCAACTCAGAATATTGTTCACCTATTTTTGTCACGGCATCCTCCAATAGCGCGAAGCGGTCCTCCCTTGTGATGGTCCGCCGCTCATTGCTCTTGCCTCGCCTAGACTGCTTTGGAGGTTCAGCCGCAACATCGGGGTTGCCAGCATCTGATGTTAACATGGTTCCTAGCTCGAACCTGGCTCTGATACCAACTGTCACGAACTTAAGCTTTTCGCCTAGAAAAAGTTCGTGCGGCGCCCGCCTTCCTGCTCGAAGAGGGCAAGCCTTGCTCTCTGTTTGCTAGCCCGGACCTTCGCGACCTACGACTAAATGCAAAAGTAGAGAAAAGAGAAAGTAGTAGTGGTTTCGCAGAAAAAACTAAGTATTCTCTTTTACTTAGAAAATAACACTACAAAATACAACTCTCTTGTTGAATTGGCCTTAGTCAATTTTTCTATTTATAGGCTTATGTACAACTCACCCATTAAGCCTATATTTACAATCTTATGACTCTTGGTATCCCCTTGACATTAATGGTGGTGGTGACATTGATAATGGAGGTTGCAAGTCTCTTCACCTTCCACAATATCTCTTCACCTCCCATAAATGATGTTGAAGTTGGGCCACCCACTTCGGTTTGGGCTAGAAAATTAGACTAAAATTTTCTAAGTCCCTAACAAGCCGCTGCTGCGTTGCCTCAGCCCTTGCTTCGACAATGCACTCTCTTCCTGCTGCATTTTGCTCTCCATGATTGCCTATGGGAATGTCGTCAGTCCATGGGATTTCTGTTATATTTAGGAATGTAATGCGAGCTGTGCTGGGCAAGTATTCGGGCCAAGAGTTGGTCCGGCCCACAGTATCCGGGCTTGTTTGGCACAAGAGTTGGTCCGGCTCGATCTCCGAGGAAAACACACGGCGGGCTATGCGCCGGGCTTTGTGCCGGTAATATATTTTTTTTTCATTTTCTTGTTTTGTAATTTTTCTTCAATATATAAAGTGAGAAAGAATAGAGTTTATATATATACTTTTAAAAGCACGAGCCCGAATTTGTATTGATATATATATATATATAGATGAGCAATGCTACCTGTACACCCCGAAGGGATGTACATCATACACCTTCATCATTTTAATGGTGGCGATACTTTTTACGGGTCACATCAAGTGACCCATCATTACACCCCCACCCTTAGATGGGTGGGGTGTATGATGTACACCCCGAAAGGGGTGTACACATAGCATTTTCCTATATAGATATATATATATATATAGAATAAGAGACAATTCGTCTTTAAATTATAATTTTTAACTTATAATTTTTATTTTATACAATTATATATCTAACTTTTTTATAACTCTTTTAAAAATTTTATAATTTAAAAAAAATTAAAATATCAATAATAAATTTAACTGGTTAAAATTATTAATTTTTAATATCATATAAAAATTAAAATTTTAGAGTTTTTTAACTTCTTAATTATATAGATTTTTAATATAAAGTTTTTAACTTATATTTTTTTTTGACCAATAACCAAGTTTAATATAAAATTAATATCACTCTTTTTTTTTCATAATTTTTTCTATTATTTGAGGAAAAATTGGTATTTTAAAATAAATAATTGAAAAGATATATAAATTTTAAATTAATCATATTACATAATAACATTAGAGGAAAGTAAAATAAATTTAAAATATATTTAAATAAAATGGCATGTTTATATAGCAAACTAATAAATAATAGAAAAAAAATTTAATATTATTTTTTTTTCATTATATTATTTTTTATAGGGACCTAATAAAAAGAGTTATCAAATAAAAAAGAAGAGTAATGCTAGGGGTACACCCTTTTAGGGGTAAAGGGGTGTACATCCTATTCCGGGATGGGATGGGGTGTAAGATATACACCCCTAAAGGGATGTATATTTTATATATACCCAAAAAAGAAAGGCGTAACGAGTAACAAATAATAGACTCTTAAGTCGGATTTTGTAATCATTTATTATTTTTTCATCCGCACTAAAAGCAGACTCTGATGTTATTATTAAATTTTGTATAGTTAGTAGCTCACGTGTCATGACAGAAAGTATAAGATATGTACTTTTATATATCTTTCATTAAAAATTGAAGTTCGTTAAAAAAAACTTATATTAAAATTATTTTATTTTTGTTTTGTCACCAAAAATAAAATTATATTTTTACTTATTTTATCCCTGCTACTATATTGCTGTTGCTTTATAATTATGAAGAACATCATCACTTACTATTCCAAGCAGCAACATAAATAATATATATTTGATATAAAAAATTATTTACTATTTGAAAAATATTTTTTTCCAGTTGGATAATTTGTTGAATTAATTTTTAAAAATTTATTATATTTTGTAAGAGTAATTTTTACTTTATTTAATTTAATTTTAGTATTCATTACAAAGGCCAAAAGAGGTATAATGAGAATTTTTTTCAATATTCTTTAAATTTAAATTTTATAAAAAAATAATAATTTGAGATAAAAATGGAGAATTCCTATATCCAGCAAAATCAGTATTCATAAGCAAAATTTGATTAAGAAAATAACATAATGTAAGATAATACACATATAACCATAGTTTGATTGACTTCCAGAATGATTGCAAAAAAAGCATAAAAATTTGGTCAATTAATTTCCTATTGTTTTATTAGTTATGGGATTATATTATATTTTTTCTAATTACAAAAAATAGATAAAATATTTTTATATTTATAATATTATTGTAATCTTTTTTATATGTGGAATACCATCGATATTGGACATCAAAAATAATTTTTTTGTAATTTTGGTCCAATTATCTACATAAAATTTTAAAATCTTTTTTTTTCGGATTAGAACTATAAGTAAATATACACATAAATTTATAATATAACATGCACATTTATTATGAAATAATTTTTCATTCAAAATAAGATGCAAATTATTTTTAAAATTTGAAGTTGTTCTATTATTGTTACTATTATCAAAACTAATTGATTTTTTTTTTGATTAATTTTATTAATTTGTGAAATATTTTTAATAGCTTGACTACTAGTGTGTGGAAATAAGTTCTTGAAAATCAATAATTCGTTTTTGTTATATCCTATTAGAATTAGTTTTACACATATAAAACTATATTCATTTCGAGATGTCCAAATATCATAAATAAAATTTTTGAATTCATATTTTTTACTGAGTCTTTACGACTAGTATTTCGAAAAGCTTTTTTATATGCGAGTTCTCTTCTACTATATAATAAAAATCAAAATTTGTCTATGTTCAAGAAATATTTTTTACCGAGTCTTTTCGACTAGTATTTCGAAAAGC
This sequence comes from Tillandsia leiboldiana, assembly GCA_029204045.2. Taxonomy (NCBI): domain Eukaryota; kingdom Viridiplantae; phylum Streptophyta; class Magnoliopsida; order Poales; family Bromeliaceae; genus Tillandsia; species Tillandsia leiboldiana. Next base: position 2,821,395 of record CM055066.1, read on the forward strand.
TTTTTTATATGCGAGTTCTCTTTTACTATATAATATGTCGAAGCTGCTCAGCTTTTACAATATATAAAACAAGTTTTCTTCTACTACGTTCATAAAAATATTGAAATGTACTAATTATATTAGAAGTAAAAGCAAAATATGGTTGTTGTCTCTTTACCTTAGTCAGTTTTAACAAGATATTTTTGAATATATCGATTAAGATGATTAATTCCATGAAAACTATTACAAAAATAATAAGTTTGACATATTGTACAAACAGTCCGAAAATCTTGACGATCAATTTCTTTAATATTGAAGTTCTTTTATTCTTTGCTTGTTTTTCGTTTAGACTTTTTTTAAAACTTTCGTTTAGACTTTTTGATTCATTACCGTGTAAAGTCACCGATTGCAATTTTTAATTGATTACTAATATAAAACTTAAAAGCATAATCAGCATAAGAAAAATTTATATAAAAAAATTTATACGGCATTATTACAAAAAATAAATATAAAAATACTAAAAAATAATTAAATAAAAAATATTTTAAAAAAAATAAAAAATTACATATTAAATATTGTTTTGGAATTGAGATTTTGTATGGTTAGATTGTAAAAAAAATTTGTAAACAAATTTATTGAAAAAATTAAAAAGATTTGTGAAGAATAAGAATTTGTATTTGTAGAAGAAAATCAATAAAAAATTACTTGTGATGAATTTAAAAATTTGTAGAAATATTTATAAATGCAATAGAAAAATCAATTTTTTAAAAAAAATATAAAAATTTTTAATTATTTTTCTTTCTACCAATAAAAAATTTGCATGTTAGGGAGACCATTCTTAAAAAAAAAAGAAAAAGAAAAAAAAGAAGAAAGAAAGCTCAACAATTAAAAACCAACGTCTCAACAGTCAAAGAAAAATGAGAAAAATGAATAAAAATATTTTGTTTAGTTTATTAAAAATTCAAATATAATCTACAAAACTTAGAAAAGTGGCTTATTTTTGTAAAATTGTAAAACCAAAAGATTTTTTAGGCAAATTAGTTAAAATTTTTTAATTTAACTATTAATTTATTCTCCATTAGCCTGTATGAAATAAGTAATAAATACTTATTCTTCTCAAATTTCTGAATAACCTGATTGCATTAATGATCATTCATTTCTTAGCATTTTATTACCTCATTTGCATATTTAAAGACATCAAGATTTATGTTATTTTCAGTTATGCAAACAATTTTACCTTTTTTTTTTTTTTATTTATGGAAAAAAATAACACAAAAGTAATAGACAATTAATAAACCACCATTTTAATTGTTCATTCTAATTTACAATTTCATTACAAATTGCAGGCAATACATGCACATACATAACATACCCCATCCAATATTTGGAATTTCTACTCTAATTTAACTTGTGCATTTGTAAATCTTCATCTTAATGTAATTTAACTACAAATCTATCCATATCCTAACATCATTAAATCCCAATCCCACAACATTTGTCAAAAGTGTCAGATGATGTAAAACTAATTATGAAAGCATGGAGAAATGACCAAATATAAATCACTTTTCTGAAAACAGTAGTGAACATAAGAAACAACACAAACATACATCTGTAATAAAAAAAAAATTCTGGTTAGAGGCAACAAATGAAGTTACCAAAAGGATAGCTGAAAGCACATTCTGACCATGCAACACACTGCTCTTCCTCTCATCAAAGTCTGACTTGAGAAGGTAGACATTAGAATTGTGATTTGTCGAGGGTATCGAAGAAGGGATGTTCCATCGCCGCTTTCGCCGATATTCTGCTTGCCGGATCGAACTGAAGCATTTTCTGCAGGTTATTACGCATCAATACAGAATTTTAAGTTCTATCTATTATCAATTTTAAGTTCTATCTAGTTTGAGAAATTTTAATTCCTATTCGATGCCGAAGGGCACCGGAACTAGGAACACCACAGTTACAAATCATGTATTTTAAATTAAATGTCGCCATCGAATCATCTAAAGATTTACTCTTTTCCATAGTTTTAAGATAACAGATCAAGTTGAGCTAAAACACCGGTGGTAAGTATGTTTATCAAATATAAAATGCCGTTTTATAAGAATCATAACCAACAAAGTGTCGCTTTTCCCAATTTCTGGATACTAATTTGAGGCTATATAAATTAGTTTGAAATGTTATGGTGATTTACCGAGAGAAGGTCTACGCCTTCCGGGTCCAGTGCTGGAACTGCGCGTGCCAAATTTTGGGACTTCCACTGCGGATATTCATGCCAATCTCTCAGAGAGCTGACTCCAGGCCATAACTCATCATTTGGAGTCCCCAGCATCCTTTCAGAAAAGAAGTACAATATTCAGATAAAACGAAATGAGAGAAATTCAACATTCGTGTAGTCGATGAAACTAGGATACATTACTTTCCGTTACCCAGATCTAGAAAACTAATTGATTAAGGTGGATCTCAATTGTTAAGATAGAACGTTAAACTTTGTACAGTCAAAATGTGTCAAAGGTTCATCAGATGTAACTTATTTGACAATTTAGTTTGATTTGGAAGTTGAAACAAATTAGCACCATAATTCTAATTCACTTTATTTTCGGATAACCTTTGTAATTCTCTAACTCCAAACAGGTGATGTAAGAACTGAAAAAACTCTATTGGTGCTAATGGCATATGCAATGTGTTGAACAAAACCAGCAGTCCATATTATTTTTAGCGAACCTGAAAATGTGGAGCAACTGCTGCAATTCCGAATCACCAGGGAAAAGGGCTTGTCTTCTAACCATTTCAGCTGCATAAATAGACAAACAAGTTAGAAAAGGCATCAACAGGAGCAGAAACCAGACAACATAATCCATGCCTAATTGCTTATTTCCCCTCGCAAAATTTCTTAAAGCATAACTTTAAATTCAGTGTGATTTACGTAAATTCACAAGAATTTGCTACTAAAAGGGAAATACAATCTCTAAATTTTCAAAATGTGCCTTAACTATAACCATAAACTAAAGAGAGTTAGTAATATTGCCTATGCTAAGGCAACAAGAACTAAGTGGTACTGAACCCAGACTATAGCATTATTTGTGATTTCAAAGCCATAAGATTTAGGCAGTAGTAGGGGCTAAAGTCAACTTCCATGTCTCTCAACTCGTCTTTTTGCTTTCAGTCGCATAAGTTGCATACAAAATATATGGACTCACATAAATATCAAAAAGTGATGTTGATCTTAAAGAAACAAGCGTGCGAATAATCATGTGGAAACTCCAGATTTAGTAGTCTTAAGCGTCTCTTTTATGACAATTCTGAACTGAGCGCAGATTTGGTTATTGAAAAACAAGAATTCTGTGAATTAGAAAGTGTTATTGAAGCTCAGAATCAAAGAATACTAGTATCCTACTGTTGTCAGTCTAGATTCAACTAAGGATTGCTAATACGAATGTATGAAACAAAACAAAAGAATTTTGAGAAATAAGTTATTCAAATGAGCTCAAAGAAATTAGTAATTAGCATACCAAATATACATCCAACAGACCACATATCAACTCCAGTAGAGTAGTGTGTTGTCCCTAGCAAAACTTCAGGAGCTCTATACCACAGGGTAACAATCTACAACAGCAGAAACTGGTTTAATAGTCTATCCCATTACTTCAACCTAAAAAATATAAGTGAAAATGTAAAAAAAGATCAAGAATGACATAGGTGGATGATGGAAAAGGAAGCTGATGATACAGGACCTCATGAGTGTAGCTTTTCAGAGGGATGGTGAAGGCTCTTCCGAGACCCAGATCCGCAATCTTCAAGATACCCTTCTCTTTGTCAACCAAGAGATTTTGAGGCTTCAGATCCCTTTAATCATCATAAAACATCGCATATCTCATTACTTAAAAACTTTCACGTTACAGAGTTAAGTAACAAATTCATAAAAGCAAAATCTAACCTGTGAAGCACACCATGCCCATGGCAGTGGGCAACTCCTTTACACAACTGATACAAGAAGCTCTACAATAACAAGAAAGAACCATAACATAATTCTCACATCAAGTATAAGAAATGAAGTCCAGCTTTATCTAATGCACAACTACTAAACAAAATGAGTGATCAGCATAAGGATATCTAGTGCAGAATTATTTCTATACGAAACTATTTGTTGATAATAAACCAAGTGGTTGTTTTGACTTTATTTGACTCCCCCCATTGGCAATACCTAACATGGCTGGATAACAGGAACCAAAATTACCTTATTAAACCTGCAGTCGTATAATCACAACTAATTTTTTCTTCTTTTTTTTTCAAAAATTTTAAAATTGAAGTTACAATGCAAACATTCAGATACAGTTCTTAGGTTGATCGGACGAATCCGACTATTAAACAAGTTCACTACCTGCAAACCCAAATCGCCACACCTAATCTCATTTAACAGTTATATGATTAGAAAAAATTCCAACACTAGCCAATTATCAATCAAGATTTCATCTTTCAAGCAGAACACACCTCACAACACCCAAGAAAAACATATAAAAGTATACCTGAATCACTTGCGGCTGAAGAGGCCTCGGATTTTGCCCCCTCCTATGCGAATCAATGAATTTCTTGAGATCAGTGTCCAGATACTCGAACACCAGATAAAGCAGGGGCTTTCCGTTCTTCTCTGCATGCTCCACATTAAGCAATCTACAGAACCAAATCCACTGAAGAAGAAGCGCAAAATTTGGGGCAAAAAAATTAGGGTTTGAAGGTGATCGTCGGGTACCGGACGATGTAGATGCTCTGGGAGAGCATCTGGAGGAGGGAGATCTCGCGGAGCGCGGTGGGGGGGATCCCTTCCTCGTCCATCTCGAGGCGCGTCTTCTTGAGGGCGACGAGTTGCCCCGTCGCCTTGTCCTGTGCCTTGTACACCTTCCCGTACGTCCCTTCCCCGACCTTCTCGAGCTTCTCGTACTTCTCCATCGCCGATAAACCCTAGGTCGTTCTCGGATTCGCGAATCGTAGAAAACCCTAGATCGGAGCAGATCGTGGAGGAAGAGGGAGAGAAACCCTAGCGCGTGATCTGTTTGAAGTTGGAAATGAGCCGGGAACCGAGTTTTTGAAATATGCGGAGAGGAGGGAAAAAGGAATTAGTGGGCCGGGCCGTGTGGGGAATGTGATGGTCCGTGTGGGGGCTATAACGGTCGAATTATTTTGAAATTTGAAATGCGTAGTATTCTATATCTATATGCATTCCACTTACCTGGAAAGGGTTTTTTTTTTTTTTTTTTTGTGTGTATAATTAATAATTAATAAAAGTAGATGATGAGAAAAAGAGAATTTTTGTTTTTGTTTTGATTGGTGTCAAATTTGCCAACCAAATCCGGATTTGAGAAATTAGGGGATTTGATCTTAGAATCGTAGCCAAATTTCATACAACTGGCTTAATTTTAGGAATAATATTGTATATATTCCTCAATACAAATATCTTATTTATTTATTTATTTATTTATTTATTTTTTTAATATGCCCTTCATATATTTCTCTTTTAAGTGATCTCAGATTATACAAATAAAAAAAGTTAGCAGTTGTAGAAGGATATATTTAAAAAGGTAAAAAATTAAAATATTTTTATTGTCCCTAACTTAAAGATAAATAAGAAAAAGTTGATGACGATAGAAGGGCATATTTAAAATGGCAAAATAATAATTTCACAGTAATAACGGCCGTTTAGAATCTAACTCTAGGGATATACTTGAAAGAACTTGAAATATTAAAAAAATATTTTTAACATTAATCTTCTAAAAGGGATAAATTAGAAAATCAGAAAGTTTTTAGGAATATACAATTAATTGCCTCAAAAAAATTATATGGTGACTAATAATGACAAAGTCTTAAAGCATGTGAGAAGTTATGGCTTGTTTGTTTGGCTGAAACATCTAAAAAGCATCGTAAAAAAGAGTTGATTGAGAAAACATTTATAAATATGTTATTAGAAGTTTTTAAGTTGATTCCTAGTTTTGTTAATCAGAAGCTCATTTCGGCTTCTCGAAATAGGAGAAGTTTCAGATCTTTTGTTTACCGAAATATGTGCAGTTAAAAAACTGCACATATTTTGTTTACAGATCTTTCATAAACAAAAGTTTCAGATCTTTTGTTTACAGTTAAAAAACTGTTTCATAAACCTGATCTAAAAATACTCAAATAATAAATTATCAACTCAAATAGCCCCCCCCCCTCCAATTTTCAGATTTCAGAAAGTTTGGTGTGTGCAAGAGAAGTATGAACTTGGAAAAGAAAAAACTCAATCAATCTTAAGAAGCACATATATACATGGAACTGGAGACTTCATATGGTACTTGTGAAAAAGATCAAATTTGATTGCTTACTATGCAATTTATCCATTTCTAAGAGCATATACACTCCTTTCTCATGTAAATGATTCTTCGCAGGGAATTTAGCGAGGGAATCAACTTAAAAAAAGGAGGGGAAAGTAGAATTGAAAATAAATCAATTCAAGATTCGCAATCTGGATTTAGCTGAAATGGCTAAATTCATATATGTAGAAGGAACAACACCGAAGAGTAAGAAGCACAACATTTGTTATCCCTTTTTTCTTTTTCTGCTCAACCTTTAGGACTCGAATCTGGCAAATGCTACAGAAAATTCTATCAAAAGAAGAAAAAAAAATGTAAATACTAAAGCGAAAATGTAAAAGTTTCATTCTTCAATGAAAGAACCGACTTTGCCGAGCAGTAATAAATTAGGGCAATACTAAGATGCATTTCACTCCATTAAAGTTGAAGTTTTGATCAGCTACAAAAAGGATTTCCTCTTATTCATGAAGCTCGGAAGGATCATTCATTGGCCAGAATGAATTAACCATATCTTAACTCGCGATTTCAAACCGCGGAGGCACAAAAAGCAGAGAGCATTGTGCTGCGAGCAATAGCGGCGGTTGCTATCAACACTTTGAGAGTGAAACAGAGCTATCAAAAGCAGACCCCACATGGCTTATGACGAACCCGTAGATCTTGCGCTTCAACTGCTCGACTCTTTCCTTCACTCTATCTTCTCCTTGCAATTTCCCCACCCCATCCAACCATTCATTGATCCTCTTTAACTGTGAAAGCACTGCTGCCACTCTACCATTGTTATCCTTTCCGTTACTCGAGCCATCTCCAAACAAGCGGAAGCCCACGTCAAGTGCTTCTTCAACAAACTTCAAGAACCAATTCTGCATCTCATGCCCAAGAGCCTTTGCGAGCTCGAGTGTCTCACTCATTCCTTGTCCTCTTTTCCACTTGTTGGCAATTGAACTTGGTTGCCTCTTCGAAAGGCTTGTTCTCGGAGGATCTATAGAGACAGCTTTTGATTTTTCTCTATCCTTTTGCTTGTGGATGCATTCGGTAACATCATTTAATAGGCGGAGCGCTTCAAGATCCGTAGATAACGCTGCCTCGACCCAAAGATTGGCTGATTTAGTACTCTCCAACGATGTCGTATCATTAGGTCCATTGTTAAGAGATTCAGAAGTTGAGTTCAACTTAACAATATCTTCGTAGATGGAGAGAAAGCGATCGATTGTCGGAAGTGGATTATTAGCTTTTGAAGTTGAACAAAGATTAGAAAACATGCTGTAAATGAAAGTGGAAAACCAAAAAAAAAGTATTACTAACCAACAAGTTATATAGAGATTGATCGGAGTTAGAACCGAACATAAGGAATTCATACCTTAAATTCCTGATCACAGATTCAGTGACCAACGCCTCTTCCAACGCTTCCGCTGCAGCTGCTGATGCAATGTCTCTCCTCAGGAGAGCATCCTGTAATTGATGTGAAAGAGGTTAGAGGGTAAAATAAATTGGTTATAGGATGAATTTATTCTTAACAAAGAGGAGCATGCGAGAACAAATCTAGAGATGTCCCGGATTTAGTCCTGAAAAGGTATTTGCTTACATTTAATTCCTGCAAAATCTGAAGTTTGAGCTAAGATCTTCAAAAAGACTAAATGTTGTTCTGATAACAAACCAACTTTCGCACGAAATTGCATGGGTTTTCAATTGAAGGCTATTTGGCGAAGTTTTACAGAGATTTATGAGTAGACAGACAATGATTCTGCAAGGTACAATATATGTGTAAAAGGCCCCAGAATTTGAAGGATACCATTTTCTGAGAATAGCATCTACCTTTCCGAGCTTCGCAAGGTTACTGGACACCGCATCCAGCGGTATGCTGCCATCTATCCACTTTCGGTCATGAACTGTTATATTCGCAGGTGCTAAGTTCTTCTTCTCTGAAGAGATGGATTCAATCTTTTTACTCGGTTTTGTTTTCTCATATTTAGAACCCTCCGATTCGACCTTCTTACTTGGTTTAGGATTCTCATTCGTGGATGCTTCCTCGTTATTTGATTGTTCCCAACTAGCATCGCTCAATCGCCGCGACATCGCAATCTATTTAGATTTTTTTAAAAAAAATGCGAAAAATGAGTCAGTATTTACAGATCGAAAAAGAAACGTGCGGAAAAGGATACCAACTGTAGGCATTCATACTGAGAACACAGAAGACAAACTTTTTATTTCTTTAGTTTTGGACCTGCTGTTCTAATTGAAGAAATCAAAACAACTTCAGTTTGAGATAGCTTTCTCAATGGAATTAATAGAAAAATAGCCAAAATGCCCTTATCAGAGCCATGATTGAATGCCATTCGACACCGCTTACATAAATTTGAACGAGTTTGCTTATAGTGAGGCGAGATCGATCATTTGGATAGCAAAATATGGAAGTGGTGATCGTTAAAAGTCCAACATCTATCACTAAATCATGTAAATTTATATTTGGTGCATGTGTTGTGATATGATCCCACATAAATTTATATTTATATTAGATGGATCTCTTTGGTAAAAAAATGAAGAGAATTTATGAAGAGTTAAAAATGATCCACCTGGGTCCTCAAAATGGCATCTTTATCCACCTTACTCTTGGAGCCTCCCTTCTCCTTGAGCTCCGAAGAGATGGAGGAATCGTCCCAGCTCTTCCGCACCGACTTCGCCGACCCCATGAGGGCGTCCGACACCTTCGAGATCCCCGCGACCACCACCCCGACCTTCTTCTTCCCCACGTTCTCCCCCGTGGCCGGCGACATCTTCAGCCCGCCCGACAGCCTCCTGGCGGGCGACATCGACCCCCGCCTCCCCATCGGCGAGCTCGCCGACTTCCGACCGGCGGGGGACGGGTTCCGGTACCTCGACGGCACCACAATCGCGGGCTCCCTCGCCGCCCTCCGGTTCTCCTCCTTCGCCGCCACCAGGCTGGGGACGGCGCACTTGGACGGGACCGGCGAGGAGGGGCGCGAGCTCTCGCCGTTGCTCTTCCTCGCCGCCAGTTTCGCTCCCGCGGGGGACGAGAAGCGCCGCTTCCCACTGCTACCCGTCGCCGCCGCCGCCGCCGCCGCCGCCGCATTTTCCTTATCGGCGGAGATCGAATTGTCGCCTCGGAGCGGGGAATTGGAATTGGGCTTTCTGCGGGAGGAGGAGGAGGAGGGGAGGAGCGGGGGCCCGGCGTCGGCGGGGGAGGCGGGCTGGATGACGAAGCCGCGGTGGGAGGGAGCGGAGCGGGCGACGAGGGGTTCGGGGGAGCCGGCGAAGGGGAGGGGGGCTCGGGAGGAGGGGACGGGGCGGAGGCCGAGGGCGCGGGGGACTGGGGGGCGGTCGAAGCGGAGGCGGTCGACATGGACGAGCTGGCCGAGCTGGGGGCGGGCGGAGAGGACGGCGTCGGCGTCGCGGTCGGAGAGGGCGACGTAGGTGGAGTGGAGCGAGTCGGAGAGCTGCAGGTAGAAGCCGTGCGACGGCCAGAGGTCGTCTGCCGTCGACGCCGACAGCGCCGGCACTATCCCCGTCACCTGCAGCACCGCCGACCTGTGCTCCCCCGCCACCCGCGCCTCCGTGTCCATCGTCTGCAGCAGCTTCAGCAGCACCCCCGGCGTCAGCGTCGCCATCGTACCACCACCGCCAAATCAAATCAAATCAAACTCCTCTTTTGTTTAAATTCTTCAAACAAATTAACCAGAGTGCCTCCTCTGGGGGATGAATACGAATGAATGGTACTGCTGAATCGTATGAGATCATAGAGATCGAGATGTGGTGGCCCTGTGGGGGGCAAAGGAGAGAGCCGTTAGTTAGGATGACGTTAGAGAAGGATTTTGAATTTGAATTTCAAATGCCCGCGTGGGGTATTTTGGGAATTGTGGGGCCGGTGGGACGGAGCGTGAGACTCGCGGCGGAGAGAGCCGTTACTCTTCTTCGATTCGTGAATCGTGACCGGGCAGTGACAGTTGGCGAGGACTTATTATTGGGTGACCCATAGATGTACAATGATTCATTCTGATCTAATTCCAATTTATTTAAATTATGAATTATTTTTGAATTAATTATATTTAAGCTTTTAAAATATTAATTTTATTTAATTTAAATAAGTCAACAGCACTCTAAATTTAGTTAGTATATTTCATAATAATTTCGTAATTATAAATTTATTAAAATAAAAACTTTAGTTTAATTTTTTAAGTCCAAGTGTTATTGACGGTCTCAAATGAAACAAATTGAAAAATTGGACAATAAAATCAAACAAATAGTTCATAGTTCATATAAGTTCCATTCACTTTTATCTTATAATTATTGTTAAATAGATCAACTAAAGAATTTTTGTATGTTCTTAAGTATTAATTAAAATTTGTAAAAAATTATGTTTATCATTTAAATGTTGCAATATATTTATAAAATAATTTATTTATTTATCAAATGATAGATCTAACGACGAAAAATTTGATAGTATCAAGTCATTAATGCTATTAGGTTTTATTAAGCAATGTGCGATTAGTATCATAGTAATTCCTTAGAACTTAGTAGGTGTTGGTGGAATAATATAATCTAGGTGGTGGGAATGGTCAAGTGGTAGATCTAATATATGACTACTCACTAAACTCTGAAGAATCACTATCTTCTTAGCCGTACATCTCTCAATCAAAGAGCTAAAAATCTAATATTACTAATGACTTGGTGCTATCGATAGTATAGTAGTTTAGTTTTATATATATATTGTTAAACAAATTACAGATAATTTTTATAAGTATTCAAAATTTAAATAGTTTGAACTATATTTTTAAAAAATATATTAACTTTTAAATAATTTTTTCTAAACGGACCATATTGTGCTGTGTCGGTCCACGGGCCAGTCCAATAGCACATGGGTGCCATGCAGGATAGCAAGTTGGTAAGGTGCATTCCAACACGGCCCCCCTGCACCATGCTCGGCCCGTATCGTGTTGTATCGTAGGCCGATTGAGCAAGGCCTAGAATACGATGTCGATGGGTCTGATGCTTGATGGATTTTTAAAAATCCAAACCCTAACTCCACTATCAAATTCAAAATTCAAACTCAACAAATTTTAAAAATCTATATTCAAATCCAAACATGATAAAAAATTTGAAATTTGAAATAATTATTTCTCTTTACCATATTCCAAAATATATTATATTAAAGAGATAATTGCCTGTGTACCCCTGAAATCTGAAGAAATATCTGATTTACCCCTCTTATTTTTTTCTTTCCAATATACCCTTCATACGTTCCACCGTTATTAAAAATACCCCTACCGTTTCCCTTTGTTAAGTTAACTAGGGTTAAACTAGAGTTAAATAATAATCGGAGTTGAAAACTATCAGATATACCTATTTTGTCCCTATCTACCAAAACTATTGAAAATTTTAAGGGTACATAAGAAAAGTTGGTTATGGTAGAAGGGTATATTTGAAAGGGCAAAATAGTAATTTCACACAGATAACGGCAGCTCCAAACGGTACACTAACAGAGTTTAACTTCAGAGGTATTTTAGAAAGAAGTTGGAACGTAAGAAGGGTAGTTTTAATATTAACCTTCTAAGAGGGGTAAATCTAAAAGTAGGGAAATTTTTAGGGGTATATAGGAAATTGTCCCTATATTAAAATCTAAAATTTTAAAATGCAAATTCAAATATAAGAGATAGGCTGGAATGCTATTAATAGCACTAAATTATTGGTACTATTAAGTTTTTAACTTAAAAGATGTGTGGTTGAGATAATAGTGGGTCCCTTGGGTTTAATGGGTGGTTGGAGAAATAATAAAATCTAACGGATGAAAATAATCAAAGTGGTTGATCTAAGGGTAAAAAACTTAATAGCACCAAATACTTGGTACTATCGATAGCATAGTAGCCGGACTCCAAATATAATATCAAACATTCATATATATTATTTAATATTTAATATAAAATTAATTCGGGTTAATAGCAGGTCCAAGTTCAGATCGGATAAATCTATACCCGAATCCAATTTCGTTGGGTTTTCATTTTCTATACCCCGTATTCAAATCCATATCTATTTAGCATCGAATAAATCTGTATGTACGAATTCAGATTCAGATAAAATTTCGAATATCCGTATGACATCCTTGATGGGCCCAACTTGAGGTCAACGGGCACTGTCGCCCATTTTATAACTTTAAGCCCAGTTTGGCCCAACCCATTCATTTGGAGTAACTCTTTTCGGGCTTGTCTTTTTATGACCGTGAAATTGGGTTGATACATCTACTACTATTTTGAATCGACCACTTAACTATCTTTTTTATGGGTATATATTAGGGGTGTATATCTTACACCCCACTCCATCCTGGGGTGGGGTGAATTCCACTCGTCACTCGATATGACGAGTGGAATAATACCCACCTCAGAATGGAGTGGGGTGGGTGTACACCTAGCATCTCTCAACACTGACTGATGACTTATCTTTTCAACTATTTTTTTTATTGACTGATGTCTTTTCAACTATTTTTTTTATTTGTTTTTAATTATTTTCAACTATTGTTTTCAACTATTGTTTTCTATGTATATGATGATCTCTAATTGGATCAATGAAAATAACTAAAAACAAATGAATCAAAAATTAAATGGATCTGAATGAATCAAAATTTATTTCTTGTCGTATGAAGAAAGGAAAAAGGACTCACTTGATGCGAAATTTGCGCCGCGACATAAATATTTGATGTTGATGTGGTGCAAGTGTAAAACCAACAAAAGTTTCCTTTATGTTCTAAGTACTAGAAACTTTATCCCCTCATTCCATGTCACTGAGGCAACACATGAAAGAGACTCTTATCCAAATTATAGTGAGAAATTTGATCATTGAGTAGTGGTTTTTAAATTTTTTCCCCTTGATTAATTGAGTTCCATGAATTTAAGGAGTAAGAAATTTGACCGTTGAGCAGTGTTTATTTTCCTCGATTGAGTTTGTAGATGTTACTTTCGATTTAATTCGATTCCGATATGTTGAATTTAGGAATACGGAATTAAGAGAAAGTTGACACGCGTAGGTTGTTAAGAATGAAGATGATAATGTAAAAAAAAAAAGCATTGAATATAAGTTATCTTACTCATAATATTAGTATAAAGCTTAATAAATGTATGGTGTCTTATTCATTTACATTTGTGGAATGTCTTTGAGGAAGAAGAATTTAGCAACCAAAAGTCATTCCCTTGACAAAAAAGGTGGGAATGAAATTTTGATTAAATTCCAATGTATAATTTAGTGCAAAATACTTAAAAATACTTTAAAGTAATTTTCAGAGCTTTTCAAATATATAGTTGTATTTAACTAGAACTTCTGAAAAGTTTCGATTAAGCTCATAAAAGGTTTGGTTGGAATTTTAGTGAGCCACCACTGTTTAGGCATGTTTGGTAGGTCGAAAGTGAAGTATCGAAAATAACACTTTCAGAAAATAACACCTTATTGGTTGTTTGGTTTAGGAATGTCAACGGATCGGATTGGGGGCGAATTTTTAAAAATCCGAATCTGAACCCGAATCCGAACCCGAATTCGGCGGATTTTAAAAACCTATATCCAAATTCGAATCCGACCAAAAATTCAAAATCCGAACCCGAACCCGAAAATCCAAACCCGAAACATTTTTTTTTTTTTTCTCTTACAATATTTCAAAATATATTATATTAAATTTAAATTTTTAAAATATAAATTTAAATATAATATCAAATATTTATATACACATATATTATATAACATAAAATTAATTCGGGTTCGGGTCGGATTCGAGTTCGGATCGGGTACAATCAAAATTCATATCCAAATTTAAATTCGTCGGATTTTTATTTTTTATATCCATATTCGAATCCATATTCGTTTAACATCCCCATTCCGTTCGGATTCGGGTTCGAATAAAATTTCGGGTATCCGTACCCATTGACATCCCTACTTTGGTTTGTAAAAATGAATAGAAAAATTACTTTACATAAATTGATTAATAAATTAAGTTATGACTAAACCTCCTCACTATTTTTATTTCGGCTGAAAAAATTTGCAAGTCATTGAAAGTGGAAAGCTTATTTGAAATAATATATTTGGTCATAACTTTAATCCTTGAATTTATTTTTAAAGTTGAATTTCAACTTAAATTTGAATTTAATTTCATATTCTAAATTTCATTTCTAAATTTAAATTCAATACAAAATTTTTAAATTTAATTTTGTGAATTTAAACTTTTATTAAAATTTAAATTTAAACTTTTATTTAAAAATTAAAATTTATATAAATTTATATTTAAATATTTAAATTTAAAGGGAAGAAAAATGATTGCTTCACATAAGATTAATTATTTCAATTTTTCTCAGCAGCTGAATTTATATATTTTTTAGTTGAGTATCCAACTCTTCATCTTGAATATAAAACTTGATTAAGAAGTAGCGCAACGGGGCACTTATAGACGCGTTTGATATTGAGAACTATTTAAAGCTATCACGATAAAAGAAGTTAGAATATGTTCAATATAAATATTAAAAATATAGTTTTCTAATAAATTAATTTTTTTTTTTAAAAAATAATTATTTAATATAGAACTTATTTAATTTTTTATTATTTAATTTTATTTCACTATAACAAAATTAAATTATAGGGATCCATCATCAATATTTCATCTATATCTAAAATTAGATTATAGGGACATATTTTTAGGACACATTATTATAATGTGTCGCTATATACCCTAACGACTGCACATATAGCGATACTAATTACAAGTATCGATATTTTTGCTAGCGTTTTTTTTAAAATTTTAGAAATACTTAAAAGTATCGCTATAGTATAGTTTTATTGTAGCGTTCTATGTCTTGAAAAATATTTAAAAATTTTGAATTTAGATGTAAAAAAAAACTATTGAATATAAATACTAAAAAAACGATTCCCTGACCCCTCAAGCTTTTCGATAAAACGATTTTATCATATAATTTTGCAAAACAAAACAGCATACATAAGCTTTCGTACTTTCTAATAAGGCGGTAAAATTTTTTATCATAAATAAAACAATCTCACCGTAATTCCAACCGAAGCAAGTGGTAGGTTAGGAAAAATTAATATAAAATAAATGATACATAATTTACCCCAAAAAAAGATATTATTAGACTAATAAATAAAGTGTCCTACATAGTAGTAATCAAGCGTGACAGCTTTTGTTGTTTCTATTTAAACCGCTGCGTGAGTTGTAGCCACACACCTGGAGCAGAACATTTGGCCGATGCCTCAGCACGAAGACTCCTGCATTGTCCTCGCCCCAGAAAATTTATTTATTTAAGAGTTTAGTAGAAGCAGTTATTTTATTTTATTGGCTTAACTCCGCGTGAGAAAATGTCTCCAGATTCCTGACGCACTTTTTCAGCTGCACGGTCAAGCAATTATTATTATTATTATTTATTTATTTATTTATTTATTTATTTTAAAATAACTCAACAACAAGCCAAAATCATCTTCACTTGTTGATATGGTTTCCGCAGATAGTTTGCCGACTAGCCAAAAAAAAAAAAAAAAATTTAAAGTCTATTAATTGTACGTTTGTTTATTGGGGTTGTCGTTTTTTCTGATTGCCAATTAATTTATTGTGATTAAAAAGAAAAAAATTATGAATTCTATATATTGTAATCACTTTACTCAAAATATTGATTCGTATTTAATCATGCGAGCAATGACTATTTATTTAGGCTCCGTTTGGGTACAAGAACTAGAAGGGATAAGGGGGATATTTTTCTTTTGTACCAAAATAATAAAAAGCTGTTTGGAACAGTTGTTCCATCTAATTTCAGAATTAGGGGGGAATAACTGTTCCAACCAGCAGGTGAGTTGTTCTACCTGCAGTTTTTTTTTTTTTTAAATTAATTAATTTTATTTTAAATTATAAGTTATTTAAATTTATAAAATTTAAAATTTATTTTATTATTTTATAAAAATTTAATTTTCTCTATTTTTTTTATTTTTTTTAATTTACCAAATATAATTTTCTTTATACCCATATAAATATAAATTAACATTAGTTCCAGCTAATATCATAACTTATACTTATTCTCGGTATAACTAAATTTTTCTTATACCCGAACCAAACGCAGCCTTATTGATTAAAAATAAATTTTTTTAATTTTTTTTTCTTTATAATAGATACAAAAGACTAATAATAAGATGCATAATAATAGGCTTAATGTTTAGATGGATTAAGTTCGGTCGAAATTTGTAGGCGCTGTATCTATACGTTTTAAATGAATAAATAGTTACGTATTTTTAACCGTTCAAATTTTTAAAATTAATTACTAGCGTCAATGATCCAACAAACTTATCATGTTCTCTACTTGTGAATTTATCGAGATGCCATCGTTGGCGTAAGACATTTGATCTCTGCTTGTGATTAAAAAAAAGAAACATTATGCATCCTATTGTAATCACTTAGCTCAAAAATATTGATTAGTACTCAATCAATCATGAGGATAATGACTATTTATTTATAAATTAAAAATAAATTAAATATTTTGCTCAATAATAATAAATTCAGAAGATTAATAAGTTGAGTCGGATGAGCTCACAATAGACCTAACGGTAAATGGCCCAACAATAAACATAACATTCAGATGGATCAAATTCGGTCGAGATCTGTGGGCATTATGCCTGTATGCTTTAAGTAAATTAATTATGTATTTTTGACACCTCAAATTTTTAAAATTAATAATTAACGCCAAAAATTTAAAATTAAAATTAATAATTGACACCTCAAAATTTTAAAATAGTTGAGTATTTTATTAAGTTTGAGGGGTGTTTTTCATCTTGATAACTTTTAGAAAATTTTTATGTAATTAGAAGTGGACAGAAGGGCACTTATAAAATTAATCCTAAATTATAATGTGAAAAAATTTAGATTATTTTTGAAATTCTAAATAAGTTTTAAATTTTATGTAATTAGGATCTCTTTTTCCCTAATTTAACATTAAGATTAATTTCATGCCGTTCCCTGCAAATATATCGAGTAGCAAATATATTTTTATAAAGTTTAATTTTTCATATTTATATTTTCAAAAACCTTAAATTGTTCATATATACCTCTCTGATTTATTACCGTTAACTCACTATTTATTTTTTTAATAAAATATAAATAAAATATTAATTTTGTTTTGTTGCCCCAATTGTTAAAATAGTATAAAACTTTTTAAAAGAATAAAAAGGTATTTTTAGGTATCGTTTGGTTCGGGAATTAGTGTGAATTAGTAGTACCAGGTATAAGTATAAAGTTGAGTATAAGGTAGGATAAATGAAAATAGTGTTTGGTTGGGATATAGATTAGTACCGGTATAAGAAAAATAGTGTTTGGTTGGGATTGAAGAATAAGAGGGATAAATGGTTGATTTTGGAGTAAAAAGACGAAAATACCATTGTCTTTTTATATGTATTAAAATTTGATAAATAAATATTATATTATAACTTTTTAAATATAATAATTGTAATATATATTATGTAATTAATTAGATAATATATAAAATTAGTGTTAATTATTTATATATAAAAAATGATTAATATTATATAAAAATTTAAATTAATTTTTCTGGTAAGATATTTAATTTGTAAAAATCATTATTTAGTGTTAATTAGTGTTAATTAATTTTACTTGTAAAATTTTGATTAATTCTTTATTTTGCGTTGGGACCGAGGATGCGGTACGGGGGAGAGATTTTTTTAGCCGGCGGCGACGAATAATTTTTCCGGGTAACATATAAATATTTTAAAATTTAAAAATTAGTGTTAATGAGTGTTATTTAAATATTCATTGTAATATATTTAAATTATTAAATTAAATGATATATAAAATTAGTGTTAATTAGTGTTATTTAAAAATGAAGAAAGGTGAGGAGGATAATAATAGAGGAGAGAGAAAGTAGGTTTAATTCAGGGGTAATGGAGGTTGTCCCTGGTTGTACCGGGGACAAAAGGGAAAAGGGGGGGATTCGAATTCCCCCCCTGTTCCAAAGTGTTTGGGTACAAAGGGAGGGATATCCCCCTTTGTACCCCAACCAAACACTGCCTTACTGTACTAACTAATCAATGTTAAGTAGAGAGAACATATATGAATAACTTAGATTTTTTTAAAAAATAAATTTTATAAAAATATATTTGATATATTTACGAGGGAGGCATATGAAATTAATTTTAATATTCAAATGAATTTACTTTTTTTTTTTTTTTTTTTTTTTCACTTTTTACTTTCTTAAAGAATAAAAAAGTAAGATCTATTGAATCAGATCTGGAGATTTAATAATAAAAAATATAAAGTAATAGCTGGTTTATGTTTTACCACTTTTGGACCCTAGGATTTGGTAACAACATAAAAATAGCAATTTCACCTACATTTATTTCATTTGGCTCTGCATTTATTCCTGAGCTACTTTTTTGCCTTGAACACCTATATTATTGTAATTAACATGTATCAACATTATTTTTACTCACACTTAAACATATATTTGGTGTTACAAAAACCATTTTAGGAACTAATAAAAGAAATGTTTGAAGATCTCCAATAAAACTCTTTGACTAAATAATAATCAATAATAATCTCCTCTGATTGTCAGATCTATTTGAAAATTGTCTAAATAAATTTGAAATATTAGACACATCAGTGAAGTGAAGGAAGTTCTATTCTGAAAATATATATAATAAAAAAAAATATTAGCGTAGAATATCTTATTTTACATATTTATAATTTTTATTATATTTTATTTATTCAGTGTATAAAATTTATTAGTTGATTTGAAAAATATTGTATCCAGCTTTTCCAAATAACACACACGCGTTGCGTTTAGAGGAAAAAATAATGTATAAAAAGTCTTTCTATCAGATCAACGGTTCATCATTGTTCTAATATTCGTGCAGAGACTTTTAGGTAGAGGTGCCAATTTTTGTCACTAACGTGTGTATGTATTTACATCAATCAATTTGGTGTATGTGATCAGCAATCCAATTGATTTGGGTGGGTCAGTGGAAAATTTAAGGAAAATTTTAAGGTTGCGTTATCTTACTGGGACTTCTTCTCTACAGGAGAATTATGTAGCATGTAAAGCAATTTAGAGTCAAAAGAAAATCAAAATTCGTTTCACTGATTAACTAGCAAATGGAGGTACACCACTCTCGTCTCCAACTGCTTTTTCGTTTTAAGCATCATTAAATAAATATATATATATATATATATAATTGTGCTGGAATGCTATGGATAGCACCAGTCTAATTTTACCATACATTTTATAACTCTTGGATCGTATTGAGATTCGTACAAACTCTTTAATTAATTTTTTTTTTTTTTTTTTTTTTTTATTATTATTATTATTATTATTAAAGAGCCTCAAAGAGCAAGAGCTACAAAATGAATGAAAAATTTGAAAAAATTAGGCATGCTATCAATAGCATTCCAGCACAATTATATATATATATATATATATATATATATATATATATATATATATATATTTTTATGTATGTACACGAAAATTATATAATTTGCCTTTTATTAGTGGCGCACGGTTCATTAGAGTTACAAAAAAAAAAGAAAAAAAAAAAAAAAAAAAAAAATCGAAAACCTCACACCAAATAAAAGGCCCCAAAATAAAAATGAAAATGAAAATGAAAATCAAACAAAGGCTCTTCAAATTTGGCCTGAATCCAAATTCCGAAGAGCGCAGAAGGGGTTTTAGAAGGACCAGCTCCTGATGATGGAGGGGCGGGGGCCGTACATCTGGTCGAGGACGATCACGATCGCCATGGCGAGAGAGGTGTCGAGCTCCGGCTGGACGACGAGGCGGAACACGTCGGCGCCGAACGCGGCGCCGCCGTTCGCCGCCGCCTCCTTCCGCCGCACCTCCGCCACCGCCGCCCTCCGCCGCGCGTCGTACACAGCGCAGCTCCGCTGCGCGTACGACCCCTCAACCTCGTACGCCGCGCCGCCGACGCCGAAGGGGGCGACGCGAGCTAGGGATTTGGAGTGGCGGAAGTTCATGTGCCGCTTCACGGAGTAGAGGGGGCGGATCGTCTCCTCCCCGTCGTAGATCACCCAGTGATCGCCCAAACTCAGCTTCTGCATAGCAAAATCCACGGGGAACCGGTCAGGGATCGGCAAAATGCAGTAGATCTAGCGCAAAAACCGATCGAGAGATCGGGGATCGGGATCGCTTACCTTTCGCCTGATCGTGAGGAGGGCCTTCCCCGCGGCGTCCATGAGCACGACCTCGCCCTTGGAGCCCGATCCATAGTTGTCGACTCGGTACACGAGGTTCCCCTTCGCGTCGAACACCGTGAATCCGCTGCAGGTGAAGAGGAGCGACTTCGTCCACACCGTCAGCGCCGCCGCCGCCTCCTCCCGCCGCCCCTCGCCGCCGCCGCCGCCGCAGCAGCAGGCGGCGGAGCTGGTGGAGAGATCAAGCGCCGGGGACGCGGCGTTGGGGTAGACCTTCGTCATCGACCTCAACAATGGTTGTGAACCCGCGATTCTACGGAGGAGTGAGAAGAAGAAGAAGAAGAAGAAGAAGAAGAAGAAGAGGAAAACGAGAATAAGCGCTTCTTCTAACCGCACCGCCTTGTGCGAGGCTACGGTGCATCATATATACCCGTCGCATGGACGAAAATGCCCCTGGAAACTACCACAATGACTACCACGCCACGCCACGCCACGCACGTGCGACGCTTTGGAAGGTAATTACTTCAATTTAATTTAATTACTCCTCATAATTATTATTATTATCATCGAATTATATATATTAATCTCAATTTTTTTCAAAAAAAAAAATTAATTTCGAGTGAGAATCACGAGGGACACGTGGCGGTGGGAAAGCGAAGGAAAGGTTCTCAAAAAACGGGAGCGAGATAAGCGTCGGAGGAGCCGAAGGTCGGTTGGGTGCATGGTGGGGTTTTGCACCATCATAATAATTGTGCTTCTCCAGGGCCCATTAGCAGTAGAAGAATAACGGGATTAAATTAAATTAAGGGGTAATTTTCTATATACCCCTAAAATCTTTTCTGTTTTTAGATTTACCCCTTTTAGAAGACTAATATTAAAACTATCCTTCTTACGTTCCAATTTCTTTCCAAAATACCCCTGAAGTTAAACTCTGTTAGTGTACTGTTTGGAGCTGTCGTTATCTGTGTGAAATTATCATTTTGCCCTTTCAAATATACCCTTCTATCATAACCAACTTTTCTTATGTACCCTTAAAGAGGGAGGACAGCTGAAGGAAAATGTTTTAATAGATAGGGGCAAAATAGGTATTTTTAATAATTTTTAACTCCGATTATTATTTAACTCTAGTTTAACTCTAATTAACTTAACAAAGGAAAACGGTAGGGATATTTTTAATAACGGTGGAACGTATGAGGGGTATATTGGAAAGAAAAAAATAAGAGGTATAAATCAGATATTTCTTCATATTTCAGGGATACACAGGCAATTATCCCTTAAATTAAATAACATAAACAAATTAAGGTTGTGTGGAATACTGTGATTAGTTGCGTAGAGTGGACTATCTACAATACCAAATATTTATTTAACTTGGTCTCAACTACATTATTTTAAAGTAGTTTTAAAGGAGGGTCTATACTCATCTACACTAAAAATATTCAAGTTTTATTTGCCACTACCTGCAGGGATTAAGTTTAGAGCATGAATTTATAAAGTCTCTGTTTATTGACACAGTATCATTTTAATATACATGTCACTATCAATATATACATTATGATATAAAATATAGGATTAATTGCATACATGTCCCTCCAAATATGTCGGATTTCAAATATATTCCTACAAATTTTAACTTTTCATATTTATCCCTGCAAAAATCCACCGTTATTCAAATATGTCCCTCTGTTAGAAAAATTGAGTTAACCATAGGTTAAATGCTTAACCTTGGTTAGATTAGACAGTGAATATACCATTTTACCCTTTCTTTTAATTTAACGTTGGGTTTTTCCTCTTCTCTTCCCATTCCCTCTTCATCTTCATCTTGAAATCCCTAAACCGGACTCGTCGAGCGGGAGGTCGCCGCGCAGGAAGGGGGGAGGGAGGTCGATCCCGCACTCGTCGCCGCGCAGGAAGAGGTGCGGGAGGTCGATCCCGCGCTCGTCGATCCCGCTCTCATCGATCCCGCGCTCGTCGATCTCGCGCTCGTCGATCCCGCGCTCGTCGGGTTTAGAGGGAGAGAGGGGAAAGAGTGCAAGTCAACTGGGAGAGGGAGGCTACTTCTTCTACCTCCCATCGCCATGGATGTTGCCATCTCTCTCTCTACATTCTCTCTCTCATATCTCTTAAGTAATAATTAATATAATAATGAGTAATAATATATGTATTGTATATATTGCAGAGGATAGATTTTTGTCTTTTGTGGTTGAAGGGCCGCGTGTGTATGGAAATGTTTACAGTTTTTTAATTTTTTTTATTGGTTGGAAAATTTTGAGGGTTTTATTTTAGGGTTAATTGCATACATGTTCCTCCAAATATATCGATAAAAAAAATAATTAGTAAATAAAAAATAAAAATTCTATGGATATGTATGGTTTTTTTTTTTAAAAAAATCACTTTAATTGGAATAATGATAAATAATGCTATTGTATACTAAACTTTGAAACAAATCATTTTTTCATCGATGCAAAATTAGTTGTCTTACCCCCCAGTTTGGACACCCATAAAATCGACGACCTCTAGTATGTGGCTGCTTTGAAACCCAAATTTTACAAGTTTTAAAGCAATCACACTTGGAAATTTCGATGCTATGCGAAGAATTTATCGATCTCTCACTCATCATAAAAAAACAATGTATTAGAGGAGAGAAAAAGATGAAAAAATAAAATTGTTGGAGATTAATAGAGAAAAATGAATGAAAAAATCAAAATATTATATAGAGCAAAGTTGGCTTTAATGGTGGGTTTTAGTTCTTCTTTTATAGATGAAGGAGATGGAGATGACCGTTGTGGGATTTTTGGAGAGGGAAATTTGTAATAAGTAAAAATAGATATTGCTTTTAGAGGGATATATCCGTTGGGATTTTAGAAGAGGGGCATTTTTGCAATAATTAGAGGGATTTTAACGTTGGGATTTTTGGAGAGGGGCATTTTTGAAACAATTAAATTTGAAGAACTTTTGGAGGATATATTTGTAAGGGGCAAAAAAGTAACTTTACATGAAATCTGTTAAAAAATTAACGGATTCCAAACGGGAATTAACCTCAGGGACATATTTGAAGAACTTTGGATTTTTGCAGGGATAAATATGAAAAGTTGAAATTTGCAGGGATATATTTGAAATCCGACATATTTGGAGGGACATATATGTAATTAACCCTAAAATATATATATAATTAAGTTACGTAGATTTAGTCACTAATATATTATTAGTATTCTAACCCTTCTATAAATAGGATAAAAATTTTTAAATAATACAGTACTTTATTTTAATTTTAATCACATATCATTTTCTTACTGCCTAAGAATCTATTTTAGAACGCGTGACAAATAGGATGTTAGGTTCTAATTAATTGCTAAAAGAGGTAATGACTTGTTTAGCTACTTGACTAGTCAAACATATATATATATATATATATATATATATATATATATATATATATATATATATATATATATTTCTATGTATTAATTTTAATTTATATATTTTAATAATACAAGTGAGTTCAACAAAAGGGCAACATTGAAGCATTTGTGTTGGTCGGGTTGTCATGATCATTTTATGGAAGCCTAAATGTCTACATCTTCATCATTTTGTCATCTACTCACAATTTCTCTTTTAAAATGAATTAAAACCAGTTGGGCTATTAATACTTCATTATATTAAATATAAATTAAGCTCAATGCAACAATAATAGGTAGAGATTAATTGAAGATTAACCTTGTATATCCCCTTAATTTGTTAGGTATTTTGGATCCAGCGCGCATAGCGGGTCAACCCAAATCTGAAGCCGAATCCATAGTGAACCCGATTTGTTCAAATCAAGCATAATCATAAAAGAGAGAGGGGAAAGAGACATGATTTTGTGGTAATCGCCCACTATGATGTTACTATGATTTTATGTATCGTGGACTATAAAAAGATGATGGCCATCTTTGGTCTAGTCAAAGCTTTTTGACGATAGATTTTTCAAAAAACTTGTATTGCGGTTGTGTACCGCAAATGCGTACACAACCGCAAGACTAAGCAAGACTAGCTAGACAGATTTTTCTTCTTATTCTTTTTCTTTCTTCAGTACATCAATTTCATAGTGTCTATTCTTTATGAGCTCTATATGATTGAGCGGCACTTGAGCGGCACTTGAGCAGCAGTAGAGAATTTTGCGATCTAGATTTCAAAATCATTTTCTTTTCGATTTGCTGAATTTCATATTCTTCTTAAATTTGAGGAATAGTGTAAGAGGTGTGGTCCAATTCCCTTCCATTGCTCATGTACTTCACACCCTTGAATAATGATTTACTTTATTGTTAAATATAATTTACTTGTATGTTATTTTGTTGGCACCTTAAATTTTTTTTTGGAGAATAGTTGTTTTTTTTCTTTTCACAAAATTGAGAAAATAATATACTAGAAATTCTCTTCTTTGGCACTTAAATAGTTGTTATAATAAAATTGAGCTGAAATATTATCAATAGCAAACAGAATTCGTTACGAGCCATTTATTTTTGATGATGGAACTTTCAAATCGACGATCGGCACTGTTGTACAAGATCTATGCCACTGGAAATATCTAAAAATCAAATTTCAAATATTTTCGACATTATTTATCTAATGATCAAAAGATTGTAAAATTTATAACTTTAATGGTATATTTGAGATGTTTACTTATTTAACGGTATAAAGAAATCTAATCAATTAAATTTTAGTTAGAAATTTTTTAAAACTATTTACAACAAAATCTATATTCTCGATCTTGATTACAAAACTCATATCATTACTTTCTAAAAAATATTCACTTTCAGCCATTTATTTTTGTATCCACTTGATGGATAAAAAAAAAATAACGAAAAAAATATAAAATTTAATTTTTAAATAGTTTAAATAATTTAGATTATATTTAACGTTGTCAATTGCCGATTTGGAAGCTCCATTATCAAAAATAAATGAGTGGTAACGAAATCCGTTTACTACTCATAGCATTCCAGCTCAACTCATTATAATGTATATAGTTAGGATTGAAAGAATATATATATATATATATATAATTAAGCTCCTATACTTTTAATAGTACTAAATTATTGATGCTTATAGATTTTTGACTTTTGGATGAAAAGATGTATGGTTAGGATGATAGTGGGCTCCTTGAGTTAAGTGAGTAGTTGGTGGAATAGAATGATGTAAGAAATGCAATTAGTCAAAGGGTAAGATTTAACGGTAGAAAATTTACAAGCACCAATTGTTTGATACTTGTACAAGGATAATAGCCGAACTCTCTCTCTCTCTCTCTTTTTCTCTCTCTCTCTCTCTCTCTCTCTCTATATATATATATATATATATATATATATATATATATATATATATATATATATATATATATATATATATATATATATATATATATATATATATATATAAAGAGAGAGAGAGAGAGAGAGTAGAGCTTATATGCTTTTAAAAGCACAAACGCATCCATGTTTGTGAATTTTTTACTATTAGATTTGTATTAGGATTTGTATTTTTGTAAAGTCAACTAAAGAGAGAGAAAGATAAAGTAAAAAATACAAATTTCAATACAAATCCAATGTGTGGTTATAATTATAGTGGTCCCCTAAGATTTATACTATTTCACCAACAAATCCACTAAACCCCAGGAGACTACTAATATTTTAACCGCACATTTTTTCATCCAAAAGCCAAAATTTTAAGAGTACGAAGGGGTTTATACTCATAAGAGTATAGTAGCCCTACTATATATATATATATATATATATATATATATATATATATATATATATATATATATATATATATATATATATATATATATATATATATATATATAAAAAGAGAGAGAGAGAGAGAGAGAGTAGAGTTTATATACTTTTAAAAACACAAGCCAAACCATACTTGTGAATTTTTTGCCATTGAATTTGCATTGAGATTTGTGCAATTGTACTTTCTCTTTCTCTCTCTTTAGTTGACTTTATAATTGCACAAATCTCAATGCAAATCCAATGGTAAAAAATTCACAAGCATGGTTTGGCCTGTGCTTTTGAAAGTATATAAGCTCTACTCTCTCTCTCTCTCTCTCTTTCTCTATATATATATATATATATATATATGGGCAATGCTACCCCTACACCCAAAAATGGGTGTAGAGGGTACACCCCACCCATCCAAAGGTGGGGATCTTTTCACCCATCACTTCGAAGTGATGGGTGAAATTCACCCCACCCTAGGATGGGTGGGGTGTATGATGTACACCCAAATTTGGGTGTACATCAAGCATTTCCCTATATATATATATATATATATATATATATATATATATATATATATATAGTTCGGCTACTATATTATTAATAGTACTAAGTTATTGGTACTATTAAGTTTTCTACCCCCTTTAATTATTTTCACCTATTAGATTTTACTATTTTTTCAACCACCTATTAAACCCAAGGAGCCCACTATCATCTCAACCATACATTTTTTAATCTAAGAGTTAAAAACTTAATAGCACCAATGAATTGGTACTATTAATAATATTCCTGCCTAGCGCTCTCTCTCTATTTCTCTCTCTCTCTCTCTCTCTCTCTCTATATATATATATATATATATATATATATATATATATATATATATATATATATATATATATATATATATATATATATATATATATATAGAGAGAGAGAGAGAGAGAGAGAGAGAGAGAGAGAGAGAGTCTGACTACTATACTTTTATGAGTATATATCGCTGTGTACTCATAAGTTTTCGGTCCTTGGATGAAGAAATGTACGGTTAGGATTATAGTGATCCCCTTAAGTTTATACTATTTCACCAACAACTCACTAAACCCTAGGGGACCACTATCATCCTAACCGCACATCCCTTTATCTAAGGACGGAAAAGTTATGAGTACAAAGGGGTTTATATTCATAAGAGTATAGTAACCCTATGCTATATATATATATATATATATATATATATATATATATATATATATATATATATATATATATATATAGCTTAGGGCTACTATAAAATTGAGCTCTTATGTTTTTAAAAATACCAAATCATTGGTACTTGTAGGTTTTTAGCCCTTGTATGAAAAGATTTGTGGTTAGAATGATAGTGGGCCCCTTGGATTAAATGAGTGGTTGGTAAAATAGAATGATCTAAGATATGAAATTAGTCAAAAGGATAGATCGACTACAACAAAATTAGATTATAACGACACATTTTTCTGATATTTTTTTACAAGTGTCCCATTTATATTCTATCTATATTCAAAATTAGGTTATAGAGACACATTTTTGAAATACATTACAGTAATGTGTCGCTAAACACCCTAACGACTGCACATATAGCGACACTAATCACAAGTATCGGTATTTTTTTTAGCAATATTTTTTTTTTAGATTTTAGGGATACTTAAAAGTGCCGCTATAGCATAATTTTGTTGTAGTGATCCAACGGTAGAAAACTTATAAGCATCAATTTCTTGGTCCTTATACAAATATAGTAGCCGAACTCTTTATCTCTCTCTTTCTATATATATATATATATATATATATATATATATATATATATATATATATATATATATATATATATATATATATATATCTATATATATATATATAGCTCAGAAGTATAAGCAATAAATAAAGTATTATAGAGTATAATAATATGCAAATAAAATTTTTGTGATTTAATTAGTTACCATTTCTATTTCTATAACACATGAAAGAGGTAGAGTAAATGGCAATTTTAGTCCAAGTTACAACTTTTAATTTTTACTTTTTCGGAATAAAAGCTCTTGTGTAAAGATGCTACATCTAATTATTTTTTCGGCATTTTATTGGAGCAAAAAGCTCCAGATAAGATTAGCCAACAGCATTGTGTGCCCATCATTTTCAAGAATAAGGTTAAATAGAATAAGGTACTTAGATTGTGGGGGCACACCACACATGCATGTATGCTAATTAATAAAGGTGTAGCATAGTATTACATGATCTTATCACAAAGTAACATTCAATTTGGCCAAGCAACTCGTCCAATTAGGATTCTCATGCTCTTTTACACACACACCAACAAAAAAAAAAAAAGAAACAACAAAATAAAAAAACAAAAAAACAAAGAAACAAAAAATTAGGGTTCCACAACGTGCATCGATATGCAAAAAATGGGACAAAACTTAAGTGGTGAGCTTTTGATCAGCGAGATCTTGTTCGAGCGAGAGCTCTCTAATGAAATGTCTTGTTCGGGAGTTCTCAATATTAAATCATGTGAAAGAATTATTATTTATATAATAATTTTGAATCCAATCTTTTTAGAAAGAAAACCTTTTGTCTTATGGTAGCATGTATGCTCTAGTCCGCTTACGAAATTTTCGTTATTCTGTTAGCCATACATTTTACATGTTTTTAGCAATTTAAATGGCATCATCAAAGAAGACTTTTTGTTTGTTGTTCCGGAGTTCTCTATATTAAATTATGTAAATTAATATAGTTCTTAAAATACTTAACCTATTAAATTAAAGAACGATGTTTTAATATTTTTATATCATCTTTATATTTGAATTTAAAATTTTTTAATAGATTCAAGATATAAACCTAAATTAAACAGAAAAAATTCTATAATACTAGAAGTCTAATGTAACTCAAACTCCAACTTTAATAACATATTAAATTATATGATACAATCGTTACTTTTTTAAAAACTTAAATAATTAAATAATAATATTTTAATGTTTTTATGTTCAACACCTATGACTGTCATGTATCTAATAAACAGCATAGATCTCCAGTAAACTACTAATAGGAATCAGTGAAAAATTTTGATCTACTATTAATTTTGGATGCATTACTCAGGGAGAAAATTATTTTGTTTTTCTTTCAGTTTTCTACGGAGGGACAAGATTGGAAATCCAACCTTGTCCTACGGAGGAACTTGGGGGATATATTCTTTATGGGGCGTTTGGATCGGGTTATGTAAAATTATTGAATATTTCAACATATCCTGACATGTTGCATTTCTGAACGAGATTACTGTTGATACTGCATTAATGCGTTTGGAATAAACCGGTAATGTAATGCTAAATTACAGTGTTTATAGCATTATTACGTTTGGTTCAACCTTTAAAACTCAGTAATTCTGATAGAAATGTATATTCTTTTTCAAAATTACTCTTTTGATATTTTACACCACCCAAACTTAAAATTTAAATTGCATCGCAAAAAATTAATTTATACCGTTAAAAATAAATAAAAAATAGACTATAATAATAATATAGTCTATTTATTATATTAAAGAGGGGGCCGTGAGCGAGAGGGAGGCGTATGGCATGAGGGCGAGAGGGCGAGGGGGCCGTACGGTTTGAGGGCGCTTGAGGGAGAGAGGGGCGGTCACGGCTTGCTTGGGCGAGAGAGGGAGAGAGGGGCGGCCACGGCTTGCTCGGGCGAGAGAGGGGCGTTCGCGGCTTGCTTGGGCGAGAGAGGGAGGTCCGTACGGCAGTCTCGGGAGAGAGAGGTGGGTGGCAATCGTGAGAAGAGGAGATGGAATGATCTCCTGTTTAGGGTTTGGAGGGTACTCGAGAGTAAACTTGTCATTTTACATTAACTACAACATTACCCGCTTCCAGTAATGCAACATGCACCCCTCCCCCCAGTAATGTTTTGGTTAATCCTGCACCTTTCGGAATCTTATATTACCGAACAGATTACAGGCAGGATTCCCCAAACACAGTAATCCTGGCAGGATTACCCTTAATCCTGCCAAGATAACCCGATCCAAACGCCCCTTAAGTTAATCCCAATCCAAACACACCTTGCCTGATGCGTGGGAATGGGACGCGTTAAGAATATCGCAAGAAATAAGAATTGTAGTCTACATATACTGTCAATTTTTTTTTTTTTTTTTCATATAGAGAGAGAGAATAGGCTGGAATACTATAGATAGCATCAAGTTAGTGGTGCTATTAATTTTTTAGCTTTTGGATTAAGAGATGTGCGGTTACGATGATAGTGGTCCCCTAGAGTTTAATGGATGGTTGGTTGAATAGCAAAAATTTTAGGGAACCGCACATCTTTTCATTCAAAGACTAAAAACTTGATAGCACCAATTATTTGGTGCTATCGATGATATTCCAGCAGAGAGTAGAGCTTATATACTTTCAAAAGCACAAATCGAGCCATACTTATAAATTTTTTACCATTAGATTTGCATTGAGATTCGTGCTATTGTACTTTATCTTTCTCTTTCTTTAGTTGACTTTACAATAGCACAAATCTCAATATAAATTCAATGATAAAAAATTTACAAATATAACTGGATTTGTACTTTTGAAAGTATATAAGCTCTACTATATATATATATATATATATATATATATATATATATATAGAGAGAGAGAGAGAGAGAGAGAATTCGGCTATTATGCTTGAGAGAGAGAGAGAGTTTGGCTATTATGCTTGTATAAGTACCAAGTAATTGATGAGTGTAAATTTTTTATTGTTAGATCTATCTCTTTGACTAATTCAATTCCTTCGATCATTCTATTCTACCAACCACTTAGTTAATCCAAAAAATTCACTATTATTCTAGCCACACATCTGTTTATTCAAGAATTAAAAACTTATCACTAACAATGACTTGATACTTGTAAAAATATAAAAACTCTTTTCTCTTTCTCTCTCTCTCTCTCTCTCTCTCTATATATATATATATATATATATATATATATATATATATAGAGTTAGGCTGGAATGCTATTGATAGCACCAGCCCAACTTTGCCACCCATTTTGTAGCCATTGGATCGCATTGAGATCCGTGTAGGTTCTTTAATGAAAAAAAGAGAAAAGAAAAAGTAAAAAGAAAAAGTAAAAAGTAAAAGGTTTTTCTTTTTAATTAAAGGGCTTGCACGAATCTCAATGCAATCCAATGGCTACAAAGTGGGTGGCAAAGTTGGGTTGGTGCTATCAATAGCATTCCAGCCCAACTATATATATATATATATATATATATATATATATATATATATATATATATATATATTAGTTTAAGTTTTTGAGTTAGTAAGCGCCTTAGAGCAACATTAAAAGACAATCTAGTAGCACATAGCTGAAATTCTACCGCAGGTTTTACCGCATATAGGACCAAATAAGGTACTTGATTTGTTTCCTTTGGATCTTACCAGTGTAATTAAAACTAGACAAAAGACTGATCAGCTGCAGCAGATAAATAAAACTACGCCTATAAATTGGCCAGAGATGGAACTATACTAGTTCGAAAGAATGATTTTAAATCATAGATAAACTTATACGTCGATTCACCTTTAAAGTAAAAAAATAAAACTAATCTCCTCACACCATATGTAGAGTGATTAAATTTATAAATAGCGCTTTCAATCACATAAATCTCGAACTATAATTGCTCCAGCTATATTGCACTTTCAAATACATGAACCAAACGCCTCTTCAGAAGCGAAGCGCTTCTCTCTCTTATTCTTTGAACTTTTTCTTTAGTTGAGAACTACATCTAAAACTACGACAGTTATATATATATTGTGCTTTTGTGTGTGCATGATTGGGACTAAAACAATTCTGAGACGCCACCGAAGAATCAAATTAAATTTAGGTAAACATGCGTAGCAAAAGCTGCAACAATCTTCTATATATATATATATATATATATATAGCTGTTTCAATTATATATCCTCAATATTTTCTGAATTTATTTTTCTATGATTTGAGTAATTATTTATCTCTTATTTAATATATATATATATATTAAAATTTAATGCATTTGCAATATAATTAAATCTTAATTTGAGTCCAAATCACTGCCACAATGTTTGGTCAAAAAGTAAGTTCCCTAAATAGCGTAAATTTGCGTATTATCCTGTATATTTTTATTTACATACATATTAATTCTTCTCTAATAAAGGTTAGAACTTATTCCTTTATCCATTTATTTGACTAATGTGAGATTATAATGACGCATGTCTAAACTGCGCTGAAAAAAAAAAAAAAAAAAAAAACATAGAAATGAAAAGAAAGATACACAAAGAATATAAGTTTTTGACAAAAATAAAAATATTATTAACGACTTTAAAAGCTAACGACATTTATCGCACACCACATATGTATTGGAACAATTCCTAAATTTTACTGTAATAAATTTTAATGTATTTCTGAATTTAAATCTATTAGACATAACTAAATAATTAGACTCAAAATAAAAAAATATAATTTTTTTAAAAATAACCTAAGAATACAAAAACGGTGGTCAAAATAGTTGAATTTGAATTTTAAATTCAGCCGGAACGATATTATAATTTTATGGTCCACATCTCAAAAAGTGTTTTTCGAATTAAGATTACACGTTGAAAATATTATTAATGACCGCTTAAAGATTTGTTACGCAAATTGTAAAATTTGCCGAACTTAATAAAATTTTCGTCCAAACTTACTTAAATCCATCTTTTCAAAAACTCTAATGCAAAATTGGCAGCTTCATGCTGCAAATGAAAATTAGTTGTTTTTTTTTTTTTTTATTATTTTTATTTAACTGACCATTATAGCCATCAAGGATAATTGTCGATCTCTTCACCTAAGAAGTAACAAATAGTTGTATGTTTTATTATATATTATTTATTATTATGAAAAAAATTAATTTGATAAAAAATAATGTAGATAGACATGAAGAGACCAAATAATATTAGGTGGATCACAACCCAACACGTTCCCTAATAGAAAAGCTAATGAAAGAGACAATAAATTTATATTTTAATCATGATGATACTGTGTTCGAACCGATGATTATTATGTCGTCTAATTAAATTAAATTATATTTTATTTTTAATTAAAAAAAACTAATTAAAAATATATTTTAGCTTTAAACTTTTAGATATTTATTACATTGTTGAAATCTCTCATAAGCAAATGAACAATTAAAAATAAAAAGCAAAAAATATTTCAAACTTTGGTAATTAAGAAATTTCTGTACGTACCAATTGCTTCTAGAGAATTTCGAACGATAATAAAATTATAAATTTAGTTCATTCATAGTTCAATCTCTTATGGATTCCGAGTGTTAAAAAATCTTCGTAAACGATTCAAAAATATGTTAATCAATCTTTACGATTGGAAGCTTAATTATCATATTCTAAGACGAGTCGTTTTTGTAAAAATTACAAATTAATACTTTCACTGTGTTTTTATAGATACAATATATATAAAGCTAAGAATTTGATCTTATGGAAAAATAATTTGGAATATTCTTAACATAGTACTTATAATTGCGTCTCTTATGAATATTTTGCTTCACATGAAGTGACTAGCTCCTTGTATATATATAT